>WEKY01019214.1:726243-810799 GCA_013390045.1 Picathartes gymnocephalus | reverse complement strand
GAACTGTCTGGTCGGGAAGAGGTGCAATACGCACAGCAGGGATCAGCAGATCCCTAAGGATCCCTCACAGCCTGTCCCAGTCCCTGGTCAAGGGCCCAGCTCCTGGTTCCAAACAAGCGTTTGTGCTCTGGCCTTTTCTGGGAAGAAAGGGGTGAGTTTTGATGGTGTGCAGAAATTTTTTATAACAGGTTCCCAATTCTCATGGTCCCAGTGAAGAGCTATCAGAGCCATGAGTGCCCTCTGAGGGGCCACAAGTCCTCTTTACTCCATTTAATGTGCTAAATGCCACCTTGTGAGCTACGGTACCATTTACAGAAATCAATGTAGAACTAAGTTACTAAGCATGTGAAATTGGCTACAAATAGCAAAGACATTCTTCCAGGGAGGATTCACATTTTTTCTATCATGCCATAGTTTCCAGCTATTATTGTAATTTCTTAAGTATAATTATATATAGTTGGTGCCAAACTGAGTTTACAACCTGTTCTAATTTCAAGCTCTCATCTATTTTTCTGCCCCAGCAAGCCTAACTGGCAATAACAGGAAAAATCTACCACATTTAAAAGGAGAAAATCATTATACTTGATTCTACACATATAGCAACTTAAACACCATAAATTTTAATACTGGGCATTGCAAAAAGCACTTAGCTATGTGCTGTGCTGCCTCCACTGAGTCAGGATATGCAATAACTGTGCAATACAAGTCACTAAAGACTCCAAAAGCTACTGGAAATGGAGCACATCTGGACCTGTGGAGCACCATGCCAATACTGGGTTATCCAGCTTTTTACCTGGCAGCTGGCCAAACCCAATAAAACTAATTACCATGAGATGGTTTTTTACACATGGAAAGGCTGCAGTTAGAGACAATCCAAGTGCTGAGCTCTGTACAACAGGCAAACACCACTGCCAGTTTTTTTCTTGTGCAGAAAGGGGAATTTGCTCCTGCTCACTCCAAGAGAGAAAGTCACAGCTCTGTTCTCTGGATCTGCTGCTCCTGGGAGACAGCAGCAGAGACGACCTGACTATCACCACTATGATAAAGATGATTCTCTTGGTGCACTGTACTGAAACACTTACTTGCAGATCCCCTTTCATTATGTGCAATTTTGAGTTGCTTTTTGCAGATCATAGTTTTTTCACACATCCTTCCACCTACCACTGCTACAGGGTTTCATTCAGTCAGGTCCAACGTGCAGACACAAAATTTCCTGTTAGAATCCCACAGACTCCTTTAACCCAGCACTGATGTAGAAGCTTTCTGAAAACCATCTACTCCCTGCCAGAGCTTTTGGATTTCACACCAGAGATGTCCATATGGCTCATGGTCTCACTGCCTCTTGCTTTTGGTATGTGGCAGAGGGTCACTATTGTGACCCCCAGCTCCTGGCACGGGGAGCAGAGGCTCAGAAAAAGCTGCTAAAGCAGTTCTGGTGCCTCCAGCCATCACACCCGGAACTGTTTGCCCCCACTACCACAGCACATCCCAGTCTCACAGCCAGGATTCTGTTGGCACCAAAAAGCACTGTTGGTACTTACCCTGATCCTCTGAAAAATTAGTGGGAAATGAAAAACCAACAAAGAACAAGAGAATTTGCTCAGGGTGATAAAATTTGGGAAGATTATTTGATCAGGAGAATAAATCTGTCTCCTTCATAGGCAGTGATATTTGGGATGGCACTGAGCAACCACTTTCACAATTCCAGAAATTCTCTTTCTGGTCTGTGACTACAGACAACACCATCACTGTTGGATACACCCAGCCCATCTCCAGTTCACACCTAACACATCTTTACTCTACCAAACTGTACATCAGACTCACCCTGTGCCTGAATCCAGCCACGTGCTCCAGAGTCTCCTGCCTTTGGGCTGGAGCTGCCCACTGCTCCCCACACATATCCACAGCCTATGGCTTTTGGGGCAGAACAGATCATTTGCTGCTGGAAAGGCAGCTGGAAGGCTTGGTACACTGAGTCTATCAAGTTCTTTAAATTATTTGAGAATATTTACTGGGAGGTGCCAGCACAAGGCAGTTTTTCCACTCCTTTTCCTTAGCTGTTGATCCCATCCTAACAGACCCTTCCCAGAGCCCTCCTGGGAAACCATCAGACCCATCCTCTCCTGCTAAAACTAGCCCAGGAAACCGTGGCTGATAAAAGGCAAGAGGCAACACACCAAGTAAATGGCTTATTAATGACAATGTTTTGCACAAGACAGACACCAAAGGACCTTCTTGAATGAGGGGATCTGTATCTGACCATGTGTATCTGACTGCAGGGAGTGCAAAAAATAGCACGGTATAAGGAAGGACACACAGCAAGGCTGCTCCCTGAGATGTTTCTGCCCCAGAAGGAATCTTTCCCTGGGAGTCTACAGAAGCCATTCTTTGTCTCACTTGCTGCCCCATTTACTCTGCTCTGTACAGGTCATGAGAAGTCAGTCCAGAAGGTTCAGGTACAGTGAAAACCACTTTCAATCCCAGCCTCCAAAAGAAGGCAGGCACCACACTGCCACGGGCACCTTCAGAGCAAGGGACTCTGACCAGGATCTGCCACTCCTGTAAAGTTTCAAGGGCATTCCCTTCCTCCCAAAGAAGGTTGCCTGAGCAGATGACTGCACCATTTTGGAGCACTTCTCCCACTGCTGCGGGCACCTCTGCAGGCTGTGAGCACTTAGTCCAGAGTTTCCACCAAAGTCATATGCATTTGAAACACAGTGACTCTGCAGCCTTGGCCAAAGATTTCAGCTGCATTCCCCAAGCATTATGCTCACTGTGCTAAAAAGCACCTGCAAAGCAGTTCTTTTTGATATTTACTTTGTAAAATTAAAGTACAGGGAAGGGGGAAAAAAAAGCCACATCAGTATCTTTCTGCTACCCCTTAGTTTGCATAAGCAGTCAATGGTAAATGTCAAATGCCAGCAGTGCATTAGAAAAGGATCACACTAAAAAACTCTTCAAGGCCAGAGCCCAAACCCCTCACCAGCCCTAAAACTGCTCTAGTTTCACACACAACATCCTACATTAGGAGCATGCACACTAATGCCTAATTTAGCCATCGCAACTCCAGCAGAGTGGGAGTCAGAGAGACTCCAAGAGCACATATGCAGAGGGTTCTCTCTATGCTGAATTTTAGGAAGTGCTCCCCTGCTTCAGACAGCTCTACCCAGGTTCAAAGGAAGGAACGTGGAATATTGTGAGATCCGAGCTCATTAGAGGAGCAGGTGGGAATGTCTGCAGCTGAATAAGCAGGTTGCTTTGGGAATAACATGAAACAGATGTCCTCTCTTTGCACTCCCTGAACATTTTCTGCAAATAAATTGCAAGTTCAGGGTTTAAGGCTGAGTCTGTCATTTATCTCTTTAGGAACTCATCTTCTGTTTTCTTCTGCGTGTTTTCTTTCAGGGCAGAAAATCTCCTCTGTAATAAGATGACTTTAGAAGCTGGAGAGCAAAATCTGCTTTTTGATTGAGCAAGGGAAATGAACTCCCTGCTAAATGAGTTTACTGATATTTCAGGTAGAGAATACTGGGAAGTGCTCTGCACATGGCCCAGGACAGACACACATTCAAACAACATCAAAGCTCACTGAAGAAAACCATCAACTAGGCTTTATTAAGGGGATTTCCCCTCAAGATTATTTTCCCAAAAAGGTTTATTTTTCAGGCTGGGGAGGAAGTTGGGGGCTTATGTATGTTAAGTACAGCCTGTAAACTTACTTTAGCACAGCAATGCACTTACTCATATCAAATGTCTGAAAGAGTTGAAGGGACACTGGTTCTGACCCCATACCCAAGTCCTGGGAAATACTCTGGGCTAGAATCATATTTGCCAAGAGATTACCTAAAGCACACGTTAGGGAGGCTTGATTCCCCTTCATTCAGGAAGATTTTGCTTTGAAAAGCCAAAGCCCACAGCATTTCACCAACAGGCAATGCTCTCGGATGGCTCTGTTAGGAGACACCCCCAGCCACCACTAGAAAGTAGATACTGATCATCAGAAAGTCCCTATCACTTCCCATCTAGAAGGTCTCGCTGAGATCCATTCAGGTTTGGCAGCCAGCCACCTTTGTCCAGGCCCAGGACATTTAGACAACATTAAACAGATAATGTACAAGGGACTAAAACAGGCAACAACTTCTAACACTTACTAGCACAAAAAAATGGGACTTACAGGTCTGTTGCTTTAACCCACAGGGATGTGTCTCTTCTGCCTATGGTACTCGGATAACCTTTCCTGTGTACAATTCTCTTAATGAAGTGCCTAACTCAAAACTGTGCAAAAGAAACTTCCAAAAATCTGCACAGAGGATTAGCTCAACTCTCAAGACAAAGAGGCAATAATTCACCCACTCCATCAGCACTACCAGAAGCTAATGCAAAATAAATTCCATGGGAATTTCCAAAAATGTCAGATGACAATAATACCTTAGTGAGGCAGAGCATCTTTTATGCATCCTGTTCATTAGCTGAAAAGCCTGTCTGCATGACTGTTTTTTCTCATTTGAATTAATCACACTGTATATTAAGAAGAGACCCGCTGAGCTCTGTAATACATAAAGTATTTAAAAGATGTCATTAAAAAGTTATTTTGGAAAATTGCAATTACACATATATGTGTACACTTGCATTTATTGCTTCACTTCCTGTCAGCTTGCATCAAGCAAGAGACACAGGAACATTTCCACAGCTAGAGGTTTGGAGCCATGATAGGGATGTTTACATAGAATTAACAGTATTACGGTATTATCCTTGTGAAAGGCTACACATCTTCCAACACAAGTTAGGTTTGGCACAAGTAGATTTGTCCAAATATTTCATATTAAGTTTATAGAGTACCTCAACTTAGACCTACACACCCCAGTTCCAAACCCAGAAAAGCCAAGTTCAGCCTAGTCCATTAATGGTGCCAACAACCTCCAACTGATGCTGTGCTCAGAAGCTCCTCTATGTGCAACAGCTCATTTAGTCTGGACCCTTAAATATTTAAAAAATCCCTTTTCAAGGCAACAAACCCAACTGTCTGTCCACCAGTGTACATCCCCTTATGTAAATTAAGTGTCATACTTAAAAGGATCTTAAACTTTTTGCTGTGGCCTTTACAGGCAGACACTTTTTCTAGCCTGAGATTCTCTTCCAAATGATACAATAAATGCAGCCACTGCCAGTTTATCCCCATTTACTTCTGCATCAGACAGCTCTTCTCCCTTTCTGATGTTCACCCTTAAACTATTTATAGGCAACAGCCTAACACATCCAGCCAGACCCTAAAGTGAGACTTGGGCACCGATTTTTGTGTACAAGACAACCATAATTTCTGTATATTAGAGCTATCACCCTGCCACCATGATTAAAAGCAGGAGAATAGCAAGGTATGAATTCCACAGCCCTAACAAATCTTATTAAATTTGTGAATCACAACAGCAAACAGGTCGCACTCAGACCCCCATGGACAGCATTGGTAAAGGCTGACACAAAGGCAGCAGTTCCAAGTGCTAAATGGATAAAGTGGCATCCCCAGCAGAATTTTTCTTCGTTCATTATCAGTGCACTTTTAGAGTCATCACATTACCCTGCCCACCCTTCCCCACAGGGATATGGGTATCAAGTCATTCATCAGCAGAATATTGTCACATTTTACAATATCACCCTTAAGTACAAGAGCTCTCAACAGGACAGCGCTGGAGGTTATTGATTTTGAACCACTGACACAGCAGACAGCATCCCCTCAGCAGGAGACATGCGTATTTTAAGAAGGCATTTGACCTTGGGCATTTGGGTACAAGAGTTTCATTAAGTTCAATAAACCATCAGGTATTGACTGGTGGCACTATTTATAAATAATCAGCCTGTGTAGTGCTGACCCCTTTTTTATTTAATGAAATTTGCTTCCTCTTGTCAGTGTCAGGTATTTTGAGTCGGCAAAATGCTGTGACCTCTCCTATGCTAAAAATGAAACTGTGCGTGAAGACTGTCATAAAATCCCAACGCCAGCTCCCGGAAACAGCATGTATCTATTTAGGCAATATAAACAAGATGTCAAGTCTTTAGGCACGTGAGCTGTTCAAGCAAGCACCAAACCCTCCCTAGACATTTGCACACCACAGAGAGGGAGTTCTTTCATTCAGCCTTCGTTAAATAAATAATACATTATACACAAGCAAAATTTGTGTTATTGCAGCAATGACAACAGCTCATCCTGAATTAAGACATCCAGGAATTAAAGCTCTCACTCTTCATATATTTCCTAAAGGGAAATAATTTCCTAAAGGCAGGATTTCTTGTAGAGGAGCTGTGATGTCCCAGAGCACTGTGGACCCACCCAGGTCAGGGCTTGGCAAAGCCTCCGTTCTCAGAGCTACAGTGCAGGACCAACACATCACTGTGCTCACACCCCCACATTCCCTCCCTTAGTTCAGCATTGCTTCCTCCTCCTTATCCCAGAACTGGCAGGAGCTTTATCCACCACAAGCTGGCAAAAACTCATTTTGAGTTAACGATCCTTTATTTCCCGATGGAATTTCCTTACACCTATTCTTTATGGCTCGGTGGCAGAGGTAGGGATCCCTTTTCCTCTTTCTGAGGCAGTTTGCTCACCTGACCTTTAAATTCTCCTGCACCATCCACAAGGCAGGTAGTGGTGGGGAATCACAACAAAAAAATCCAGGAAACACAAGCTCATCCCTTCAGGCCATTCTATATTTAGCAGTTCCCTGGTGTGCTGCTATGTTTCTAATTGCTGTTGTCAGAATATATGCAGGAGAGGGAGCTGTTTTACAAAAGAACAACCCTTCCTGCCCAGGTGTGAAGTGTGGGATGTCAGCCGACCCAGAGCAGGAGCTGCCAGGGTCAAACAGCACCCAGACTCTTGTTTCTTTTCCCTAAGGCCCTGCCTTGCTGTACTGGCCCTGGGGGTGCCTGGGTTTGTTTCCACGCTCACCCCCATTCTCACAGCACTCCTGGTGTGTGCATGTACTCATTTATAGTCACTACATTGTATGGGGACATTTTGATTTGCAAGGGAGCAGTGTTCAGTGACACCACACTGTAATATATATGGGGGATGGAGAGATAAGGAGTTATTACAAGGCAGGATTAAAACCTTCCAGCTGATCTGTATTGATTTTATTTTTGCTGTACTGCCTGCCTGATCATACATCTTCCATTCCCACCACGCTGCCGGGCAGGAGGGGGCACGGCTTAGCTGAGCCGGCAGAGCCCAGCACATATCCGCGGAGCACAGGAAAACCCGCCGGCATCCTTGAGTGGTTACAAATTACAGACCTCTCACCAGGGGACCGGGCTGGAGCCAGCATCCAGCTTTTAGCGTGCCAAAGCCAAGTACAGCTAAATTGCACTCTCAGCTGCTCTGCCAAACAGCCGCTGTGGCAGACACAGACTCCAGCAGGTCCCTGCTCGGGGCCACCGTGCACATCCACCCACAGTGCCCCAAGCACCAGGCACGGAGGGGCCAAACTGCTCCCTGGCTGTCACACTTGGCCCCAGGTTCAGCCCTGTCCACGTCTAACAGCCAAAATCCCCTCGGGGAACAAGAGACAAGGGTTGCACACTGTGAGTGCTGAGGCAGAGCTCCCATCCCTGCACACTCAGCAGCCACAGGTGTTGCAGTGCTGCCTTTGCTGCTGTGCCAGCACAGAAGTACCTTTCTTTCCAGCCCAGAGTGGCCCAGGAGCAACTGCTGTGTGACCAAACAGCTCCCACTCCTCCCTGCTGACTGGAAAGCAGCAGATTATTGGAAAGCAGGAATTATTTTCGACCTTGTTAGCATTTGCCAAACGTCATTTCAACCCTAACATTATAGGTGTTTAAGAGGGCCATACTGAAAGTCTTTGAACCTTGCAATCAATACAGCTGAGCCGCTGCACAAAATTTACCATTGATCTGTGATTCGCTTCATTAAATGTTAGTTTTACAAGCTTTGAAAACACGCCTGTTTAAAATTGTTTAACAACCTGTGGCTGCAGCATCAGCTCTAAATGGCCACGCAGCACTGACTGCAGGCTAACCCTCTAGTTAGTGATTTCTTGCCCTACAACAGTATCAAACTCACTTTTAAAACTCTGTAACATGTTCAGCAATATTCTCTTTCGGCTCAAAGCACACTGACACAACCACTTAGAGAAAGAGAGAGCACAGACAATAAAACTGGAACCCTGGGCCCACCTTCTTTGAACACGTCAGCTCAGCGGCGGCCAAGCCTCCCACTCTACAGGCCCCAAGGAGAGACTCTTGAAAATTCTTCCAACTGCAAATACCGACTTTTTTTAAACATAGCAGCTCCCCTTGAAGCAAGCAGGCACGTGCCATTAGTCACTTGGAGACCAGACAATCCTCAGGTGGACTAAGCCATACAGATTTGCAGCAATAACAACATGCACACCCAGCAAATTAATCATCAATTCTGCTTTCTGGCTTCTCTTTCTTGATCCACCGAGTTAAGAGTGAAACACAAAACCTTGATTCCTGCTACACCAGGATGGCTGAGAGGATCTATCAAGCCTTTAGTCCAGAGGCAATGCTCTGCATGGGATAAATGATGAGGGCTGACAGCAAACCATCACTCTGCTACCACTACTAACACACAGTGTTACTTATCTTCTGGACAAGTGTAATATTTTAGTGCAAATGGGTTTATGTACTAGCATCTCCTCATTTCTATGGCCTTGCATTGCTAGTTTCTATATTTTTACTTCCACAGCCAACACCTAGTAATGGAGAAAAATGTTGTACATTCATTACGGAGGGAAACAAACAAAAAAAAAAACCTTCCACATCCATGATTCCTTTATGCTCTGGTTAAAGGTTGCGCTTTCTTCTTCATTCCGCTCTCCTGCAATTTATTAAGCCCTTTGCCAGGGTAATTCTTGGAGTAGGTAAAAATCTATTTACACAAGTAACTGATATATTGCAACAACCACCAGATAAGAATCAACATTCTTGAAAATTAAAACAAATATATATATATATATATACACACACGTATCTTTAAAGCATATGAGCACCTAAGGAACTTTGTCACCTACCATGTGCAGATAGGCTGGGGCCTCCTTGCTTCTCCTGCCATCTGGGAGCTGCTTCTGGAAACGGGAACCTGCTCAGGTGCTTTGGAAACGGCTACTCACGGTTGCTTGTGCCGAGGGCTGCTGTGACAGTCCTGCACCGTGCCTGGGTGCACTGCTCCCCTTCTGAGGGAGCATTCCCCTTTGGGAATGGGGGGCTCAGAGATTCAGGACACATTTACAGACCAAAAAAGCAGCTCCCCCATTCACCAAGCAAACAATTGGACATGGCAAAAGCACAGAAAACATTTTTGCATTGGTGCTCTACATGTCAGAGCCATGAGCTGGCCTAGGACCAAAATCTCCCAGATGCCACTACTGAGGTGTTACACTTCAGCAATCACTCATTCCCCTGCCAACAAATGGGTGTTGTTACACTTTCAAGGAAACCTCCTTTGGTTGCCACGAGCTCCACGGCCAGGAGGGAGACACACGCATACAACCGAGATTTGGAGGTCTCCAGAGTGATCAAAACCACCCCTGCAACACGTCCCAGGGAGGTTCACAGCACCCACTACGGCAAAGGCATTCAGAGAATTCTCCTTTGTGCATTATCTCTCTCCCTCATCCATGACTTTGCTTTGAGCCATGACGACAGCAGAGGCTGGGAAGTGGAATGTTGGAGCTAAAGCATCACACAATGCAATGTTTATTGTCACTGTCTGCAGGAGGATTGCTGTTTCTCTGACAGACTGACATTCCTACACAAAACAAACACACTCGTACAGCATAAAAGGAGAGGGGAGCTACTCCAGCCACAGCCCAGCATGGCTTCACAAGGCCCAGCAGCCTCTGCCAGCTTGCCCTGGCACAGACACAAAACCAACTCCAGGCCCAAGGCAGGAAAGGAGAGGGACTGAAATCAGCTCTCAGCTGCAAAGTTTCATTCCTCTGAGCATCGACAAAACCCAGATGGGTCTTTTCTCTGAATGAAGACCATTTTGCACCTGGAAAACTCCAGTCGGGAAGAGAAACCAGAAGGCAAAGGGGAGAAATCTGTTCATGCAAGCACTTTGCTTTGCAAACAGAGCTGTACTCCTCTAATCAGCAGCAAATGTTCCTGTGCACAGCAGGACTACGTGCAAACCAAACCTGCCTCTCAGAGATGAAGGCATTATTTCATGTCAATAAATATTTCACATTGATGTAAACAAAAAACCCAGACACCTGTAGGAATGTTTAAAATAGAGGGAAAATGTGTTACTGAGGCTGTTTGGGATCTACATTTCTTTTCTGAAATTATTTGAAGGACTAGGGCTGAAATCAGCAGTAGATTAGAGGGACCTTCCCTCAGGAGCAGAGTTCAAACTGCAGGATTTTTGTGAGCAATGTTCCCAAGCAAAGACCATCAAGCATTCCCAGATGCCTCCCAGTAGTACCACAGCAAATAACACCACATATTAACATAAAACCTAGTCAGATGAGACCAAATAAAATAAGGCTGTGTTTTAGGTCCAGACTCCACAAACCTAGAGTAAACGCCATACAGAGTTACCCCTCTCTACCAACTTGCAACATGAAATTGATTTTTAAACCTTTTTAATCACTACATGTGACAATTTCCATGTAATTTACCCACTCATCAGGACATCACAACAGATGCACCAAAACAGGAACAGAAAATGCATCGTTTTGAGGTAATTTTCCAGTCATTTATACCCATGAAATCCCAGTTAACAGGACTGTGTTTGTAAAGCAGCAACAGATACACGAAGGGATTTGGGCCTTTTTTTCCAAAGTGAATAGCTGGTAAGCCAGCATTAATTTTCTGGTGGGTTGGAATATCGTATGGATTGCTCAAGTAATTGATAACAGAATAAAAACTTGGGTTTGTGTGCAGTTATAGTTCAGCACTGCAGTCATTTTTGCTGCCATTTGGCCATCTTTATGTATCTGAAAAGCATGAAAACTCACAGGACACATCTGAGCAGAGAGTTACTTTGGTTATACAGCTCTCTTTGAAAACCATCTCTTAATTTATTTCAGCTCCTCTTGTTCAGGCCACTGGAATTCTGAGGCAAGTAATATGTAAAACAGGAATTACAAATGGGTTAATAGGCAGTTTAGCCAGAAACCTTTTTGAGAGCATATTTACTTACTCCTAGGGAAGAAAAAGAAAAAAGTCTGCCCAATAGTTCCTCCCCAACCAAATGAATAGCACGGGGTAATCAGACTAAACACCTCTCCATCTTGCAATCACTCTGATTTATGGACTATTTATATATTTTCTATTATGACAGAAAACTAAAATGCAGCAAGTATGACTTACAACCCATTTTCGTAATGTGCGCTCAAAGTTCTCCTCAGTCTTTGACATCAACAGGTGCTGAGTTACCCACGGGCACAGGTGGAAGCACAAATTATTTATGTAAATTCCATCCAGCCCAAGTAAAGTTCTCTCCCTCTATGACACAAAGGACTGGAAATCTCCAAAGTCAACCTTTTTTTTTTTTTTTTTTTTTTTTTTTTTTTTTTTTGCCCNTTTTTTTTTTTTTCTTTTTTTCGCCTCTAGACTCTCCCAGATCAGTATTTTCTGTATTTATAGCGAGTACCTGTTCGGGGGGTGAAGGTTCGGTCCTGGCAGCGCTGTAAGGGGAGAGTGGGGCCGCGAGGGCAAATGGCGGAGAGAGGGCCGTGAGGGAAGAGAGGGGAGATGGCAGAGATGGGGCCATGAGGGGAGAGAGAGGGGAGTTGTGACGTGAGATGGCGGAGACGGGGCCGTGAGGGGAGAGAGGGGAGTTGTGAGGGCAGATGGCGGCGAAGGGGCCGTGAGGGGAGAGAGTTGTGAGGGAATGTGGCGGAGATGGAGCTGTGAAGGGAGAGAGTTGTGAGGAGAGAACCAGACAGTCAGGGGAAAACGGAGCTGTGAGGAGAGAGAAGGGAGTTGTGAGGGGAAAGAGCGGAGAATGAAGCCGTGAGGGGAAATGGGGCTGTGAGGGGAGAGTGTGGAGTGGCGAGGGGAGAGCGGAGATGGGGCCGTGAGGGGAGAGAGAGGAGTTGTATGAGGAGAACGGGGACTGCTGTGAGAGGAGAGACCTAGGATGGGAATTGTGAGTGGAGGTGTGACGGGAGATGAGCTCTGAGGAGTCGGGGAGGGGCTCTGAGGGCGGCGCTGCTCCCGCCATCCCGGCTGCATCACGTGAAAAATCCCCTGTAAAACCCAGCCTCGGGGAGCTGAGGGGACAGAAGGAGCCCCAACAACCCCCGCCCCGATTCCGGCAGGCGAATCCTGCCACAGAGACACGGGCAGGACCAAGCCCTCCGTCCCTTCCTCAACCAGGCGAGGACATTTCCGACCGAGACGTGAGCATCAATTAATTAATCGAGATCCAAGATACAACCTTATCAGTGCCAGTCTGGGCACCGATCACTGCCTGCCTCTTCTTTCCACTGTTCCTTTTTCCTGCTAAGGTAGGGATATTAGCAGGGAAAAAGTCAAGCCCACTGTCACGTGGAACTATCCTCCGAGAAAAGAGAAGGCAGCTTCAAAAGAGCTGAGGGAAGCAGCTGGGAAAGCCTCAAGTTGTCTATTTTTCATTTATTTGTTTTTTGGGGTTTTTTAACCAACTGCTCATTTTTATACCTGAAAATGTCTCCAAAGTGCCTTTAGAGCAGCACATTTATTGCTCTCTGCTTGCACATACCTGCCTTCCCATCCAGCTCAGTTTTCCATCAGCGCTCACAGAAACATTTTCATAGACACTGTAAAGTTATTACTTTACATAAGCACATATGGATTATGGATGCTCTGTATGGATATTCCTGCAGCTTCCATTCTGGCAGGGTACCACCACAACTTCTTCCCTGCCTCTTCACCTTTGTTTGTCCACAGCTACAAATGTGGATAAGCTGCTCCAAGACACCCCACGCATGCTGGAACAGCACAGGAGGAAATTAAAACCTCCAGTCCTGTTTAGCAGCACAAAGTGAGAGTAGCCAAGCAACACATCCAACCCCCAAAATACTCAGTGCAAAACTCTGAAATCTCTAGTGAGAAGCCAAAGAGATGCTTCAAAACAGCCACAACAGGCTTAAAAATAAAAACCAAAAGGAAGTGTGAAAATCATGCCAGAAAGGGAAAGAAAAAAAAAAAAATCACACTGTTTTAACATCAGAACATACAAGAATGCTCATAAGGAAGGCTTTAAAATGAGTTTCATAATTTGTTGTGATTGAGGAAAAGGCCTTATTCATGACATCACTCATCTTGCACCTAATTGTATGCACACATTGAGGCTCAAGCCTGAAGCAATGGGTTAATTCTCCAATTATTTCACAGGATTAGAATTACATTTTTTTTTCCCCAGGAAATGTAGTGTTATTGTGAAACCCACCAAGACATGCTACTTCATAATTAATACTAAATAAAAAGTGAATTCTCTCCTTTGTCTAAATAGTTTGCTTTGGCTCAGCTAGGAGCAGCAATTAGCAGGACAGCCTCCCCAAACACATTTGATCTGCTACAGGGTTTCCTGCTGTGGATCAGAGGAACAAACCTGATTTCACACAATCCACAGGGTTTATGTTGGCTGGATGTGCTGTAATTAAAATGATCTTTTCTTTTTTTTTTTCCCCAAGGGCTTTGTTTATCTGCTTGTGCTTTCTCACAGAGAGGCATGCACGTACCTAATTTAGCAGTTCTGTTGATTTATACCTCTGCTCTTTACCAGCTCCCTTTGTAGCATTCACTGTTTGTAGTTTGGTGCAGAAACTGGGACCTGTTGGCACTGGTGTTATAGGTCTGTTTTATTAGCAGGAGTAAAGGAACAGTTCCCATGGAAACATTTCCATGTTTCATGGTGTGCTTTTCCTGGGATTCTCAAGGTTGGGTAGGGTGGGCTCTGGGCCTTCCTAAATGGGAAGCACACAGCAGTCTGTGGAGACTTCCCCTTCAGCAGGGGGAGGAAAACACTGTATTTTTAGATTGTCTATTTCCTCTCTTATGAAGTCTAACGCCTGTGAAAACAGAGCAGCTCAACAGCCACATGGCACTGACTGATGTCCAGGCCAACTCCCACTGCTCTGACAACAAACCAGATGCTATTTGGAAAGGCCACTTCCAAACCCAAGAGAACATTTTCCTCTCACTCTGACCTTTACACTTAAGCTGTGAGTGAAGCTGTGGTTTAACAGGGCTCAGCACACTGGCCTGAGCCAGGATGGCCCTGTATCACACCAGGGACTTCCAAAGCTTCCCAAAAAAAAACCCCAACTATGCCATCAAACCCCTCCTGCTCCACAGGGGAGGTGTTCAGGCCTGGGAACACCACTGCTCACAGGCCAATCCAGCTCCTAGCATTTACACAGAGTGATGATAAAAAGTCACCTATGAAAGGGTTAAACCACCTTCTCTCAGTGTTTGGCACACACAGGTGAGCTCATTGCAAATAAATTGTCAAGCCTAAACACAGCACGAGATTCACCTGCAGCAGCTAGCAGTGGGCTCCAAGTGTTATTTTTTCCTTTATTTTTTGTCATCTGCAGACTTACAAATTTTTGTTTTTTAGATCTACTTCAACCTACACAGTATTGGGGGAAAAATATATTCAAGGAAACATCAAACTTCAGGGCCATGGCCAGTGCTTTGAAGAGATCATTATAACAAGTGCTTTTTCAAGAGGAGAGTAATTATCATGTTCTAACAAACACATTAAATAATTCAGTGTTATTATTTTGGCAGTTCTTTGTGAAAACCAGGTGTTTAGGAAGCTGTTTCAGACAGAAGCATGGGATGCACTCCCTGGGCTCCCTCCCCACAAGCCTGTAGCATGAGGAAAGCCCCTAATGCTTGCACTAGGCTGGAGCTCCCCAGAGCCTGACTCCAGCAAAGCTCTCATATCAATATCACAGAACACTATTGTTTTACTTATTTCTCATCATCCCCATCAAGATTTCTCAATTTTTTAACTACTCACACAGAACAGTCTGAGCTTTCACAGTTAAGAAAGATTCAAGTAAGGTTTCTATCTCTAGTCTGTGTTCTCTTAAGCTTTTAAAACACAGTCATATTTTTATTTATATAAGAGTATTCAAAAGTTAATTTTCCTTCACACTACCATCTTTGTGCTGCTTGACCCCTACCAATCCCATGTAGTCTTGCTAAGCTTTCCCCTTTCTCTCTGACATTCCACACACTGGGAATCTCAACCATGCCATGCTATTTCTGGGATTAAAAAAAACAGCAGGAGGACTCTGGAGCCACCAAGGAGGAAGGGAAAGAGCTTTTTCTTTAAGAAAAGAGTAAGTCCTAGGAAGACTTGCTCATTCCTTCTTTGGCAGCTCCCCTTCCCCCTCACTCCCAATACTGCACACATCAGACTTGAGTTGCCAGCTCTGGCAAGGACCACCTCACAATTCACTCCTGGGCCCAACTGCACGTGCTAGAAACTACCAGAACCACAAAGCAGCCCAGCAAATTCCTGTTTGCTGCTTGATTAATTAATGCAGAGCCTCTATTTACTCATTCCAGGCAGAGCTGTTCTTACCTTGGGGATCAGGGATGAACAGAGTTGCAGCTTGGTAGAGGTTTAGGGACTTTCATAGCTGGTTCACCTGAGCCTGGAAAACACAAATGTGGAGATAGATGGAGATTTTGGCATTCCATTTCCAGCAGCTGCATTTGCTGGTCCATTCTGCTCAAAATAAAGGACAGAGTCATCAAGACTTTTTTCCACTTAAAAGTGGGGAGAGAAAAAAAAAAAATGGCTGAGCCATTTTCTTCTGTATCAAAGTGGTGAGATCAATATAAAGAATTCACACTACCCTGGGACTTATTTCAGAAACATTGGGGGAGTTAAACAAACCAGTGCCCTGGCATGGCTGGTATTTGTTGGGGAGAGCCTGAGGGGGGTATTTGGTATTTTGAAGGTTTGGGTAGCACAAAAGAGTGCAGGGCCAGGCATTTCTCCAGGCCACAGAGGCTGTTTGGTCTGGCTCTGTTCAAAACATCAAAAATGGCACTCTGGCTTCGTGCCACATTCATAAACATGTCCATCAACTGCAGCCTTTGGGGAACAACCCTACTGAAACCAGTCACTTGCTGAAAACAAAGTGCCATTCTTTACCTTCTAACCCTTCAGCAAAGCAGCTTTTCTGCAGTACAGAAGGTAAAATCCACTCCATACAACCACTACACAAGTGCTATTTAAAATTCACTCACACGGTGAATTTATAATTCATTCAGGCTCAGCTCAGATCCTGGGAAAGGTCTCATAACAACATGTGCAAATCTTCACCCAAAGCAGAATTCTGCTAAAAAACAACTGCACAAAGAGGCCACGAGGCTTGGCACAGTTACATTTCACTGAGAAAGGTTTAACCACAGGCACAGGGAGCAAGACAGAGGAGCTGAAAGTCCCCGAGTACTACAGCAATTTTTATTCATTAGCACAGAGGCATTTCAGCAGGCTACAGACCCTCCCAAGAGCAATGACCCCTTCTCCACACACTGACCACTTCTTCCTCTTAGGAAGGGGCATTTTAAGGAGTTCCCACTGGATTTATTAGCTTTAAGATACTGGTTGTACTAAGCATCTCTTTTCTCCAGAAAACTTAGTGGAAGTTCTCTGCTCTGCAGTAAGAGTCAGCCCTTTCCCCTGGCCCACACAAGCCAGCCCTGGGGCAGAGATGTGGTGGCACATGAGGCCACCAGCACACTGTAGGACACTGCCACCCTCCCCCAGCCCCACCAGTACTCCTTACCTGAACAAGAAGGCTCCAGGAGCTCCACATTTTCCTGTCCTCACCTCAAGACGGCTCTGTGAGGAGGAGAGGAAGAAACAACCAGCACAGGTGTCCTGGGGCTGCAAATGCAGCACAGCTGAGGACTGAACGAGCTGCGCCTGGTCACAAGCCCTGCACAATTACACACAGCTATTCCTCGTTTGGCAGAAAACAGAGAGGCAACTTCACCTTGCTGGGATTTTTTAAAGACACCTGGCAAGAAAATGAAGAAGAATGTACAGAGTGCAGCTAATTTCTCAACCAAGCAGGAACAGCTCCTGCCTGTAAGCCCAAGCAGCTCAGAGCTTCAATCAGTAAAGGAGAGCAAACAAGGGTGGGATTCTATAATTTATTACTGTTGCTAAGATGAACACAATACTTGATACCCCATCGTATGCAGAACTGTAAAAAAATAGTTTTAATACAGTATCAAAATTTACACAAGTGTAGTGTCAAAAGACCAGTGTCCCTCGCTTGGCCCCTGCATGTCCAGAGTGCAGGCACAAGTACAGGGGTTACAGCTGTTCATACATACAGAGAGATAGGAATACAACAATTGAAATTGAACTCTGCAAACAATACAAGGGAGAAAACATGGGAAGAGAACAGACAGCTGTCTGGGCTGGGGGTTGTATCAGAAACCACGCAGGAGGGCAGTGGTTCAAACCCTGGATTCTGCATTTCCAACTCAAGGAGAGGCAGTGAATGGGAGTTTTGCCCAAGAAAGCAACGCTGGATCAAAGGCCTTACACTGAATGGTACCAAGTGAAAATACCAACAGAAACCAACAGAATTACTGCTGCAAATTAACACACTTTTTCTGAAGACAGATAGCAGATTTACATCATACATCATGTAACAAAAGATTGTACAGCAACCGAGCTACATTTCACTGCAAATAGCCCACGGATACAGTCCAAGCTCAGAAAAACAGAGGTTCTGACTTTGGCTCAAATCTTAGTAACCAAGAACAAACCAGAAACCCAGGAATTGTTGCATTCCTATTTTTTTTTTAATTAATTTTTATTAGTATTTTTGATACTCAGCTTTACTATGGTAAAAAGTTAAGCAACAGCATTCAGTCACAAGCCTGTTGCACATTCATACATGAAACTATCATTGCTTTAAGATATACACAAAATATCTATTGTTGTAATTCAGTACACACAACTAGGATCATACACAGAGATAAAAATAAACTAAGCACATCTAGGGCGTCATCTGGTCAAATCTCAGGCAATCTGAACAAGAGCTTTCTGCCTCATAATAATGAAAGACATGCTCTGAGGATAATAAAACCTTTTTCTTTGAAAGAACGCTACAGTGGCAAGAAAAGCTTTTTTTTATAATGCAGTGCAATCTTTTAGATCCTTGTAGGCTCTTGTTAAATAAGCCAGCATGTCTCTAAATTAAACAGTAGAAATTAGCATCCTGACGATTGGAAAATACTTTCCAAAAGAAATTCTGCTGGAAATCCTGACTTGAGACCTGTAATAGTGATGCCTAAGTATTCTGTTCATTAAAGGGCCGTTCATTAAACACCTTACACCTCTTCAGAAGATGTGCAACAAAGTGAATCAAAAAGAAAGCTATCTTGACTTTCATTTAGAAAGAAATTGTGGATCACTACAAGTACTGTAGTTATGCTACACTACCGGCTGGTTAGGACTTTATGGTCTTTTAGCACCTCCAAAGGCAGGTATTCTACCAAAGCAAAAAAATCACCTGGAAATTGCCTAAGCACCATTAACGGATCCTTTACAGACTGAAGTGTGAGTTACTAAGAAGCGACTTTCTCAAACCTGCGGAGACCAAAGGCACAGTTTATCAGTGTCTCTCCAGTCTGCTGAAAAACCTCTCTTAAATCCAGTGGAAAACTCGTTCAGACCTAGCAGAGATTCACTGTAACTAACCAAAACAAAACTTATTTCGCATAATGCCTGCAGAATCCCAAAGATCTTTTGGTTAGGATGGCAATACCTCAGTGCTTCTAAGGGTGGGGTGTTGCAGTGAGGGTGCAGCGCTTCATTAGCCGGGATATTGGGACAGCAGGGTGGGGGGACACTGCTAGACCCCTGTGCACAATGTCCCCCTTTCCAGCAGTCTCTCGCAGTGCAGACTTCCCGTTGTCAGCTGGGAATTGTGGTGGACACAGGCGGCTCCTCCCCTCTCCTGGGCAGTTCAGACCGTGCTCTTCAGAGAGAGGATGTGCTCAGGGCCTCTCACATAGGTCCTTTGTACTGATTTCCTGACAAGTGGTGTCTAATTCCAGGGCACGACCCTGCAGCATCTCCAAGTTTCCTCCACACAACCTACAGGAGGGATGGAAAGAGAGCTCGTTATCTCCAGTTAAGGAGCACTGGTGTTCCTATGGACATGCATCTGGAATGCCACAGCTGGGCACACACATCATGCAGCACAGCTAGGACACAGGCAGGGACACACAACAGGAGCACAGACTGTCTCCCAAGGGACACAACATTCCTTCTCAACACAGAAAGCACATGCTGCCAGGTAAAAATGATTAAAAACAGGGACACATGAACTGGCACGTGCATCACTGGGAAATTTTATGCTTCACACACAAGACTAAGGGTGTTTGCAGACCTCAACAGAAACTCTGTCCAACTATTTCCCCAACCACATCTCTTGCAGAATGTGATTCAGAAGCACAAAGATCCATCCAGAGGTGTCTAAATGTCTCCAGTTTAAAAAACACACAGCAGTTCTCTATTTTAAAGCATTTACTTGTTCTCTTAAAATCAAGCAAGGCATTAGAAGTGTTTATTCCACTAGTTCTTCCTTGAGGTCAGAGGAATTGTGCCTGCAGTCACTGTGCTACACTAGTTTAACACCCATGTTACAATACTGGAATTAAAAAGGCAGAAAACTTAGACCCCCCCAACATTTAGGGAAGTATTTTATGATTTATAGGAAAGTTGATGGAATATAAGCACAAAAACAATAGATTGTGTCATGTCCCCAGGCCTCTCAGGGACCACTAGAGACAAGAATGGTGATTCCTATCAATTGTATTACAATTTCAGATTATTTTTTTGTAACTGCTACTAAATCACACATTAATCTCCAGGCCAACAGCAATATGACTGTCAGGAAAGGTAGAAGCTGTTTTCCATTGTCATCACTCATTATTTGTATTTTACAAGTGCCTAAAGTCCAGCAGTGAACAGCCACTGCCTTAGCTGGCACTGAATAAAGACAAAGGAGCTGGATCCTGGGAAGCTGACATCCTGAAAAGGTAGCTCCTATAGCTGATGAGCAAAGGCAGAACAAACCCAAGGTCCTACTGTGATTCTGTGCAAGAGATGGGAAAATAACCCAGTTTCTCTGAGCCTTTGCTGAAGAAAACCTGAGTGTAAGCATGAAAACCAGAAACACTTCAGACTGGAAGCAATATGACTACAGTGTTAAAGCACAGGGCCAGACAAAGTCAAGTCTTTAAAGGGAATTGTCTTTAATTCCAATGGGTGGGCATGACCCAAACCCTGCAAACTTGCCATATGACCAGAATCTTGCAGCCAGAAATCCCAAGTCATCATCATAAAAAACGTGTGAGCTTTAGGCACATTTGCTGTGCAGTGAAACACATGGAAAATGGGGGTTCAGTGACACCTCCCAAACTGGGTGTCTGTGGCACACCCAGGCTGGATCTGACAATTCTTTCCAACCTCTGGTTCCTGATTTTCCTTAACTTAACACTATCAAAGAGGAAGGTCTCTTGGACAGCTTTTGTGAGGAGGCACATTGCACCTACCCATGACTTTCACCAATTTTCCTTGTCAATAAATATTAAGACAATATTTACCAAGCAGCTAATGCTGACACAGTAATAAACTAGGAGGCGACACTTCCCAAAGTCCTTTATTTCCAGCTGAATGAGTGACCCGTGGTTGCTAGGAAGGGACAAATCCATACAAGAGAGCCCATGTCCTAAGACAAATGACAAGTTGGGGTCAGAATGTCTCTCAAAATCCAAAATTTCAGCAGAAACCTCAGCTAAAGGACAGCGGTGAGGCTCATGATGCAGCCATGGGGATTCCTTTTTAGCTTTCTTCCAACACAGCAGAGTGCCAGGATGCAGGGATGTCCCTGGAAGCCAGGCAGGAACCTGCACCCAGCTGCAGCTGAGAGCTATCACATCTGCTGGCTGCAGCAGCATTCCAGCCCTGTGGGACTCCATGAGCAGCAGAAAATACCCATGGAAATCTCAGCTTCCTGAGCTCCCCTGCCCAGCTACACCCCTAATCCCAGCTGGTGTATCCCACCTTCCCTTGGGCTCCCTTCCCAGGTGAATTGCAAACAAAACTTCCCAGTAACCTGAGGAAAATCATGAATAATACCCCTCCAGAGTTAATCCAGACATTCCTGTACTTTGGAATTACCCCCATGCTCACTAATACATGGTGAACTACCTCTAAACCTGCTGCCACATGTGGCCACATTCTCAAAAGCCACTACAAGCTTACAAATACAAAGCAAAACCATTCCCAAATGTTGTTGATGAGGAGGCACCAATTCCATATGCACATCCTGAGGAGAGAATTCCCTCCTCTGTTATCTTAACAAAATACCAGCATGATCATATAGAGCACCACAAAATTCCTACAGCATGAATTACACATCCATATTTGCATTTTGCAATATTTTGGTACCAGATTCCATTTTGATACCAATCAACACCATGCATCAAAATTCTGGAGCTCAAAGTGAAACTTGTCATCATTCCACTGTTTTCACAGGCAAGAGGATGCCATGGCAAATGTTTCCTGTGAAACACCCACAGTGCATCAGGCTGCAGCTAAACACTGAGTTACAGCCTGGCAGGAACTGCAAGGAGAATGCAAAAGAAAAGAAACATTATAATTAGTTCATCACAAATCCACTATGCTTTTAACATGGACTGGGTGGGTGTAAGAGAAGACAAAACCAGAAGGGAAATAAGCAACTATTTAAAAAGTGTAATAATATATCAATAGTCAAATCAGGCACAGATTATAAAAGTCAGAGGAACAGGGAGCATTTCAATGCCAGCAGCAGAGCTTGGAATGGCTGGGGAACAAAGGCACAAGGTGGGATACAAGTATATATTTGAGATTTACACAAATGAAGTGATAATGTCAAATTGAGCACTTTAGAAGTGGCATTATTTACATCACAAGAATTTTAATGGATTATTGAATATGTATGAGTTAGAAACTGGGGCTTTATCCATAAATTGTGAAGGAATATCATAGGCAGAGAAATACATAGGGGTCGCTGTTCAGGTGGGGAAACTGAGGCTGCCAGGCTTCATCACACTTGCCAAGTTTAACCCTTATGAAGGATAAATTCAGGTCAGCTGAGTCATACAGTACTTTACCCCAGATATATTATACACATAGATTTTTCTGATCAATACTAACCCACATGTTAACACGACAGTGTTCCTAATGAAACAGTAATTGCATTACAGAAACAGTAATTGACTTAATTTCCATATAAAATCTTCAAGGGCATATTGTCAGCACTTAAACAAAGACTACTTTGCATCTTCAGGTGTTTCCAGGCTTGATATGGAATATAAAATTAAACACCTTAAACTTACACTGCACATTTTTTCAGCTGTCCCAGTGCAGAGCCAATCTTTGTGGAGCACCACAAGCACTTTGCTCAGATACAAGGCATGGGGACACACACATGGCAACTTCTTCCAACCATCCCACCTGATGGAGCAGGTCACAGAAGAGCTTTATCCAACTGGCTGCATGGCAAAACTCTGCTCTTGTTCCCCACTTCCTCCACCAGCAGGAGATTCCAGGCACTTTTTTCCTTTTTTTTCAAAGTCAGGAAAACAACAGCACTATTTTAACAACTCCCTCCTCTGTTTTCTAATGAAAATGTCCCTTTAAAACACATTCCTGCTCTTTAGATTTCTTGCTGAGCACGAGTGGGTTGCACTAACAATGAGGTTTTATAGCAGAGACTCTTTGTTGCAGGAATTCCAAGCTGCCAAATTTGTACTGAAAAGCAGGCTCCTGGAAGTGGTTGGCTCTTCCTCCTGCACCTGATTCCACAGAGAGATGCAAGGGGCAGCTGTGCATTCCCCAGAAAGGTGGGATCAAACCCACGTGTCCACCCCGGGAAACAGCAGGGCCTGCTCCCTGGCTGGGGATGGGGAAGTCGGGCAGTCTGTGAGCTGCCAGCTCACTTCCCATTTGGGTACAACACTTCATTTATATCCATTGCTGCAGTACCTCCTGGTGAGCTTAAGGCTCAGCTTTCACATCATATTGAACTAAACTCTGTGTATTTCTTATCAATCCATTTCAGCAAGCAAAGCATCAGCTGTTGTTCCAATATTTCACTTACACAGACCAGCTGTTATTACAGGTTGTCAAAAGCACCTTGTTAAATGCTCCATTCAGGGAAGAGCCTTTGCCAAGGGGGATTTTAAGAGAACTACAAAAGGCTTTTTTCCATAATGACACATGATCTCTTGACAAAATTACCCAGCATAGCTTTATTTTCTGGGCAGCAGCAGATGAAATATATGGAAGATGCAGAGAGGGTAATGTGGTACAAGGGTGAGATCAGGGCACTCCTGGGCACAGTGCTGCTGGCAGGGACGTGGCTGGGGTGGCCATCGCAGAGGGGACCTGCCACTGAGGGCACTTGGAGAGGGGCTGGGGCACTCTCTGCTGCCTCTCCCCTCTGGATGCCAGGAAAACAGGCGGGGTGGCTGCGGGAAGCGCTGCTGTGGCCGGGGGTTGTGTTACAGGAAGGGATCTGATTGCTGTAATTCGTGCTCGGTTCACTTGCATAAACCCATTTCCTCAGGCTCCACCGAGGAGAAGCCAATGTCACCTGGCCTGAGGGACATAATCGCCCTGTGCAGGATCTCAGATGTCCAGGCATGTCAACAGCACTGCTGAGCTCAAAACCAGAGCAAAAGTCTACAAAAATCCCTTCCAGAAAGAGGGCAAACCTCCCTCTCCAAGTATGTCCCTGCAACACCTGTATAGGTGGGGAATAACACCTAATTAACTTAAGCAGGTTAGAAATGAGTGAAGCACAGGAGAGAAGAGGTGCCCAAAGCCCCAAACAGCCACGTCTGAGCCAGCACTGGGAGACAGGAATACCCAGTCCTTGCTCTCTGCTCAGCTCTCCCTCAATTTTATTCCCCCTCAGAGGAACACGGACATCACTGGTGCCTGTGCTGCAGTGGGACAGTGAACTCAGCCCTTTTTGTCTCACATCACCCCATAAATCTTGGAATCTTGTAACACTTTCTAAGTTTCTTTAATTGCAACAGTTCTACTGCTGACAGAAGGGAGAACTTGAAACTTTACTCCTCTGATTACTTGTGTCAACTGCTGTGTATCAATGGCACACAGGCCTTTGCAATCCAGCCCTGACTTCAGGGTAAAGCGCATCTGTTCCCAAGGGAGCTTCAACACTGACCTTGGGATTGTGGTCGTTGCTATTTTTAACACAAATATACTGTGTGCCTTGGCTTTATCTCTGCATTAAAGTCTTTCTCTCTGCATGGGTTTCAGGAATCCCTTGTATTCCACCGGAGCACAAAAATGCATCCTCAATGAAAGATTTCTTTACTCAGCAAAACACCGCTTCCAGCTTGAAAGAAAAACTACAAGTGTAACGTGGAGAGCAGCTACAGCTGGAATCAACACGGCTGCAAGGGCTGGACCTGCCCAGGAAACACACAGTCCACAGATGCAATGAGTGACAAACAGAAACAACCCCACTCATGACAGTAACATCCCAGTGGTGCCCACGGGGATGTTGCCAGGACAATACACACGTGTTGAGGGACAGACAGGACGTTTTGCATGGACTGTACCAGAGGAGCAGCGTTACCTTCAGAGCATTTACCACTGAGTCAGACTGCTGAGAGGCTGAGCCATGTCCACTGATGCTGGCTGGCTCGTTTGCAGAGCAGTGACTCCCCTCCGCCCCTCCTGGCATCCTAATGGCATCCTTCGCAAAAAATTAAACACTATTTAATACACAGAAGGCTTGGTCACTAATTAAAACAGATGTCAGTTATTTATTGCCCTTTTGCAAAAGGCTGAGAAGTGTATGTTACTTCAAAGGCCCCCCCCTTTCTGTGCCACAGTAACCACGTGAGGCAGCGTGGGTGGCACTGCTGAGTGTCACCCAAACGCCCTGGCCCTCAAGGGCATCTCCCGGTAAAATCAGGACATAGTAACAAAATTTCTTATGTGTGTACATCGCCTCACAGAAGCGCTACAAAGTTTAGAGAGAGAATTTTAACCGCAGAGGAAGGTCTAATTTTATCTCAGCAATTCTGGAGCTTGTTCTTTCAAAAAAAATTCACGTTTTTGAATATTGCTGTGAGGTTTGCAACACGAGTTGAGCCACAGCCGACCAGGGAAGGAGCCAGGAGCTCCAGGCTGCCAACTCACTCCTTGCCTGCCTCCAGCTCCTCCAGGGCAAGGGCATGGCCTCCTTGGCCTGAGAGATGTCAACTTGTCCCCAGCAGTGACAGCCTCGGGGGCTTTGTCCTCCCAGTGGACACCTGGAAGGGCTCTTCAGGACGCTGCCAAAAAAATGCAAGCTACCTAAACTCTTCCAGCCCAGTCACCTCAAACTCTGTAGGATGTAAAGCATCTCCAGGAGTGAGGCAACCTGAGCAAGCAGGAGGCTCTGGAGGAGTGCTAAAAATACCCCTGTGCTGCATCCGTGGGCAGCAGAGTTGAGCGCTGCAGCCGCAGGGACCACCCCAGCCCTGCTCCCAACCTGCCCTGCTCTTCCCTTTCATGCCTGCCACAGAACATTGTTTTAAAAAAAGTTGAGAAATACAAAGAAGCAAAATGTTTCAAAGACCAAGAGATGGAAAGTTCCTTCTTTAAAGAGGAACAAACACTGCAGGAAACATTAAGAAATAATGTAGGAGTAATTGCTGCTGAAATGTGTGGGAAATGCGTTTCTGAAGGAAAAATAATGACAGTGGAAAGAGCCTCTGATGAGGATCAGTGCCCCATGTGCTCTCATTTGCCCTGCTGAGCAAGCACATAGCACAGTGCAGAGCTTTTTGGGGTATCTCTAATCTAAACAATAGGAAAGGTAAAGGTGGGGGTGGGAGAAAAAGGGCACAGAGCAAAGACACGAGGCTGAACTCCACAGATCCAGTCTGCCTGAAAATTCATAGGAAAGTAACCCAGTCCAAGGCAAGTTCCTAATGCTCTTGGGATATGCCAAGGCCACTGTAACCAATGGTGCAAGCTCAGAGCAGTGCCAAGGGGCAGAGAGAACCCTCCCAGCCACCCAAAACATCGACTCAACCCCCACACTCATCTGCAGGACTGGACATCAAATGTTCAAAAAAAACCCCTAAAAAAATTAAATATGTTTAAGAGATCTCCCAGATTGCTGCATATGCTAAATCCATGGAAAAGGTACTTTAAGCCTGAATCTGAAACCGCATTTCATACACAAACTTGTCCTCCTGCCAAGCAGCACATCCATGTAATCCACTCGAGTGGGCACTAATGGATCTCCTAACCAGGCTGACAACTCCAGCACACACTCAGGGCTATGCAGGGCAGCATCCTGCAATCCTCCCCAGCAAGGACCAGGACCAATTTGCTGTGAGGTATGGAGGGGTTTTAGGACTTATTTTGCTTTGGGAAGGATTCACAGATCTGTTAGTGACTGGCCAGACTCAATGCCACAGTTTGGGAAAGAAAATGAAAGTGGGAGGAAAAGGGGTAATAAAGCAGATTGGAACAAGTCTGGGTTAGGATAAATTCAGTCTGTCAGCTTTGGGGCTTTTATCAGTAAAAGTATTCTGTTTCTCTACTAACTCCAGAGGCAGCAAAGATTTTGGTCAGTTTTGAATAGGAAATAGAAATATTGCCATTAAAATGCTGAGAAAATGAGTACGGACTACACATGTAAAGCCTCCTGAACACAATAAAATCCAAACCTCTTGCAAGTGGTGCTGCTCTCAGAGTTCAAGCCCTCCTCCAGGCAGTTGTGTTCCACAGCCTCTTCCCTGCCATATGTAGCACATTTTTGTCTCCTTCCATGAGAACGAGAAACTTGTGAACACACTGCTTCAAGCAGCCAGCACATGTTGGTATGAGACTGAAAATTAATATTTCCCCTGTGGACATCCTTCTCCTTCCTCCCTCTGTCCTTGATAAGAGACACAAGCTTTTCTTTAAAAAGTAAGGCAGATTTTGCAGCCCTGGAGGCCCTTCCTCAGTTCAGGGAGTTCTCATGTCAGGTGAGGCCACTCCAGTGAGGCAGTAAAGCTTGCCTTGGAGGAAGTTTCTTCCAGGACATGAGGGGGATGCCCAGCCCGAGCACGGGCCCTGTGAGCTGGAGCCACTCCAGCACTGCTGTCAGGAGTTCCTGAGGCAGTGAAGCAAAGCAGGAGGAAAAGGCACTTTGCCAAAGCAGTGGTGTCTGAACACTTGGGGGACAAGGAATTGAGGTTTGCAGAGCCTCTGGCACAGCTGCTGCTTCCCAGGGGGAGCACAGACACATTTCACCTTCCACCAAAACCTGGCCTAATCTTCCTTGCACTGAGTCCCCTGTCACTGCCCAGCCCAGAGAGCAACTGGATCCTGAGCAGGACCTGGAGGATGGGAGGAGAAATCTGCTCCCTTCCTCCTCTTCCCTAGCTCCACACACTGCCCGCATCCAGCCACTGGAAGCAGCATCCTGTGTGACATGTTGGCATTTCTCATCCAGTAACAAACTGTGGAAATGGATCCAAATCAGGAGGGATGAAGTTACAGCTCTGTAGTGCTGAGATCTCTATAAATTTCAAACACCTGGAGTAATTGTGAACAAACAGTGCCATGTAACATCAGCACCTGAGATATAATTTACTTTTTTGCTCATCCCCCCAACCAGCCATCCCTACTGGTCCTGACCAGCCCTGGTACCCAAGTACAGCAGTGTGCACAAGGCCTCTTCTGGGTCTAAAGGGATCTCTGTGCAGGTCATCCCACTGCAGAGAGCAGGTAAAACCCACACCACATCCTGCATACACCTTCCCACAAGGATAAGAATCCCTGAATGTGCAGATCCATTTGCTGTTAGAAGTAAACCTACAAAATATCTAATGCTAAAACGTGACTCTAGTGAATTGAAAGAACAGGAAATCTGACTCAGCTCTGTAATATCACCTAACAAAAAGCCCAGATGAATGGAAATTTAGCATTTCACTCACACTAACTGCAAAATGTTACTACTCAGGCCATTTTCCCACAGGGCCAGAGGCAAACCCTGCACTGTACCCTTGTCAGGGTCAGAATAAAGACCCCTGTGTAGAACAGGGTATTCTGTGATGGAGAGAATTAATCATGAGCTTTTCTACTTAAGTCAGTAGAAAGCTTCATTTTTTCAATCTGTATTGTTGATAAGGACAGTTGTGAATGAAAAGCACTGTAGTGGCCAGCCCAGCGTCCAGCTCAGCCCGTGGGAGTCCATGTGCCAGCCCCTCTGGAAGTGCCTGGCACGCAGGGAGAGCCAGGAAGGGAAAAGCAGTCCATGGCTGCCCCAAGGACACTCACAGTCACCTCATCAAAGCTTCCAAGAGAGCAGGATTTTCCTGCCTGATGGGTACTGCTCTGTTCACTCACCATC
The DNA here is from genome assembly GCA_013390045.1 of Picathartes gymnocephalus. Lineage (NCBI taxonomy): Eukaryota > Metazoa > Chordata > Aves > Passeriformes > Picathartidae > Picathartes > Picathartes gymnocephalus. The sequence continues at coordinate 782,354 of WEKY01019214.1, read as the reverse complement.
CAAGCCCTACCTCCTTCTGCAGCAGCCTCTTATCCCAGAGGCAAGTGGTTTACTGGGAAGGAGATCCTTCCTGCTGGATAGCTGCCACACCAGTTCAATCACTACCTGATTCTCAGAGCTTTTTTCCCTGATTTCCCCAGCCCTCAATTTCCCTGTACAGCTCAAAGCAAACACAGACAGTGTTTGTCAGCTTGTTTCAAACAGGCAGGAGAAAGGAAAACCAGAAAGCAGTAACTGCAGCATGTTGCTCTGCTGGATTACTAACACACAAAAGAAAACAGTGACATTTTCTTAAGGAACATACCTGTCAATTAAAATAACAAAATCTTCAAGCGCTGCAGTTTTTCACCTGTCCTCAAAGACCTCAGCAGAAACCTCTCCAGGATATTGCTGCCAAAATCCACACACCCTCACAGTGGGTTGGAGGCACACTCAGATTTCTGAGTGGTCAAAACCATTGCTGGTTACACCCTGTCAGAAACAGCCATTTCCAGCAGGCCCTTCAGAAACCTCTTTTGATAAGGAACAGCCAAGAGAAAAAGGTTCTGGGCTGTGGCAGCTCCAGACCTTTGAGGCCACACATGTAAAATCCAGAGGATTCCGTAGAGCCTACTAGAAAATCCTGAGGACAAAGTAACTCCAGACTTTTAGAGCTATAACTGGAAAGAAAAAGAGTATTTGTCCTCCCAGAACTTCAAATCTCTGTACACGAAGTTTTTCTTGACTTTATTTCTTGGTAACATGAAGCTCATGAGCTCTTGTCCTTCCAACTTTCCCCTGTCAAGCACAATGGACACCCTGAGACAAAGACTCTGCTCAGAACCTCAGCTGCTGGGAACTGGAGCCTTTCATTAATGGCCATTAATGTTCACTGGGGATTGGAGCACATGAAAGAACTGGGTGGGTGGATGCTCTTGATTCACTTTCTTTCAGCAAATATTTGATGACATGATTAGGAAACTTGAGTTTGTTCAATGACTTTTAATTACATTTTGGTTGAAGGATTCCCTATTCTACATGCTAAGGAAGGGAGGAGACAAAAACTATAAAACTGTGAGTGACAGTTTTTAGAAAAAAAAACCACTAACCAAACAGTTCCTATCTTCTAATTAGATTTAAAATTAAAGCCATGTCATGAAGAGGGAAAATAAATAACCACAGATCTCAGCAAAAGGTTTTTGAAAGATACAGCAAAAAGAGATGGAAAAGGACCAAAAGCCTTGCAAAGGCAGGAATGAGGAAACAGAGGCAGCAGAGCCCAGGTGAGAGGGAGCAGAAGGGATCTGGTCTAGCCTGGGACCAGAGCTGCCTTCTGGTCCTGTGCTACAGGAGCTGGGAGTCACTCCCTGCATCCCGACTCCAGCCCCACTGGCACCTTGTCTGCAGCATCCTGGCAGTGCTTCCCTTCCCCTTCGCTGAAAGGGAGAGCTGAATTACAAGGACAAAGAGCCGGAAGGGGAAAAGTCTCCTCCTCCCATGAAACAAATAAGAACTGAAGCAATTTAAATTGGGTGACTTGTCAAGTTTGTCTTTTGCAAATGCATTCACTGTCATTATATGACAGATGTGCACATTCCCAAAGCGTTTCTGCTGAGCTGATCAGCCCTGAAATCCCACCCCTACAAAAAATCAGGGATATCTTCAGCTAACTGACATGTGGATGCCAGAACCTGATCTGGCTTCCCCCAGCATAAGGCACAGGGAGCAGTCAGGCACCACAGCAAGTCTGGGAGGACTCTCCTCTTTCCAGGCCTCTGAAGTTACTCACTGGCATAACAGGGCTCTCACAGCCCAGGGAGCTGCAACTGGGATCCAAATCCAATCTTTGATCCCTACATATTTTATTAATTATAGCTGAGTATCTTCATTACAACAGTGTAGCTGTTATGTCCTGCTGTAGTGGACTGGTGTGACTAGATTTGAGTGGCAGGAAAAGATTTAGGGTTTTAGTAATGGGGAGGTTTTAGGGATGGCTTCCCAATTCTCATCCCTCTGGCTCAGTGCAGAGGTGTTACACATTTAAGGAGGAAAAAAAGCCCTGTCCACCCTGTGCTGCTGATGGGAAGGAGATAGAGAAAATCAGGAGTAAAGCCGTGCCAGGGAAGAAGGGAGGGGTGAGGGGAAGGCATTTTAAGAGTTAGTTTCTATTTCTCATTCTCCTACTCTGTTTAGAGGGGTCATGAATTAAACTCATTTCTCCAGGCCAAGCCTGTTCTGCCCATGACAGTAACTGGTGAGCGATCTGTCCCTGTCCTTATGTCAACCCATGAGCCTTCTGCTGTGCTTTCTCCCCCTGCCCAGCTGAGGAAGGGAGTGATGGAGCAGCTTTGGTGGGCACATGGCCTGTATGTGGTTAGAGCACTGCTGATGCTGCCTTTTCTCTTTCCAATGTCAGCTGCACAACCCAATCCCCAGTGGTGCTGCAGTTCCATGTGCACTTTGAGTCAGCAGAAGGCACTGTCAGAGCCCACGTGCTGCTCCTGCCTCAGCCCCACGGGGAACTGCTCTGGCCTGAACTCCATCCAGCAAACCAGAAAGGTTCCTGCTCAAGCCCTGCAGCCCCCAGGCCCTGCAGTCACACAGCCTTGCCCATAGCAATGTTTGAGGAGCACCAGTGCAAGCTGCTCACCCCTTGGCCCGGCCGCAGTCTGCCATTCCCAACAGAAGACCCAGCTGTGTGCCATAAATCTTGGAAAGTATCTGCTTTCTTGTTCAGAAGTCCTGTTCATGGCCAGAAACTGAAAGGATCTGGATCATATCTTGTTATTGAGGAGAAGGAAAACAGAACAACAACGATAGAACAGCTCTCACCAAAGCTGCAGCCTATGGCTCCTTGTAACTCTGAAACTCCCTTGTGTGCTCTGAACCCCCTCCTCAACCACTGGGCAGCACAGCAAGAGATATTAACAGGTTTAAGTGAATATTCTCATTTTTATACCTTTTCTACTACCTGATCAAACTAAAATACTGACTCAGTGGTGGTACTGCAATTCCCCTGACAAAGCAGCCCTTCGGTACAGCAGAGTGAGCTGAAACTCAGGTTCCATTTGAACCATGATGGCAGCACTTAAAACTATTTTCTTTGGAAATGTTCTTGCCATTAAATATTAATAAAGCCTTTACATTAGAGGTCTGTGGGGTTTTGAAAAGAAAACTCATACATATGGAGGGAGACAAGCAAAGCAAAGAAATTGGAAAAGAACCACATCTAAGTGACAGAGGAACAGAATGATTTGTCTGGAGAGGTGTCGACAAACGTGTCAGTGCATTTCCATGAGTGACACAAAAGCAGAAAAGAGGGAAAATAAAGGATATTGAAAGCAGAGAGGAAGAAGAAGAAACGTGTGGCAGGAGGAGAGAAAAAAGCCTGAGACAAGGCCAGGGCTCTTCAGCAGAGACAGCAGAGGTGTCACACTCACGACTGTGAGTTGTCACCTCTCTCCTAAGTGCAATCCTGCAATTCCCAAACCCTCCCAGTGCTCCAGCACCCCATCAGGGAGGGGCTATCCAAAAAGTAAAATGCATCTCTCACTGAGGCACTGCTGAAATTTTAAGGCAGGACACTGTAACTGAGTAAGGGCTGTGCCAAAAACCTTCATCAGTTGCGGAGCTCATTGTAGATTTTCAGTTTATTTGTCAAAAGCACTTGGCTTGGCTTTGTGCCCAACAAACTCCCACTCCTCCCATTAAACAGAATCAAACCAGTGCCAGGAGTTTGTGCATTTCCATCCTGCATCCTAGTCTTTGTGACAGGGCCTGATCACCACTGAGGTGAACACGTTCAAGGTGGCACCCACAGGAATAAAAAACCCCCAAAACAAACTCAGGCAAATGTAACACCGAGGTGATGAATGCAAAGTTAGAATGAGCTCGGTGTCTACACTTCCTTCCTCTCCCCAAAGCCATGACTTCAGCCAGGAGGAAGAGAAAAATATGCCAGGAAATGTGAACTCTTGCCACTCATTAAGTCTTAGAATGAAGTGTCCAGAGATATGAGATTGTTCAGAACTCTACCACAGATCCTTGTGCCAACAAAACCACAGAGAAGACAAACTGACCTGGCTATTTGAAAACAAAAAACTGTTTCCAGGCTTGCTCACCTCGCTCTTCCCCTTCAAAACCCATCCCCAGCATATTTTGTTTCAATGAATTTTGCAACAGCTACAAGCTTAGGTGCTGGGCTGTTTCCACAGGCACTGTTCTCTGGTTTGGCACCCCAGCCAAGGTATTTTCACTGAACTCAATGCCCACAGTGTGGGTGTTCCAGGCTTTGGTAAGATTTGGCAATGCTTTTTGTGGGTTCTGCCTCAGCACCTCAAACCCAGACAAATCAAACATAAAACACATGGACACTTCTAAAGATGTGGCCCATGAAGAATGTTCTGCACAATTTATCTCCCAGTGGTGTTCCAGACCCAAGACAAACCACACAGTATTTTTGGGTGGATTTGTTAACATTTGCCCTGAAAACCATTCTTGAAAAAAAAAAAATTCATTAGCACTGAGGATCAGCCTTTGTCTTTCCTACTGAAAACTGTTTACGTGTTAATGAGCAGACATTTCTTGTTGTCCTTATTTTCCAGATCCAAAAATTAGAGTAGAAAGAAGCAAAGTGCCCAAGGTCACCAAGCAGAGCTGCAGAGGCCCTTCCAACTGTCATATGAAAGGTGAGGGGAAAATCCACCACATTTTACTTAAAATTTGCCTTAAGGAAAGGACAATAAATCTGAGCCAGTGGATTTCACTTCTTACTATATCACTGTTACCTTGGATTTTACAGTCAAATAATGGTACTAAGTCCAACAAAAAGCACTTTTCTTCTTCAGACCAATGACCAGTGTTGTTTTAAACAAAATCCAACTTCTTTTCTTTTCCAGTGGGCAACTTCATTTGAAGACCTGATGGATTTTTCTGAGGATTATTTAATGAAATATAATAGAAATATGTTCTAGCAAGTATGTGCATTAATGAAAATTACAAGTGTCTTTGACTCATTTGTACCGAACTTTTAAATTTTTCATTCTTAGAAACATATTAGGAAAACCTTTAACATCATATTTGCTTATTTATTGAATTGAATTTCTTGCATTAATGTAGCTAATATTCCCTAAAGTATTAAAAATAATATAACCCAATTATTACTTATGTTTGCACTTTTAGAGAAAAATATTTTGGTTAACTATAAAAAGTAGCTGATATTTTAACAAGAAGCTCTTGGAACAAAATGAGAATGCAAAGGGTCAGTTCACTGTGACTCCCAATCCGTAAATTAATTAATTAATTAGAAGTAGCAGCTTCCAGGGAATTTTTCTTAGCAAGGTATCAATGCCTGCAAAGGAAAAAAATTAATGAAAGCATTGTCACAGCCTTAAATGAATCCCCTAGTCAAACACAGCAGGATGAGCAAACAGATGTGAGAGCCTTGGGTTATCTGAGTGGTCAAACGAGGCAGGACAAGGGCTGCTGGTCCCTCTGCAGCCCGGGGGCTCCCGCGGGGCTGTCACCCACCTGGGGCAGCATGCGATTTTCCTCCTCCAGCTGTCTTACTCTGGCCTCCAGCTGCCTAACATAGGACAAGGTTGATTCTAAAAAATCAAACAGAAAAAAACTCGTATTATCCACAGAGATCTGCTCGTGTTCACCAGTGCCAGAGCCTGCGCCACATTCTCACTTGTACTCACAGCAGATTGCCTCTCTCAAATATCCATGGAACATTCCACTCTGCTCCTCCCAGGGCACAGCAAACACCTGGAATTGATCAATTCCTCATTGCTTGTCATTCTGAACTGCTGCACCTTAAAGCGGTCCCTTCTCAAAGCCAAGAAATGTCACAGAAAGACAACACAGGCTTGAGTTCTTCCAACCCATCCCCACTTGGGAATGCTCCACAAGGATAAGGCATCGTCCCAGCAGGCCAGCACTGCAGAGCCCAGGCAGAGCAGATGGTACTGTGCAGGCAGCCGGGGTCACAGGGACCCCTGGCACAGCCCTGGGGCTCTGGGGCACACATGGCCTCCCCGGGAGCACAGCAGCTGGGCTGTGTGTCCCCAGGGCCTGGCAGGTTCCCAGCTGGGTGACAGCAGGACCAGCAGGGTACAGTGAGGCTCATGACGTGTCCCTCTGTCCCCCACATGCCAGAGACACTCCCACTGCCCTGCTCTGCCCTCAGAACTGCACAGAGAGCAAACCCTGCTTGCTCTGCTCACCAGTTCCTCACTGACCTCCACAAGGGCAACCTTTGGTGCATTGTGAAGAACATGAGTCACTCCCAGTCTGCTCCCAAGAACTTGACATAAGAGGAGATCCCTGATCCAGCACTAAAAGCTCCCAAGAGCTTTACCATCACACATTTCTTGAGTCACAGAGAATTGCTGCTCTTAAAGTCCTGGATCTAAGAGAGAGACTTGTCTAGGAATGTAGCACTCGAGTGTAAGAAAAAAGGTGCAGAAAAACTGCTGCAACTCTTGCACGTCCTTGTATGTAGGTGGAATTCCACATGTACTCATTCCTGACTAAGTGATCCCTTCAACTTCCTCTGAGATGTCAATTCCCATCACACATTTGTACTCACATTGCCATGTAATTAGCAAAACTGATGATTGTTGGTATGGAATCCATGGGTATTGGGGCAGTGCTGATGGCTGATCCAGCCCTGCAAAGCTGCATTGACAACACAGCTGTTCACTAGTTTAAACTGACAGATGAATTTGGGCATGAATTTCCTCTGATCCCTCATCACTACTGCAGCCTACCCATAAAATAAGGGAAATAAGGTGTCACTTACTGCTCTTATGAGACTGCAATAGGTTAAAATATGCATGGGAATTTACACAACATGAAGACAACACACAGTAATTTGTCAAAGATGATTAATGCCCAGCCAGGCACCGGATTAAAAATAGCCTTGTGCAATAAAAGAGGAAGAGGTAATCTGAGGTTCTGCGCTCTGCTGCGTGAGGATTTTCATAGTTAGTGATGGGTGCATCTCTGGAGAGCTGCTGAGCCTGGCTCAGATGAGCACTTAGGAGATGAACAGCTCATTCAATTAACTCCCTACGACAGGGGCCCTCCCACCAAATCAGCTCCTTCCCAGCACAGGCACTCCTGGGAGGAGCTGCGGGAGCTCCTCACTGCCACGGCCGGTAGCACAGGGAACGGCTCTCGGCACATCCCAACCCTTCCCTCTGTTGCTTTCCACCTGAGATGGTTCCTGAACACCCATCTTGTCAGAGGGGCTGAACCAGGTGCTCCCTCTGGCAGGGCCAGCTCTAAATTCCTTGGTTACATACAAGTTCACTGCTGTGTCAGTGTGGGTTTGGACTTCATGCTGTGCCCACCAGTTCCCTCCATGCGAGCTCCCCTCTGGATTCTCTTCAGCTCCAGGCTTTCTGTGATTTCCTGGCTGAGCATTCCTTATCTCCTCAGACAACACACACATGTGCCTCTTAGTTTTATTCCTTCACTTCTATGTTGGGAGTCCAGAGCAGAGATCTCTGCTACTTCAAATCACTCAACTCTGCCTCAGTTCTCAACTTCCCAATGCCAGCTCCTACCAGCTGAGGATTCAGTCTGGAATCTCTCTGCCTCTTACCCCTTCTAAAGTGTGGAACAGTTATTTAAATCTCCTCTTGTAATCTGATTAAAAGGGAAAATTAGGTCATCTACCAAAGGCTTGAGCAAGCAAATCCTAATGTATGTGAGTCTTCTTGACACACAGACTAGACACATATATATTTCAGGATCTGTTAATATATTTATGCTGGGATGTTATGAGCTTAGAGGAAAAATGAGCAGAAAAGTCAGTCAAGGACAGAGGAGATGGAGAAACTGAAAACACAGGAAGTGAAACACTGTCACCAAACTTTGAAAAAACCCAACCAAACAAAAGTTGCATCTAAAAGTGTTTATGAGCAGACCTGTATGATCCTGTATGTTCCTGCTCTGGAACAACCTGTGCAAACAGGACAGTCCCTGGCTCATGTCATTACTGCCAGTTCCGACTTCTCTGGGCCCCTTGGTTACCTGATTTCCACTCCTTCCCAGCCTGCTTTATGAGGCATTGCTAAGGGAGCAACAATTTGGAACAATTCCCATTCTCAGGAATGGGTTACCCCCAAATGAGCTTCCCTCCTTGAGCTTCCTGTGCTCTCAACATCATTGAGAACGTGATCAATGTGTGGTGCTTCATTCCAGGGCTGAAATAAAACAATTTTCTGAACTATTAGAGACACAGAAATAGCTTGCTCTTAGGGAAATTCAGTGACAATTCACCCTCTCTCCACATCTGTCACTCTAACATGTTGTAAGAGAACATCAATATTTACGTAGCTGATCTCTTTTTCTTTTGACATCCAGACTCTTGAAGAGAGGAGATATTTTGGGGTTATGTCAAACTTTATCAGACACTTACGTTGCTGCCAAAGGCATATTTGTGCATTGGCTTTATCCATTTTTATGTCACTGTGCCTGGTCTGAGCAAGGAATTCATAATATTCTTTAAGCCAGATAATCCTCTACTGTTTTAGAATGGGTGAGGATGTCATGTTAAATTCTGATATTTTCCTTTTTCTTTCTGGGTTTGATTCTGGTTTTTTTGGGTTTTTTTGGGTTTTTTTGGGGTTTTTTTTGGTTTTTTGTTTTGGTTTTTTTGTTTTTTTTGTTTTGGTTTTTTTTGTTTTTTGTTTGTTTGTTTGTTTTGGTTTTTTTTTTGTTTTATTTGTTTTGGGTTTTTTGGGGTTTTTTTGTTTTTGTTTTTTGGGGGGGTTTTTTTTGGGGTTTTTTCTTTTGTTTGTTTGTTTGGGGGTTTTTTTGGGTTTTTTTTGGTTGGGGTTTTTTTTTTTTTTTTTGGGCTGGNTTTTTTTTTTTTTTTTGAGGCTGACAACTTACAGGCAGCTGTGGGACTGCACTGGAGAACATCTTAAAGTCTGAGGTCCTCTACACACTTATTAAATCCCTGAAAAAGGGATGGGAACCCCACAGAAAGCAAAAACCCAGGAGTTCAACCTATCTTCTACTTGTTCATATGAGCTGGAGTAACAAGCCAAATACAGCAGGTGGAAGGGATTTTATCCAACAGAGGAGTATTTGAGGGAAAGACAGAGTGGGAGACCCAAGAGCTAGACAGAAGGAATAGAAACATGTCATTTGGTGATAATGCAAAATTCACCTGGGTTCTGTTACCAGCAACAACTTCCTGCTTTGGTACTCACGCTCCTAAAGCAGGTCTCCAGAATCCAGAGCTGCCACATTCCAAGGCACATATTTTAAACACTGAGGGTAAAAATGAGGGAAACTGCCAACAATTTACCTGGGCCAAGAATTCAGCATCTTGGGTGTAGGGATACTTTGATGTGTGGCAAGAAGAGTTTGGTTCAGGTATATCTAACTTCAACAACTTCATTTGTTTTGCTGCTCTTCTAGAATCAAGAATTAACTAGGTTGGAAAATACCTTTGAGATTCCTGCACTGTGCTGGCAGGAATTTAATAACTGCACATCAAATCAGATTTTGGTCATTCAAATCCACACCCAGCACACTGCAGTGACAACTAAATAATCTTTCAATAGATGGGAGATGAAAACCAAGGTTGTGCAAGGGGTACTTTAATCCTGTAACTCCCTGGCAGCTCCACACATTTAGGAAAGGGTTTCTCTGCTAACTGGGGAGCAGATTTAATGACATGCAAACCTGTCCTAGAATCCCTAGTCATCTGATTTAATTACCTCAATATTAATATTCATGACTGAGACATGCTATCACTGCAATCCATCTCCTTTCAGCTACCTTGTTTGGATATAAAAAAAGAATTAAATGGCCCTGTTGGACTTACACTCTCAGCAATTTACAGCCCTTGCACTCAGTGCTGGCACTGGGAGCATCCACCTCCCCAGGGCAGGATCAGAGGACCTCCCAAGGTCATTTTTAGCCCTGTCTCCTATGATTTTCCCATTAGGGCTGCACATCTTACATAACATCCCTTCCTGAAGAAGTGCTGGAGAACTTCTTATTAGAGTGCAGCCAAATTCCCCCGCAACGCAGCGACACTGGGATTAGTGCTATCATGTAGAAAGAAAGACATCTACCCAAGGCAGGATTTTACTAAGCTCCCCAGAATGTTTAGGAGCTATTTATGACAAAGGCACATATTCTCAGGAAGTTTTGGGACAGCAAGCACCGTGGCACTAAGACAGGGTTTGTATTTCTCAGTCTTGCTGTTGTCTGAAATCTTCCCACCCCAAGCTCGGATTCCTCATGATTGTGGATCCAGCAATTCTTGACTTCTCCCAGTAATTAAAAATATAATTAACTAAGCTGAGCTACTTCACCAAGTGTGTCAAAACTGAATCTTAGCAACGGGAAAAGCTGGCACATGCTGGTTCAAACATCCAGGATGCAGTGGCAGGCCTGACACTTCTCAGGCATCACGTGCCATGTTGCACCTTTTCAGCACACATTACAGACAGACAGGTGCTAATTACCTTATCTCTGTAATCAGATAATTTTATTCAGATTTCACACAAAAATAATGTGTTTTCTCAGGTGCAGCAGCTTTTAATCACAGATTAACTACATATGAGAAGAAAGCATACTCTCCTTATCTTAAGGCAGTCCTTGCCATGCCTTTAACAATTCAGTGAAGGGGTCTGACTCAGATTCCAAGGTGTGGGCATTTCCCTGGATTTAGGTGCCACTGCGGATCAGGCAGTTTAGGGAGCAGGTCTGGGGTGACTGTGCACACACATTCCTGTGATGAAACTCTCCCAAGGGTTTCCTTCTTCCTGAGGTCCCCAAGGAATATCCCAGGTCACCCAAATGCTGCCTGTGACACAACTTATTAGAAATGTATTGCTGGCTTCCACTTAAGAACATTACTGATTTAGGCTGGAGGTTTTGTTGCCCATTTACCTTTAGGTGCAACAAAATTTCTAGTTGAATTTATCCAGAAAAAAAAAAGCTAAAAAGCTCAAGAAAAAAAAAAAAAAAAAGGTTTAAAAACCTTGCATGGAGAAAAAAGGATTCAGCTATAGAAGCACCTAAAAATGATCTCAGATGTCAGCTGAGGTAACGTTCTTGCTAACAGCTGGATAACCCTGTCACACTAGTGGGCTGCTGAAACACTAACCTTGCTTTGTTTGGGGTTTTTTGGTGCTAGAGGTGACAAGAGCAAGGCTTTCCGTGCTGGCCTGTTTGATACCCCATTAGCTCCCCTTCAGCCTGTGCTAAATGCATTTGGCACGTTATTGATGGAAACAGAGAAAATCAAACCCATTATGCTGTTGCTGAAGCCTTTCCCACGGGCTGTCAGCTTGTTCTGGTATTGACTGGCTGTGGTTTACGATCAGCAAAATCTTTATTGGTTCCATTTACTGAACCACTCAGGTTTGTCCCTGTGCCACCACACTCTCCTGTGCTCATCAGGGTGTCCCCAAGCGCAGGGACAGCCCCTGGGCTGGAAACACAGCAGAAGGAAAGGGGGATGGATGTTCAGCAGGCTCCTGCATGGAATCAAATGTAAGGCTGGAAAAGACAGCCTGGCTTAGGGAAGGAAGGGAGATGAGGGCACTCATTCTTCTCTCCAACCCAGTGCCTTCATCTCCTTCCTTCCCTAAGCCAGGCTATCCTCAGGCTTGCCTTTTGCAGCCTTCCATCTGATTTCACCCAGGAATCTCAACCTTACCCCAGTGCCTCCTGGTCCCATGGAATTGCATTTCTCATGTGTCCCTTGCTGAAAAGGCCCAGGTCCTGCAAACCAGGGGGAACTGAGAAACCACTGTATCCACAGAACCACCTCCAGCTTCTCCCAGTTCTGCTGTGCTTCTGTTAAATGAACATTTACAGGACAAAATGAAAAAAAACCTACAAATGAAAATACAAAGCTTCCCAGCAACAGCAATATTTGTGCAAAAACAAGAGTGTCAAACTGACTGAGACACCAGATACATTCACTAAAGGCTCTCACCATCCCCACACTCCCCACAGATGCTCATAGCCATTTTTCTTAGCACACAAAATTGTATTTCACAGGCTCCAATCATCAGATGTTGCAGAGACGCAGTTTCGAAAAATTAGTTTAGATGAGAATTTTAGCATTGGTACAGCAATCTCTAGTTAATAATACATTGGCTTCCACCTGGCGAACTGCAACATAGGCCAAACCTGAAAACTACTTTTTCAGGAATTCTGAATCAGATCAAACCTCTCAATAATTTTTATGCTCATCCAGAGCATCATTAGGAGGCAGTTATCCAACCTGTAAACTCCTCTTTTCTGGGTTACTGTTTGTGTGACTCAATCCCAAATTCAAACGATGTTCCTGAGAGTACAGAAATAGAAGCTCTCACATTTCTGAAGCCATTGAACATTTTCTTGCTACAGCTCCAAAAGAGATGCCAAAACTCACAACAGAGATCGATGGTCACATGAATATGTGGAAGAACGGCCAACCCACCACTCTTCCTCCTCCCTGTGCAAGTGAAACCAACAGTCCCTGATCTGGGTTTATATGGGGTAAATGTGGATGGAGAGGCAGGGGCTCCAAGAGATGTTTGGGTAGCAGGCAGTGCCAAGAAAGCAAGGAGAGCAGTAGGATCACTTTCTCAGGCTCTGTTTCCAGCTCCTTGTCTCACTTCTGATCCTGCTGATGCTTCATTCCCTGCAATAGGAGCATCAGTGTGCACACAGCATCCAAAGCCTCCTGTAAACACAGCAGGAAAAACTACAAAACCAGCAAGGGAAAAAGCAGTGGGATGTGCACAATCATCCAGCTCTGTGAGGAGCAATGGGGAGGATTCACATGAGCATGTGAGGGCAGAAGCTGGGCAATTGCCAGAGGAAGACAGGCCAACCTGAACAAACACAGTGGAGATTTAAAATTATCAGGACAAAAGGGGCTTTTGGATTAATTTCTCTGCACAGAGTGATTAAGATGTAGGACAGGCTATTAAATGCAGTAAAAGATGTTACAAGATTAAATATGTCCTAGGGACTGAAACCACCCTCTTGCTTCCAGAGCCCATTAAAGAGCCATGGTACAGTAATGCCTGCTTGTTCCTCCTGAGCTGGGCACATTTAAAGCTGGAAAGATGAGCATTTTGTAAAATTACTGCACAGCAATCTCACCACAGAACCTCATTCCAAGGAAAAATTAGCTCTATCCATTTCAGCTGGCAGCTACACAATAGCAGAGGAAAAGGCTGTCAGTACAGTCTCCATCTCCTCTGTAAGGCTCTTTTGGAATGATTGGGGAAGGGATAATGAAAGGAAGTATTCAAATGACAAGGTATTTAAACCAAAAATCTGCCAGTGCAAGCACATCGCTCTCTAGGGACATCTCCTGGGCTGCTCCCTCCACAGCTGGAGCATCCATGTCTCCAGACAAAATCCCTGGGAGGGAAAAGCCCCAGGAGGGACCTCAGGGATCAGGAATCAGTTGAAGTGTCCAGCTCTGGCTGAAATCAGCACTGAAATACTTCAGCACTTTGGAAAACTCTGCAGCTGTCTCCTACATGTTTCTGATGGCCCAGAGATCCTGACCTTAAGGGCAGAAAGATTCCCGTGCCACAGCAGACCAGACATCACCTAACATATGATTCTGTCCCAGCTTCAGCTCATTATTTCCCTAATTTCTGAAGATCTGTATGTCTGATCAGTATCTCTGTGTTCCTGATATGATTCTGGGATTATGGGATTATTCCAGTGAGACTCCCAGTAGCCAGGGAAGAGAGGACTCAGGTGCTGCAAGCCAAACCCTGCCACATTGCACTTTTAGGCTTCCAAGCTCTCCCAGGAATGGGGTTTAGGCACATTTTACATATTTTCCTATCCACATGGTGAGATTCTCTCTGTCCTAAACCCACATTTTCCCCTGCCTCGTTGCCTTTCCTGCCTTCCTCAGATTTCTCTGGCTACATCCTACACTGTTGCAGCTGGGTTTGAGAACTAATCAAAGACTGTGCTTTATTTTGTGAAAGTGCACAGATACAAACCCACATCATGGACGGATGCAGAACAACACTTGTGAGAGGGATAAACCATGGGAGCCTGTGTTTTGTCAGGGCTTCAGGGGAAGCCAAATGCTCCACGTAAACAACTTTCTGGTTTCTCAGTGCCTTTTCAGGGTTATTTAACTGCAATCAACATACACTGCTGTTATATTAGCATGATGCTGATTAAAACACTCATTATTGAAAAGTAATCTCAACACAGGTAACAAAGCACAGCACATATTATTGAGAGCTGTACTAGGCACATTCACCTGCAATAAAGCTGTTGAATTAATGACTTATAATGATTTACCCCCAGACACCAAGTGGAGCCCCTCATCCTCTCCTTTTCTGCTGGTTGTGGATCTGCAATCTCTTGGTAGCAACACCAGCTGAGATTTCCCAAGTCAGCACATTCAGTAACCAGCTGCCCATTCCCTGGGCTGCATCTGAGACTTCTCCAGTGATCCTGCAGATTCCAGCACAGCAGATCTGGCAGCTCCCTTAGGATGCTGCTGCCTGGCAGCTCTTCCACTGAGGGGATTTCTCCCCAGTGCTAGTGAAGCTGATCCTTAGGTGTGGATGCTGTGAGCATCTTCCTAATCAGAGGTTAATGAAGTAATTTCACTTTACTCCACTTCCAAGACTCAGCTATCTCTCCAAGCAGCCCTAACTAAAGGATTTCAATTGCCTTCCATGGAATGGTCTGTTCATCCTTGTGGATGTGTGTCCATCCAAATCAGCCACCCAGCACAGCCATTCCCAAATCCATGTCCCTCTGTGAGCTGTCCCTCAAACACAGGAATCAATGCCACTGCTGTTGGCTGCCCCTGCATCTTCTCCTTTTATGTTCCAAGCACCATTTCATCCAACAGGGATGAAATCAGCCAAAAGCAGGAAGTGCTCTAGAAGCTGAAAACGGCAAATCAGCAGTTGCAATAATTCCTGGAGTTTCTGAATCATCTGCATCCATTTACAGGGCTGTAGTGCCGTGTTCAGCACGAGGGTCTTCGACCTCCAGACAAAGCTGGGATGACTCAGGAAGAGCAGTCCAACTTGAGAGCTCTCCCAGCTGCTTATCTTCATCATCAGAACAAAAACAAACATTTTAAACAAGGTCTGCTTTGTTTATTTCCTGGTTACTTCACTAATGGGAAAGCAATTTACGCATTTCCTCCCCCCAAACATACAAATAATTGTGCAGAGCTTTTGGTTCCAAAGGCTGTTGGAAGCTGCCATGTCCTTCTCACTGAGGTTTGCATGGAGCAATGTGTGATTAATCCTCTGCTCCCAGCATGAGGAGCTCCCCAGAGCCCTTTCTTGCCCCTCGTGGGCCACAGAACACACACTGCAAGATGGGTCAGACTCAAAAATCAAGTGCCTGTGTTTGTGTGGACACATGCATGTGAGGGGAGGCTCTTCCCATGAACCACCTGCTCTCAAATTACCAGGATTTCGTTCTGGCCACTCTGAAAGCTTCCCTTACAGGGTTACAAGGAAGAAGAATTTCAGCTACAAGAGACACGTGAGCATTTCCCAAGCAGGTGGTACAGTCCCACTTATCATGTCTGATTAATACTACTACAGAAACTAAAATATAGTAATGTTGTGAAATGGAATAAATTCTAGAAAACTAAAAAATACTGTCATTTTTCTCTACCAGGAGTGCAAAGTAGAACTGAATCTCCTGAGATTTTTTAGAATGAAGACAAAAATAATTATTTCCAGGGCTCTGGGAATAAAATACAGATGTGACTGTAACTACAAACCGCAGGAAAGCTCCAAGTAAAACAGTTGGGGAGGATTACAAATCCCATTATATTCAATATGTATGACCACAGCAAGTCATGTTAAAGACACAAGCAAACTAGCCTACCTACTGCTTTATTACAGAGGGATCAGCCCAGATACTGTAGTGCTGTGGGCAAGGGAGGTAAAATCAGTTTATAAATGAGCTGTCAGGGCAGCTGCTGGAACAAACTGCAGACAGCATCCTGAAATTTCTGGAGAAAATTGAGACATATAGACAGCCTCGGAGGTTTAAGGCTACAAAAATGCTATTAAAACAAAGCAGTCTGGCTTCCTGCCCCACAGAGACAAAGGAATTTTGATAATAATTCCAGGAATGCCTAGTTTCCTTTTCTCTGCTGGAAGTGGATATGGTTGAAAGAAGTCTGTGGGCTTTTTCCTGTAAAGAAAATCTTGGCAGAAACAATTGGACCAAAATTAAATTTATGAACGAGGTTTTCTGTGTGACTTAGGACATGAACAGAAGATCTGTAGCAATAAATCATTGCAGGAGGATTATATATTTCATGGGTTTTGTGAGCTTGACAACTAGCTCCAATCCATGTGCACTATTTCCTGCCATTCCTCAGGACAACCCTGCTTTCATGTTCCCCTATGGAAACAGCAGGAGAAAACCTGTATCAATTACCATTCTGTCACTTTGTTTACACCACTGAGCACAAGAAGGAAACCCATCCACCGCACCTGGAAAACCACAGGACATCCCAGGATGTTTCCTGCATCCACCCGTTCTGCATGGGTATGGAATCACCTCTGTGGCACCAAGATTGGTCACACTACAGTTGCTAACAATGTCCCTAAATCTTACACAAATTATGACCCCCAGCAGCCCCCTGGCATTTCCTAGATGGCAACAAGCAATCCTGGCCTCACCGAGGGTACAGAGAACTGCCCTCAGCTCCAAACCCCACAGAAACTTCCAGTTCTAAGGAAGAGTAACAGCAAAATCCCCGAGCACAGCATTGGAGACTAAAAGGAATCTCCTTTCCTCCCATTCTTCCTGGAGCAGCGATTACGACACACAGACCCCAGCAAGAGCTGACACACAAAACAATGCCTTCCTGGAAAGCTGCCAGCAGCTCAGGGAAATTATCAGCTCGCTTTTCCCGTAGCATAAACACATTTCAAGGAGGTTCCTTGAAAAACAACGGCAGTAGCAGCTCCTCTGGCAGAGCAGCCACTGAGAGCTCCACACTTCCCACCCCAGCCTGCTCTTCCCAAGGGAAAGGCACTTTCTGGGACAGCTGAAATAACCCTTTCGTGGGCACTCTGGCAGGAACTGAACTCTTGCAGCAGTGGCAAGTTCCACCATTCCTCATCAGCCAAACTGTGACCAAAGCACTTGGACAGCAAGGGGCGTGGGAAGTAACGGGAACTGCTCCATTTGCTCTGTTTGCTGGGTTTTGGGTTGGTTTGGGGTTTGGTTTGATTGTACCCTTTTTTTTTGCCCCAGAAGGCAAAAAAGGCATTTAACACATCTCTAGCCCATATCCCAGGAAGCAGTAGTGAGTTTTCCCACCTCAGTCTCCTCCTGCTCCCATACCTGTTTGTCCAAAGACCATATTCCCAGGTTTCATTTTCACTTTTTGGTAAGGGAATGCTTGTAGAGGCAGCTGACACAGTTGGCTGAGTTTTGCTGAGAGCATTTGTTCTATGCTGACCAGGGCCTGGCTCCACAGTCAGCACACAGGGACGATTTACACTGGGCAGGACAGCAAGAAAAGTGCTCCCAGTGCAGAACACACATGGTGACAAGAGGACTTGTCAGAAGGCCATGGGCTTTTCCTGGTTTTAGTCAAGCCCTTCCTTTAGTCAGTGTTCCAAGAATGCTCTGAAGGGTTATACCCACACTCCCAGGAACTCTGACTCCAAGGGATGCTTCCCATCAGCAGAGGAAGAAGAAAAGCACCAACAGGATCAAACCAGGCTCACCCAGGTGTATGACTTAGGCAGCTGTTTTTGGTAGAGTCCCTAAGTAAAAAGGACTGAGATCTGCCTGGCCAACATTTTAATGAGACATTTATCATTTCCACCTAAACATCAGGAGCTTTATTTAAAAGCCATGAAGACTTGTGTCAGCTTCCAGATTTGCTTGCTGATTACTGTCCTTACTGAGGACATTTTATATTTTGATAAAAATCCTTCTACTTGAGTTAAGCATGAACACACAGGTTACTGCTCTGTCTTAGAATATGAGATTAAAGGGTCAGATCTCCAAAGGACTGGAACTTTTAGTCAGACAAAGACTAAGGGATAGACTCACACCTGGATTTGAAGCTTTTGGAAGGGAAAGACAGGGTGGCAGAGTCAAAGAAAGGAAACTTGACCTCAGTTTGAACTAACAAGTGAGACAAATCTCTCCTTCTGGAAGTCAGAGGAATGCAGACCTGTTTGGGAAAGCAAAATCAGAGGAAGTGAGTAACAATCAGCAATCTTATTTTCAGAAAAGCACCTTATCTTCACCGCCTCATTCTTAACATAAACACAATGTTTCTTATGTGGCAGTAAAGAATTCCCTGTAAAGAAGCTGTCCTTTTTTCTTGCCATCCATTACATCCAAAGTCTACAATCCCTTGAGCGTTAAGCACTTGCCACTGGACATGGTAAATGTTGGCAATGGCCAATTTTGTTTCAGTGTAATTGTTCAAGTGTAAAGTCAGTTCCTGCTTTGCTCTCCTTGTTCTTTCGAAAGCCCAAATCACATCCACTGCTGGGGCCACCAAACCAGTTTCTTTCACAGAACCACAGAACACTCTGAGTTGGAGCAACAGAATACATTTCAGAACCACAAAATAAATACATTAAAATAAATTTAAAATGGTTGTTGAAAGCTCTTGCCTTGCAATAACAGCTGCCTCAGTTCATAATTCCTAGGTGTTCAGATCCTCCTATCTCACAGGGATTTCCTAGGAACAGGACATCCCATCATAGACATGAATTACTTCAAGATAAAAATCGGTTTTCCTAGTCTTTAATCGGAGACACTTCACTCTTCAATATTTAACACGCTGACCTAGGACTAATGCAGGACACTTGTGATTTGAGTATCAATTTTTAAAGTGCTTCTGAAGCCTCAAGAGGTTTTTCCCACTAAAATTCAGCCCATGTTTAACCTATTTACATAGTCTTTCATCTTCCTGTTGTAAGAACATTCAATCAAATCTGCTGAGTCAGATAAACCTCTTTCCAGGGAAAAGAATATTTGTCCTTTGGACTCAGGCTTTTAAATTATAATGGAAACCACAAGTTTTCACAAATTCTGTAGTGAAGTGCTGATATTCTGGGGAAACATCTTTGTGAGTTATTGTTTGCTGCTTAAGGAGCACATCTGAGGAAATTTTGCATCACAGAAAAGCTTTCCCATGCTGTAAAAAGATAATTTCCCATTCTGTACATTGCGACTTCTCAAATTAACTTCCTTTCCCTGTTGAAATACCAAATCAAACCCATCCAGACTACAGTTCATTTAGGGTACTGAGCAGATCACATGTCGAGCCAAAGTCACTTTGATCCTAGAAAAGGTAGACTGTTGAATCAGCAGTGTCATCCACCAGATTAAATTTGCCACTAATCGAATCAGATCCAGCACTTACCTTGCCCTACATGTTAAGCACCCCCTCCCAGTCTATTAAGGACAGCATATTCCATTAAACGGTGCTGGTTCATAATTCCCAGTTCACGTCTCAGCACAAATTAAAAGGCAGTTTAAATTCCACTTGCCCTTGCTGATGTGTGTGTCTGTGACCAGCTGCCTTGGCACCCTGGCAGGGTGCAGTGCCATGAAGCACTTCCCTTGGCACAGGGCAGTAAAATGGCTCAGAAAGCTTTGGAGCTGAGAGATGTGGGAGCAGCAGGAGCTGGACACTGTGTGACAGCTGTGGCTGAGCTGAGTGTGGCTGCTCTGCCGGCAGGAGGAGGGAGCCAGGTGAACACAGCAAGGGGTGAGAGACCTGCTCTGCAACTCCTGGGCACAGGGAGGTGGAAAATAGGATATTTATATAGTGTGGGTATTTGTATTTTGCATGTATATCGACACATTCACCTCTGGGGCAGCTGGGCACAGGTTCAGCTGCCCCTGCTCTCTGTGCTGCTGTAATTTGGGGGTCACCAAGCCCCAGGGGAGGCCGGGCTCCCTCCTGCCAGAGTTTCCATGTCAGCCAATTGAAACCCCCAAAGTAGGGACCAAAACGAGATAGAAATGCATCCTTGTGCCCAGGCAGCTGTAAACACTGGGAAGTTCACAGCTGCATCCTCAGAGCAGGGCTGGGGCAGCCCTCCCAGGACAATCCCCTTCCCTCTCCAGCAGCCTGGAATTGATTTTATGGACTGGTATCTGTTCATCCTGCTGAAAGGCAGTTCCAAACACCAGCCTTTGCCTGCTAACTGTGGAGTTCCCATTTTTCCCAAGGAATTGCCTCTCACCTGCTGCTCCAGACTTCAAGAGACTTTAAACCCTTCTTACTCAGAGCTGTCTCCCAGAGCACAGAAAGAGTCACTTCACACTATAATTAAATCCTCCTGGCCCTGGGAACCACAATACAAAAGTTAATCAAGTGAAAGAGAAATTAAGGATGTTGCTACTCATACCCAAGTTTTACAAGTCATATTTCTTGACTGTGAGATTATTTCACAACTGCCATTCATTTGTTAAAGCTCCTCTGTGAAAGCACTGCAGAAAAATGATGTTTATTTGAAATGTCACCCTTAAGGAGTCTCATACCAAGTTTAAGCTCAGTTAGCTCATACCACACTAAACTGAAAATCTGTTGAGGGGAAGATGAGTATGACTGAATTGCAGTTTTCATAATGCAATAGCACACAATCAAAGGTAGGATTGCTGTCCCCAGCAGAATTCTCTCTAGAAAAAAAATCTGTTTCATTGTAACAGGACAGGTTAATTACTTTTTGCCCCCCAATAAAATTACTTTTATACAGTTTTTGCTTATTACATTAGAACAAATGATGCATGGACAATTTTAAACATGATTTCTCTCTTCATGAAGACAATCAATTAGCAAACTCCCAAGTCCTTTTGCAGTTTTTACTCTGGGTTTATTGAAATTCTCTCTTCAGATTTTACCCCATTCTCATTACTCTCCTTGCCTGATAATTTCTGAGACTGGGAATTAATAAATAAGTAATTAACTTCCTTACATCTTCATAACATAAACTATTGCCTTGAACACTTAGAAAAGTGCCAACAAAAACACCTGAAAGCCCACAGACAACAGTAAGAGTGGACATCTGCCTCCATGTCCATGTGTTGCTCCTCTCTCCTTGTCAAACACATCTCTTACATCTGACATGTTTATCAGCTGGATAAATATGCACATTGTTAAACTTCACACCCAGAAGCATCACTGTGACCCTGGGGCAGACATTCACATTGTATATTTTTGGAGCTGGAGGTCCCACAGAAGGGAAACATGCTTTGAAAAAGGCAGCCAGGTCGAGGCCATACAAATGAAGATTTAAGATTAAGATTTATTTAAGCAAAACAATTTTTTAAAATAATGAAAACCCCCACAAAAATAACATTCCAATGAAGTTAGATCCTGTTTCAAAGAAAGGTGAGGGGACAAGATTCAAAGGAGTAGAAAAGTCCATTTTTAAGTGTGCCATTTAGGGCCTTTTTCAAGGGGTTAGAATTCACACAGAAACATCTTGAATGCTAATTAATCCAGCATGAGGAAGGGCTGTCCTTGGCCATAAGGTGGCTTGTCACTTCTATTATTTGTCTGACCTGTCACTGGCACTTCTGGCATTTTGACTGTTGCTCTGCATCCCCCTTTGCAGCCAGCCAGGGACTCAAGGGTTGTTTCTTTCCACGGGTATTTTCAGCAACTGTCCCCCACATTTCTGCTCCTAACTGGCCTGTTTTGTTACAGGAACAAATTGTAACCATTCCAAATGCTCCTTTCAAAATGGGAATTGCCCATATTTATTCCTGGAGTCTGTCCCATCTCCAGAGAGAAAATGTCTAATTATTCAGTTCATTTCCACTCACTCATTTAGCTCCAGGGCAAGTGAGTACTCGTGGCATTTTCTTTTAAAGGCTTCTAATTCTGGTAGTGTCACAAATGTAATAAGCATTATGATATGAGTGACCATGACATATATTTTCTGTAATAAACCAGTTCAAGCAAGGTCCCCATCCTAAAGAGCCACGATGGGAAGCTGTATGAATAAGGTGATTAATATGCAGGGATGAGTGAAAATTTGGTCCTGATTTATTTACTTGAATTAGTCAATGCAAGCAGGTGTGAAGGGAAGCAATTTCCCCTAAAAACGCAGGAAAAGCTTTGTATTCTTTATTCTCTCTCTGGTTCATGTGTCAGAAAAATCACAGAAGCTTTCTAGCTTCCCTTTTAGAAAAATAAATAGCCAACACATAAAAGCTGCTTTATATTACAGGAGCTGAGAAAGCAGAGCCTGAAATGATGGGAGGCTGCCCCAACACCATCCTGGACATTCTGTCAATGGGGAATTTGGTCACAGCTGCCCCAAAGTTGGGGACAATCTGCAAACAGGCTTGCCCACAGCCCCTGGGCCTCTGGAAAACAGGAACACAGCAGAGCCACAGTTCTTCCCAAAGGTCTGGATCTGACACATCCATCCTTGGAGCAGGAAGTGACAATTCTGAAGAGGGACGTAAGAGTGCCCACCACGCTAGCTCTGCCACCCACAGGCACCTCTGGGTTTGGGATAGATTTGAAACAGATTTAGACACTTTTAGCAGGATTTGGGTGGAACTCAAGGTGCCAAATCCAAACTGTGCTCTTTAAATGCACTGACTTGGGCTCCCTGGATAGAGAGAAGGATGAAAATGGAATTTCCCAACACAGGACAATGTCACAGGGCAACCCTGCTGCAGCACAGCCACTGCTGTTCTCTGGGGTTGCTCCCACTCCAGCCCAGGGAAAGCACAATTATCTGATTTTCACTCCAAGTTATCTAGATACCATACAAAATAGGTACACTTACTCACATTTTCATACAACTGCTGTAGTAATAATAATTGCTGGAGGCACTATAAGAGGAACTCTGGCTTGAGTCAAGAAGCACAACCTGGCTGAAGGGACAGGAGATGTCCCCAAGAACAGAACACACATTGTCATTGACATCAGCACACACGGACCTACAGGAAAA
Source organism: Picathartes gymnocephalus (assembly GCA_013390045.1). Classification (NCBI taxonomy): domain Eukaryota; kingdom Metazoa; phylum Chordata; class Aves; order Passeriformes; family Picathartidae; genus Picathartes; species Picathartes gymnocephalus. The sequence continues at coordinate 759,414 of WEKY01019214.1, read as the reverse complement.
CAGCACCAGCACACATGGGAGCTACTGCAAAACAGTTCTCATCAGCAAACATGGGAGCTACTGCAAAACAGTTCCCATCAGCAAACATGGGAGCTACTGCAAAACAGCACCAGCACACATGGTAGCTACTGAAAAGCAGCACCAGCAAACATGGGAGCTACTGCAAAACAGCACCAGCAAACATGGGAGCTACTGGAAAGCAGCACCAGCACACATGGAAGCTACTGGAAAGCAGCACCAGCAAACATGGGAGCTACTGCAAAACAGCACCAGCAAACATGGGAGCTACTTGAAAGCAGCATCAGCACACATGGGAGCTACTCCTGGGCTGAGACTTGTAAATCACAGGAGCTCTCCATTGCTCTTTCCCTCCTCCAGAGCCAACCCCATTCCTCACAGGGACTGCCTCACTGCAATATACAGTGACCACATCAACAGGATAAATTCCCTAGGAAGGAGCCTCCTGCATCCCACCAAACCTGCACAGCCTGGGCTTGGCTAACAGCAACCCTTCCACTTCTGTAAGGATTAACCTAATGGGGTATTTATGGTGGAAATGCTGTTTATAGCCACTGCAAATGCTGACATCCACTCTCAACGCTGACAGTGATTCGTTGTTTATTAAGTTATAGGTCTGATTTTCAAAGGCAGCCAAGTGCCAGCTTTGTTCCCATTAAAGCCATGAAGAAAAATCTCGATTTCAGAAGAGTCAGATGAAGACTCAAAGACTTTTCAAAACTCTTAATTGTATAGAGATGCAAAACCTCATAGAAATAAAATGAGCCTATAGAAACTGAAAATGCTCAAAAAATTGTTTAAGTTTTCACCAAACCAAATGTTGCAGTTTGCAGGTATTTCACATCAAACCCTTAATAGATGTGAAAGCTAAAAGGAGAAAGATAGAGAGAGTTAATTGAGATCCATGACTCCTCTATTTCTTAAACCCATGACTCTTGTGTTTCTTAAATCCACATATAAGGCAGAATGACTGAGCCTTAACCTTGCCTTGCCCTGAAGTGTAACACACAACAGTACAATGTTTCTCATGGGAGAAGTATCTCTGTCTTATAGCAGTAGCATGTAAAATTTAAATTATATGAATATTTTAAAAGATATTAATAGGTACCTTAAATAAACAGTAAGTGTCATGAAAATAGCATCAGAAAGATGTTTTAAAACCCTTAACTGAAAGCGTAGTACAGAACTTGCAGGAAGTAATTTTTACTTTCACAAGAGTCTAGAGCAGTAGCTGAACACACATTCAGAGCTGGCATCAAGAGGACAAAGGTTTAGCTGTGCATCACAGCTCCCAGAACAAACCAAAAATCCTCAAGAAATCCCAGTTTATTTCAGAAGTATCTCCCATCCCATTGCTAGCACATCATCCTCAGCACCCAGAGGTTTAGGTACACCTAGGGAGAGAGAGCCCAAAAACCAAAAATCCCTGTCTTCCAAGAGCTGAAATCAGCAGCTGGAATTCCCACGGGAACCAACAGGATTTCCTTGTCCTCAAGGCAAAGGTAACAGCAACAGATCTCTAATAAATAATTGTCACCAAAATAACTCCTACAAAGGTATCAGGTAAACCAGGGGCTCTTAAAATGCAGGGAGGCTTTTGCTGATTGAGGTATTTGGGTGCAAATCCCACAAGGCAAATTGCAGGGAAGGGAACAGCCCAGCTTCCCTGCCAGGACACCAGAGACCTCACACAGCAGCTCCCCCCCAGAAAAAATGGTTCAGTGGTGACTTAGAAACCTCCAGGAACAACTTGGAGATTATAACTTTCACATTCCCTTGGCTAAGGTGTTGCTCAAAAAAGAAACAGCTGAAGAGAGATCTATCACTGAATTAAAAATTCAGGGCAGGTAAGTTCCATGCAGAATGTCTGTGTATTTAAGAGACCCATTTATCCCATGCAGTTATATTTCTCCCCGAGCTTCCTTCTCTTTTCATGAAATTGTATTTAGAATTAATAGGATTTAGAATTATATTTAGAATTACATAGTCAACACTGTACAGCTGTGTCCATCTTTTTAAGACGCTTTATAAACCAATTTTCCCAAAGATTTCTCAGCAATCTGAGCTAGATATGGATTTTTTCCCCCATTTTGCAATTCTACAGATATTTGAATTATTAAAAAAAAAGCTTAAACAAAATTAAGCTTAAAAAAGTACCTGCTAATGACAACCATTTGCTTAATGGCTGTTGTTCAGCCAATGCAGCAGGAGACTGCTTACATCTGCCAACAGAAACCATTTGTAAAAATTAGTCTTGTAAATCACCACACATAAATCCATGCAAAATCAATGCCCATGGTTTCTATTAGGAAGTAGCAATGAATTATTCCTTATCCAAGAAGTAAAATAAACTGCTTTCTTTTTTTTTTTCTTTCCTTTCCACCTGCAAAATTCTGGAGGCCAGATCTAAACCCTTTATCAGTGAACTCCTCAGTAACTCCTGTGAGCTTCGGGTGACACCGTTTGTCCTTAATCTTGCCAACAAATTCCATCATATCCTTTGGAGAAAATCCTGCCGTTGTTGTAAGTATGTCTAATCCATAAGGACAAAGCTTTAATGAGTTTCTAAATTTGTATCTTAAGAAGTAAAATAAAATAAAATTAAAAACCCCCTGTGACCTAGAATCCATTCCAAAGCACTGCTCATCGCTTCACTCTGCAGTGAGGTCTCGGGATTTATCCCACATCCATGAGAAAGTGACAGAAAGCAGGAAATTTTCCAGGGCTTCAGAGCTGGTTTTCATATCCCTCAGAAGACACCAAAGACACCCCTTGTCACTGGGGAAGGGCCAGCTCACCTCCCTGCAGGTGTGAGCGTGGCTGCACGGCACCATTTCTACAGGAGAGACAGCAGTTTTAGTGAAAACAAGGAGTCCAATAACTGAGAGGTGGAGGAGGCCCCTGGGAACAGCAAGAGATTTCTTGATTCTCACTGTCTATCCCTTAGGTGGTTTAATAAAGGGCAGGATATTGAGCATGGCAAAATGAAAGAGATAAAATTCATAAGAACTCCTTGTGTTCTAGGGAGTTTGTTTATAATTTGGCAGTTGTGTAATTTAAAAGAATTGAGCAGCATTTCCCATTCAGACTTTATCAACCTGAGAGCAATAACATCCTCACCTGTTACCCAGGGTTTATTACACTTCCAGCAAAATGACAGATGAAACACCAACCCTTCACCTGCTTCTAGTCAAGAATCTAAATTCCTTCAAATGACCCAAATCCATACCCTGCAGGAAGCTGCAAGGCAAAATTATTTACTTAGTTCCTTTTAATTTAATTTTTCATTTCAATCTATTCACTTAGGTAAAACAAATTAAGGCTGGTAAGCAGGTAGGGGAATGGAAGACAAGTGAGTGTAAAAATAGATGGGGTTGTAGATAATGCACCTCTTCCTTTATGGTCCTGTGGCCTCTTTCCTCTTGATCCTGGTGCATTTGTAGGAAGGAAGGAATGCCTTTGCTCTCATTTGCAGACAGTGGTGAGGGCTCCTCCCTTGATTCATATTTTATTTCTACTCAACTTCTTCCTGACTGCTCAGCCACATTTTCACAGAGAGCTTTGTGTGTATCTTTAGAATGCAATCTGTGTGCTGCTATGTCTGCACATCTAGCCTAAACAAATTTCTACTTGCAAATCCCCTTAATTATAACCATCCTCTGCACTAAAATAAGGCAGTGTTTAAAATCACAGCGTCGTTAGGGTGAGCTCACTTGAGTGCAAATCAGCACAACCTGTAGCTACACTGCAAATGCAGGCAGGCTCTGCATGGAGGGATCCCCTCCAAACAAGCACAGCTCTGTGCCTGATCTATTAAAAATTTACAATTGATGGGGTAGGACTTGAGAATGAAATGAAGCTTCAGTTTAAAAGGGTAAAGACAGCTTTTAAACGGACAACTCAAGTTGGTGTTGCAGCACACAGGAGTTGGCACACTGAGCTGCAGCCAGAGTGCTCTGTCACTCTTGAGTTCCTAAGAGCCACATTTCAGTCTTTTTTCTATTACAAATTGCTTCTAAGTGTCAAATTTTATTCATACGTTCAAGCAACACCTTCCTTTCTTTCATTGCTTTTGAATTACCTGCTACTGCATTTCACAGAATATCTCCAACGTCTCCTAGAAGTAAATCTTCAATCTGTCTTTTGCAGTTACTCATTGTTTATATATTTTCATGTTTTCCCTTGTCTCTCCTCAGAGATTAAAGTCTTTTCCAACTGTGCCTCACCAATTAATTTTTTTTTTGTCCCCAAGGAGAAGATGACCAGAACTTCACTTACTATTAACAACGAAGCTTATACAAAACACATACGTTTGTATTTAGGTTGATAAAATACAATGACTTGATATCAAATTCTTTGTATTTAGGTTAATTGATATCAAATTCTAGTGGAATTGGACTAATTTATGATATTCAAGTAAGCTGATCTTGAATAAGTTTGTTTTGCTGTGGGATGCATCTTGAGGAAGTTTGTTTTCCCAGGCATGACTCACTTCTAAAGCAAACACCATCCAGAGAGTGGTTTTACTCTCAGAGACATTTGAATCTTTTGCTAAAAAAGTGACAGAAGGACAAATATTTGAGACTTCCTCTAGGGAAAACCTCTGGTCGATCATTGCTTTATCTGGGGCTTTCTTCCTGATCTCACTCACACCTTGGTTGTGAATTCTGTGAATGCTCCCTTTGTTCACTTTTAAATGTCACACTCTTTTTGTGTCCCAACCATTTTTTTTAAAGTCAGATTTTCTTAGCTGGTAAGAGGGCATTTGAAGGCATAGCAGCAGTCTAACATTTTCAGCTCCTGCCCTGCACTGTGTCAATTTAATCTCATCACTTGCCTGAAAGTTCTTTCATTCTCCTTGTTTTGGAGCCTACAGACATATGGCAGTGATTGTCTGGAGGCAGAAAGAAGTGACACGTGGCACGAGCTGGGAGCAAGCTAAGGAACATTAATAAGCACAATGAGAGGGTTTTCTCTGGAGGTAACAGAGTTAAACATAGAACTAAAGTGTCCCAAATCCCATTGCAGAACTTTCCACATGGGTGCACGTGCTATAAATAAACACCTGGGTTTCTGATGGCAGACTCCAGGTGAGGAGCAGGATTCCTGCCCAGCTGAAATGCCAGTGCTTCCCCAGTGGAGCCCACAGGAGATAACAGCAGGAGCACACAGCAGCAAGGCACCAGCAGCTCCCACTCATCTGCAAGGTCAATACTTCAATAGTTTGCTGACAGCAAACAGCACTTTCTGGGTGAATTGCAGGTATTTACTTCCCTGGTTGCTCTTACACTGGTTCAACAAGAGCCCAGGGAACAGGGCTGGGGGACCTGCTCCTGCACTTAGTGAAGAGCAAAATGCACAGTGATGAAATCAGAGGAAAAGAGATTTAGCCTATATAGATATGAAGGTATTTGCTTCCTTTTCTTTAATGAAATTATTCCAAACTCAGAGTAAGGACCACCTCACAGTCAGGGTTTATACAAACACATGTACCTGTACTTGACAGACATATTTTAAGGTGTAAATCAGATGTAGAGCAATACAGATGCTCTTGTAAGTCAGAGGTGTTTAACCCCAGCTGCATCACACCCTCACCTGTTTGAAGTTAACACAAAACTGCTCTGCCCACCCAGACCCCTACAGAGCCCAAGCTGCAGCTGAGAGAGAGGCTCAAACATAAGCACCACACCCAGCCCACTGGATGTAAAATGATGGATATCCTGTTTTAACTGATGCCTCTTCATGAGATTTTTTTCTTTACCTTCCCAGGAAATACTGGAAAATCTGTTGTCTTTTAAGAAGCTTTAGTTTTAAGCCTTTAAGGAACAGAAGTGAAAATTAGTGGTGTTAATGTATGAGCACAATAAAAATAACTGCTGATAAAAATCCCTATAAAAGTGAAATATAGCCTATTCTGCTTGCAGCTTTACATGCAGCTTGCATTTCTTCCTAAAGCTTCAGCAAAGGCCAGGAGACAGACTATTTATCAGAAAACCATCAAGCTGGAATTTCACATCAAGCTAAGAGATCCCAGCTGGACTGTTTACTTCTAAATAAAAGAAGTATGGTATGGAGCTTGAATTCCTTTGCTTGGAACCCCAAAGCTGAATAGTCAGACCCACAAAACTCCCTCCACAGTTTATTTCATCTTATTTTTGAAGTTCTGCTGCACCTGGTAACCAGATCCACTGTGTGTAGCACAAATCCATATAATGAATTACATAAAAATCACCGGCTGAGCTTACCAGGGAAAATGGACTATTTTATTAAGCAGTAAAGTCAGGGCATGGAAGGAAAGTGGAAAAGAAAAACTTCTGCATCACTGGGGTGGCCACTATCCAAACCTTTGCAGCTTTCAGAAGAGCTGTCATTATTTGATGGCATGTATGAAATGCCTTGAAGATCTGAAAACCAAGCCAAATTCTCCATCAGTCAGAAGCCCTTTGCATTATGCCACCTTAAATTAGTTAAGGGTTTGGCATCTCATCTCTTCCAATTTTACACTTTTATCTGGTGATTTGTAACACCCACACAAATCATTTCCCATTCCCTGTGGCTGCAGGGGACTGGTTGCATGGAGTCACGTTCACAAGGTCCTTCTCTAGTAAGAGAGAAGGAAAAAGAAAGGAGGGATTTAATTTCCACAGCTCTATGGTCAGGAGTCATTTTCTTCGCTCCTCATTACAATGTCTTTGCATTTGTTAATACTCTTTTGGGGTGAAAAAAGAAAGTGAAAGGAACAAGATGTATTAAGATGCATAAACAGCTAAACAGAAAATCTCTATTCCAGCTGTTACTAAATCAGATTAAACCAGCTCCTGCAGTCAGACTCCCCTATACTGAGGAAAGAAGCGAAGAAATGGCTGAGAAAAGAACTGGCCTCAAGAAAAGCATCGTTATTATTTCCTTTCCACTACTAAACTTTAAACATATTCAGTCTCCCTTGATTTCATCAAGATGCTGCCTAAGCAAGTAAAAATAGTGTCAGCACCAAGACTACTTGCACTGCAACATATTCCCAGGCACTTCCCTGCTGATCTATCCCTGCTGACATGACATGCAGAGCATCACTACAGCTCAGGATCAGGCTGTGGCACTCAGCATCTGACACTGCAGCCACTGCTGAGCTGTGGGATGGGACATCCCTCCCCAGGAGCCCCCAGGCTGCTCCTCTGCAGGAGGATGGGACTCCTGAGCACAGCACTCCCCTCCCACTCTGACACGGAAGGTGTTGCCAGGGCCTGCACACTCAGCACAACTCAAAGCAGCCCTGACACGAATTCAGAGTTCTGCTACCTCTTTTTTCCCTTTGAAACAGTTACTGTTTATGTGTCCTAGCAGACAAAAACACCCTCAGCACATCCCAGTGCTTCCTGCCTTTCTCCCCTTCTCTTGGCTCTCCTACAACATCTTGAAAACTTGACACCAAACCTGCTTATTGTTTTAACCACTCATTGCATTCAGTGTAAGGAATACTGCCTAGAAAATATACAGTGCCCTTGTCCCTGTCCTCCTGTCCTTCAGAGACTTCTCTTTCCTGCTGACACTGCCTACCTGTGAAACCTCAGCTGGGGGCAAGGATTTCAGTTTGCTTTCTCTAAGGAAAAGAATATAAAAATAATAAGAAACTAATCACAGCATTAAACATATTGCCTTACTCATTCATCAGGCAAATATTTGGGGTTTTTGTTTCATTCATGCACAAGAATTTCATTTCTGTTCCCTCTGGATTAAACCAAAACTTCCACCACAGCAGGTACAGAGGGACTACAACTTCACAGAGTCATGGAGTTGGTTCACATTTGTTCTGGATTTCCAATATAAGACATTCATTCCTTCTCTACTATTTTTTTTGCCATTTCTTTGCCTTTCAACCACGAAAAGCTAAATTGAAGCATGCAGTGCAAAGTGGGCACGTGCAGTATATCCTCAGGGAGGCATCAAATCCAAATTCTGCCCTGGGACGTGAGGATAAAGCTTCTGCAAGTGTATCTGAAAGGGAGAGAGAACTTTGTCAAGACTTAATCAAGATAACAAAGCTCAAGTCATCTGGATTTCCAGAAGGAGAAGCTGGAATGACACCTGTGGCTTTAAGTCGATCTCCTTTCCCTGCTTTTAAAGGCATCTAAACCAGGCTATGAATCCTTCAGTGTTTTCTATCCCGAAGTTTTTATCCTGCTTCAAGATCATCTCTCATTCCTTGCTGACAACACTCAGACTTTTAGTTTTCATTCTACTAATTAATTATATTCCAAAAAGTAGCATTTTTGATGCACATGCTGTTCTTGGCCAAAGACTGTTTTACCCCTTTTCCTACGCTAAATATCCAGGGAAGGGACACTGTACCAGCACTGAAACAAACTGCATCTCTCTGACATCAAAATGAAGCCCAGCCTGCCATCTGTTTGAGCTGTCACATCTCACACTTTCTGAAAGGAGAAGTTTGATCATTACCCATCAAAACTTTGATAAAGTGACCATAGGCTTCTGTCTCAAAGATAGTAACAAACTGTTGTGTCTCTTCTGTCAGCACCCATGAGGGATTTTAAACTTACAATGAGATTCAGAATTATGCTAATTTCCCCCTTTACTCATAATAATAATAATAGAAAGGTTTATTCTTTCTCTTGACAGGAGCACACCATAGAGACAGAAGAGAAGCTGAAGCACCATTTGCAAAAGGAACCAGTAAAATGTGTTTTACCACCGAAAGCAAAGCCAAGGCTGAGAAGTGCTGAAAGTTCAAGCCTTGAGCACCTGGAATGATAAGGCAGAACATCTCTAGGAGATGTGGGAAGCCTCTTCCAGAGGAACAGCAAACAGGGCTCCATTTGGCCAGTTTTGTTCTGTCCTGCCCAGGCAGGACTCACAGCACCAGTCCAGCCACGTGAGGATGATTTAAGAGAGCTACAAAGAGTCCACAGAGGTTTGGCTGCTGAGGAAGACAAATAAAAATATTTTTGAACTCAGATACATTTCTCCAATACAGAAAGATTTTTCCATAGCAGAAGTTTGATAACTTCACATTCCAGACATCAATAATTTGCAAGCACTCTTCTATGACTACCTACTAATCATAAAGCTTAGTCCTTAAAAACAAACCCATGTCTCCCACATCATTCATTTTTCACAATTTTTCCAGGGGTGAAGACTGAGTGCCAGCAGCCCTTTAAGGAAATGGTCTCATAGCCACAGTTGCTCGTCAGACAGTCTGGCCAGATTTAGGGATGAAAACCCAAACACAGATCATGCTGATAAATCCAAGATGACAGATAACAAAACAGGGAGATACAGAAAGAATATGATGATTGATTTTTACCAAACAAAATTCCCTGGATTGTTGCACTGCAGGGCTTGATGTCTGTAATGGATAGAGGAGTTGTGAGCAGCTCCAGCTCTGAGGAGCAGAGTCACTGATACTTATTTACTTAAACATGAAGGCCAAAAAACTGGCTTATAGATCATAAAATTCTTTAGCACTGAAGTTTCTGAAGATGTGTAGGGAAGCATAAGGGAAGCAGAATTTCCAAGACAGAAAACAAGTCAGAGAAGGGAGTTTTTTCCCAAAATGGGAATGATTCTTCTTGACATAGTCCTGCACCATTCCCACCTCAGCAGGCATTTTTGATTATAATTAAATCTATTTTATCCAACAAAAACTTCAAACCGAAGAGTGGCAGGGACAAGGGGCAAAGAAATGATGTAAGAATGGTTGTGATAAAAAGAATAAATAGATGCTGTGATGAGAGAAGAGAACAGGAATCAGGTTCAGGACTTGAAGGACAGGGCTATGTTTGCTTAGAGCACATGGCAGCACCACACAGCAGCTCCTGACAAAAAGCGAGCGATAATTCCACCACCAATGCTTGCAGAGAGCCTTGGAAAAACTTTCAAGCTCTTGGTCTGTGGTATTTCAAAGAGCAAGTAGAAAGAATCTCAGCTTAATATGTCAACCTTTATCCTCATGATATTTATGATTGACTCAAAGGATAATGGTTTTTCCATCACAAGCATACCCGTGTTCTTTCCAGAGGTTAAAAATCCAGGTAACGATCCAGATGACCCTGCTCAGCTTTCAGATGCTGGGAAGAACCTTGCTTGCAAAAGTACAGCTTCTTTCCTTTTAAATAAATAAAGGATTAAATGAAACACCGAGTCTTTGCTTTTGTCAGCTGATACACTGCTGAGCCCTTGTGTCACCCCAGACCTGCCCAGGAGCCCAAGCCTAGAGGATTATGAAACAACCTCTCCTAAAGCAAAGTCATGGGCTCACCTCAGCTCTGGAGGGCAAGGACCAAAACTGCTTAAGGACCTACAAAATTTCACCTAAGTCCAACATTTAGTTGCTGTGGAGCCTGTCAGAGCACATATCCTACATTGCCTAGCTCCCTGGATTTCAGAGGCACAGCTGACACCGATGTTCCAGCAGCAGACACGAACAGCCCTGGAGGCTGATGCTGCTGAGCTGCTCTTTGCTCCAGCAGGACTCTGGCTGAGCTGCTCACCTCCAGCACCCATCAGCAGCTCAGCTTATACACCCAACATTGCCAAAATGAGACCTCCAGGACAGGCTAACATGTAAATGTATATTTTTACACAGTCTTGAGGGTAAAGAACCTACTGGGGGAGTAGCACGGGTTTCTTCAAATCCCCACAGGGTAAGAGGCAGACCCAAGGCTTGTTTGCACCAGAAGAAACCCCAAAACTCTGTGTTGTGGGGTGCTTGTGCTCCAGAGAGGCAACCACAGCACATTTAATCATTTTCCTTACCTCTAACACACCTCTCCCCTCTCCACCTTCTGCTGGCTGGCTTCTCCTCTCAGTTTTCTAGTGCTAACCTCTGTCTGAGCAGGTTTTTCTCCCCAGAAGTGAAAGGGTAAAAGCAGCTACAACACTGGGAGCTGAAAAATCCCCCTGGCTGAGCAAGCTCTGCTGTGGGCATTTCCCTGTGAGTGCAGTGCCTGGGGTTCCAAACTGAGGGCTGCCAGCTGGATCAGCCCAGGGACTGCCCTGGGGAATGAAGGACCATGAACAGAGGGATGATCCACTGGAGCTTCACTCAATCCCTGAGAGCTTTACAGAGTAAAACCAGTAATTTGATAAGGATCCAGAATAAAGTGAGCTATAAACATCTTCTGTAGCACAAACTGATGCTACATTAGCTTTGTAAAACATCTCAGGGGAAAAGGGGGGTGTTGTAAAATGCACAACCTTAAAATCTCTCAGAGTTAATTTTTGAGTTTGGTTTTTTTCTTTTAAATTATGTTTATCAATCATATAAGATTCCAGCAAGTAAAAACAATGAATAATCCACTCAAAATTAATTCTGCACATTGGTTCTACAGTTTTGAAGGTAATAAATTATCCATCGCCAGCACAGGACCACAACATCTATTTCATGCACGAGGCAGCACTTTTATCATGGTAAATTTAGCTGTGTCTCATTAAACTGACTGCAGTCTCTGGTCAGCCAGTAAAACCTGAATAGGTTTTTACATTATATTCCTAGGAGCTCAAAATAAATCACAAAGTTTCAGCCTCATGTATCTACATGATCTTTAGAAAATAAATTGACCATTGCCACTACTGAACAGTGTGGACGTTAGTCCAAAATTTCAAGGAGAATCTTTCCTCAGCCTCTATGTCTCCCTAACAATCATATTAGAGATTTAAAAGTTAATTTAGTCTCCATGTGGTCCATGTAGGTTTTGTTCGTTTATTTGTGGTGGGTTTTGTTTGGGTTGGGGCTTTTTGGAGTGTCAGCGAATTAGTCTGTACCAAGACAGAAGCACAGTCACAGGCAAAAGAGGTGGCACATCCCATTCCTCCAGAAATCAATGGCAATATTCCTGCAAGAGGATCAGACTGTGTATGATCAATTTCTCATTCAAATTCATTTCTTCTTCCCACTAAAAATGAAATTAAAGCCAAATCACTCTGTCCCTTCTCCCCATGGTTTACTGGCCACATTTTTTCACCTCTGTTAATGCTCTAAAGGATGTTCTATGCATGGCCAACTGTGCCAAGGTTTTATTCCAATCCCACCTGTTTCCTTCACTGCATTCCCACTGATTTTTCATACTTTAATTATGGTGGGAAGCAAAGACTTAAGGAAGGTGTTGACTATTAAACACGAAACATATGTTCCTGTGAAAATAAAATCAAGATAATCATTGTGTGAATGGTTCTTTGCAGCAAGATAAACGTCCTGTCTCCCCCTGACATTCCATTTTTCATCAAAATAGGGTTGAACAGGCTGGGAATTCTGCTTTGGAACTACCCCTGTGATCTGCCAACTTACAGCACCCCAAGTGTTGAAAGGTCAATTGTTGCTCCTGGCAATCCTAATTCTTATTCCTGCTTCAAGGACTCCATTCCTGGCAGGAAAATAGGCTCAACAGTCCTAGTTCAGCATTTCCTTGATTCTACTTCAAATCTCTCTCCTGCATGTGTAAGAAATAACTTAGGATATAAGTGTATATGGATTTTCCTGTTTTATACCTCTAGTGAAGGAGGTGACTGAAAAAGCATATGATGCTCTTGTCATTCAAGATATTTAAACACCAGAACATCTCATGTTAGGATACATTCAATAAATGATTTACCCTCAAGATTCTGGGCTTACACCATGTTGGTTCCTGTGATGCCCACAGGAGGAACTGCAGCACAGCAGAACCCAAAGGTTCCATAGTCCTGTGCTTCACTCTCTCCACAATTTAAACATCACCATGTTCCTCCATCTAGTTCTGTTTCCCAGTGAAATGCTTTAAGAAATTCCTTGGCTGGAAAAAAGCACCAAACCACACCCAAGATCACACAGTAATTGTGATTTTTAGTTATCAGTGACTAAAATCTGCATTTCCTCAAGCAGAGGAGCCACCAGCCTACCATTATCTCTTTAGCAAACACTGCTGGCCCTCAGCTGCCACCAGAGTGATGTCAAAAGGAAACGGGCAAAAACCAATTCCAGTCTCGAGAAATGCAATCACAGACTGTCACTTAACAGCCTGAGTGCAAGTCACACACAGTTCTCCTTTGAAGAGCCTGGTGCCCAACAAGAATGGCTCCCAGACTTCTAAAATATTAATTTATGGCAAAGAGAAAGGCTGATTTCCTGCCCTTAGTTCAGTAAAGGATTGGCAACACTTGTATTAATTCTATTTTCTCCCTTATTGTGGCATCTCAGAGAGAATGTACATTTGAATATTGAGCTTATTCATACAGCTACAGAAGAAGATCTGTCACCCACTGTGCACTTTCCTGCACTGACCTATCCCTTGGAAACAGACTTGGAATTTCCCACCAAGAGTTTCACATCCACCCTGGAGTCTTGTACAGGAGCATGGAGGGGATGGGGTGTGGTCATTGTGAATGAATGTAGCCCACAGCTATGTATTTCCCTAAAAAGCACTTATTACCTTACAGAGAAATTGGAAATATAAAAACCCACCCTGATAAACATTTTGACTCTTCACAAACACCCTGGCAGTGGGATGGATGCATGGATGGATGGATGGAAGTTCCCAGGCAACTGCACGTGATCACTTTCTACTTTCAAACCAGAAAGGCAATTTCACATTATTTCATATTAGCCTGTGCAATTAAAACCAAACCTATTTCTTCACTGAGTAACCTTCCAGGAAAGCTTTCAATCCCACAGTACCTTTGATACATGTTAAATTTATCAGAATTATCATTTAGACAAACAGAGATTACAAGTATTTCGTGCTATAGTTAGAAATAGTCCTAAGGCTAAAACTAAGCATTACAAATTGTTCAATAAAGTTTTCAAACCTTCTACCTTTGTAAGGCTATTTAGCTAAGTTCCTTGACAATGCCGAAAATAAAAAAAACCCTCAAAACTCATGTTGGATCAGAAATCTGTAGTTTAACATGTTAGTTATAAGGTGCCTTCTACCTGCGTAACACAGGATTAAATGATTACTGAGCAATTCATGGCAGCCTTTGTAACTGAAGTTAATTCACTGCTTTTACTTTAATTAATCTGATCCCATAATAGGTGTACAGATGGATAGTCCTATTTGTGCCGCTGAGTGAGCATTTTCTACTTGAATTAAAATGAGACAAGTGGTTCCCTAAATGAGCTGCTACCCTGTATGGCCACATATCAAATAACCATCAGATTCTTCCAGATTCACTTCACCTGGAATCTTTTTCCACGCCCCAGGCACAGGCACCTGTAGGAACTTCTTAGTGCCATAAACTTCAAACAGCTGCTGGGCAGGGACTAACAAGGGGAAGCAGGAGGAATTCCAAGATCCTCGTCTCACTCTGAATAACAAATCACCCACTATCAAAAATAAATCAGGGAAAAGAACTAGAACTGTAGGTTTTAATCTCACAATAGACTTTTGGTTGGTTTTCCAATGTAATTGCTTTTCCACCAGCAATAGTAATCAAAGGACTCATAGCAACGACTTCTACAAATCGTTAGGATTAATTTAGCAAAAGTGGATAGAAAAAATATTTTGCTTTCTCCTTTTTTAATAGGAAAGCTCACATTCAGCAGCAAAGTTCAACTAACACAGACTATTGACTGATACTGTGGCAGCAGTCATTTGAAAAATTAAATACTCCATAATGAAAGATTTCTGCCTTCTAGCACATGGGGGAAAAATCCTGCTTCATGGAGAACTCTGGAAGAGAAGGAGAGGCCACACAAAAAGAAATTCACTTTTGTAGACTATCAGCTGCCACGACTGCCAAAGCTCCATTCCCACTCATGAGGAAAGACTGGCAGGAGCTCCTCCAAGTGCTCAAGACACCAAAAGCCACGGGGAGCTCAAAGATGCTGCAGAAACACAAATCCTGAGCAGCCCCTGGGAGCTGGTGAGCACCAACAGCATCACAAAGGTCACTCCACCAGGGCTGGCACTGTGATAAATGTCCTGTTTTCTACCTGCCAGCAGAATTAGGTGGGCAGGAGACCAAACTGATACCTGTGACTGACTGAAAAACTACAGTCATTAACAAAACCCTTCAGTCATATTCCACACCAACAAACAAGTGATATGTAAGTGGTTATTACCTACTGTTTTCCTACCATTTCAAACTTTGAAATGCTGGAGT
The DNA here is from genome assembly GCA_013390045.1 of Picathartes gymnocephalus. Classification (NCBI taxonomy): domain Eukaryota; kingdom Metazoa; phylum Chordata; class Aves; order Passeriformes; family Picathartidae; genus Picathartes; species Picathartes gymnocephalus. The sequence goes on along the minus strand of WEKY01019214.1, from coordinate 744,306 downwards.
TCTGGTTATCCTGTAATCTAATTCTGCTTTCCCACTCCTTCATTTTCGGGAAGCAGGAATACTGTTCAAAAACAGGGTAAATTCAACTTAATCCAACTTTGAGTAACTGGATTATGACATTTTCCCTTGCTCAGAGTCCTCTTAACATTTTTGTTTTTTCAGTCTTTCACTTTACAACCTATGCACTCCTAGATATAACTCTGAATCTGTCTGACCTCATCCACTTTCTTCTTCCCAAAAAACCCTCAGAAACTATTTTCTGAGCAACTGTATTGTCTGTACACAGCAGGGTGCAACTCCAAACCCTCAGCATCAAACACAGCCAGCTCTCATTACAGCTACAAAAGCTACCTTCACATCTGAGTGATGTTTCCCCAGAGATGGCAATCAGTCCTGAACCCAGCTGCAGGAGAAAGGAGATCCTGTTCAGTCCATCCTTCTCCTGCCTTTCCACTTCCAGCAATTGTGCGCTTGCTGCTCCATCTGTGATCCCGTAGGGGGAGAGAGCTCTGCCCGTCGGGCACGACTGGGCCAGCTCCTCCTCTCCTGGAGACTGGAGATGCTTCATCCCTGCAGCATTTTCCAAGGTGCCTGGCTTGTGAAGAGCTCCAGACGTGGCTTGCCCAAGGCAGCAGAGGGAGCCTGGCACACTGCCCCTGGAATGCATTTCCCACTGCTGTGCAAGAAGGGTTTTAGATCTGCATCATGCCTGAGATATGTATCTTTATACATTTCTAAATACATTTATTTAACAGGCCAATTAGCCTCTCACTAATCATCTCTCATGCCAGGTAAGAGTCTAGCAATGTAGACAAAAATATACAGAATATTCCAGTTATTCCACTCCTCTGACTCTCTTGGCTATGCCACACTCAGGAACATTTCCAGTCTCCCTTCATTGTATATAGATGAATGTGCTGCTGTTTTACATTTTTTAATGCATGCTCCTGACTCAAGCTTCCCATGGCTCAGGCAGAAGGAGCACCATCACTTGAGAAGCCTGTTCACCAGACTGAACACAAACTGAGACGTAACCAGCTCCCATGTGAGGATTCTGGACCTGGTATTTGAGCATTTCATGTCTACTGACTGTCAGTGATAGCCCAAGAGCTCAGCTTAAAAATAAAATGACTGCTTTGACCCCTTCTAAATACCTGGGATGTGTTTTGATAAACTATTTTATTTTCTTTATACTATTATCACTTTCTTACTACTCTCTTTGATTTTCTAACTACTTACTGCTCATTTTTCTTATTCAGGGTTCAGAGTTTAATTTCTTGACCCACATCCATTAAAAGTTTGCAATTATAAAAACGTGATAATCCCATTAAGTAGCTATAAAACCAGTTAAATACAGTAGGAATGTTTTTACAGGAGAAAGTTATATGGCTCTGCAGAAAATTTTACAAGCAAAGATATTTAGACAAGTGCTACCTCAGAAGCAGTACCATATGTTCCTGTACTTCAGCATGAAAGACAAAATATCTGCAAAATGAAAAACAATGAATTTTTTCCAAAAGTTACTGCCACAAGAATTTAAAAATACACACTTATTCCAAGTATCAAATAATCAGAGCAATCTAATTAGAAAGGAGATAATTACAAACCAGAGCAAACACCAGGTTGTGTGTCTGGAGCATGATTTAGCTACCTGTTAGTCTTTTAATTAAGATTAAAATAGTAGCAGTACTAATGTCTCTAATCTCTGCCCAGGTCTGAAACATTAAACTGCACTCAGAGCACATTTGGGCTGAGAAAGGCCATTAAGGCCCGGCTGCCTGGCACAGCTGGAAGCTGTGCAATTGCAGAACTCTGTGCTCCCGAGCAGGATTGTTGCTGCAATCCTGTCAGCACATCTCCCTGGCCGGGAATGTCTGGGCTGTGAGCCCGGGATGTGAAATCCCGGCTCCCCACGGGGTGAGCAGCACTGGGGAGCTCTGGAGCCTGCACCGAGCCCACTCACAGACCCTTCCCGAACCCACTCTGCTGCAGGGACTGACACAGGGAACCTCCAGCTTCCAGCAGGCAGCGAGAACCTTTCCCCAGTGCTCCCCTGGACGCAACCCCGCCCTCACAGGACTTCAAGCAAACATTCCAGCCCGCAGCGTCTGACAGAGAGCAGCAGCCACCTACCTGCTAGAACGGAGCCTGCCGGCGCTCAGCCAGCACCGCTCCAAATCCCGAATTCCTCCCTTCCACATCTGCCAAGTCACAGATGTTCAGCCCGAGCCTCGCCATGGAGATTTATCTCTGCTAAGCACCACTTCCCCCCTTCCCTGGCACAGTCACAACATGCCACACCGCTGATGGATGCTGAGGGCCAGATGACCATCTTGCCAAAATACTGTGGTTTTTTTCTTTAAGCTCAAGAATGTTCGTTTTCAAATTTTATTCTGATAGAAGATGAATGCTCCTTTGGATTGTACCAGTTAGCAGCCTGAAATCCCCAGCAGAGAGTTGCCCATGCCTCTGATTGGGACCAGCATCTTCATTTCCCAAATCAAGACAACTACAGGTGCATGACTACTCTACAACAGTAAAAACAGGCCATGAGAAACAAGACAGAAAACAGAGCTTCCTCCAGTAAAGCTATCATAGCCCTTCAGGTGTGGATCCATTGTAAATCACTTTGTGTGCCAGGACACCTTTAAGCAGACCTGTAAATGCAAAGGGTACATTAACACTTCTAATAGGACTGCTGCACACACAAAAGAGAATTAAAAATAGCTTCGTTTCCCATTAGCACAATTCAGGAAATTCAGGAAGGAAGGAAACATTGCCTTAAAAGTTAATTTTGAAAGGAAACACATTGAAAATGTTTATCTAGAGCTGATTGTTCATAAAGGTGTTTTCTAGGCATGTGAGTAACTTCAGCCCCGGTTTTTACACCATGCTGTAAACAGACTAATCTAAGAATAAAGCTGTTAGAAAACTGGCATGATGCAATAGAATAATCAGCAGCAAAACCTCAGGAAACCTGCATTAGTTGGTGGCTGATTAATCCTGTCTTGTCTTTTGTTTAGCTCGTGGTTCTTAATACACAGGTGATGATGACAATACTTGTGTGGTTGGTCAATTGTTTCCAGAAGAATTGATAAGAGCTCCAAGTGGGAACCAGGCACTCCTGACAAGTGTAGGCATTTGCTCAGGGTAACAGCACACCCACAGCTCTTTACACACATCCAGGTCTCACCTTCATAAAGACATTTCTTCTGACTGGACTGCCCGCAGGGGAGCGTTCACACACGTAAATCAATGTTCCACACATCGATGTCATCCCAGCCCATACACAGGAGCTCTCCAGGGCCAGAATTTCATGAGTTAATTCAGCTAAGCTCTCTGGGCAGAGCTGCTTTCTCTCCTCAGTCAGACAAGGCTGGTCCCAAACCCTCTGCAGGCTCAAACTCCAGCACTACAAGTTGGAGCAAGGACAGGACTTTCCGATGGCTTTCCACAGCAAGCAAGAGAGCAAAGGAAAACAGCAACATCCTCCTCTCCCCTAGGCACCCCAGTCCCACCTCTGAGGTCACAGACTTGCTCTGAACCTTTCAGAAACTCACAGGTCTCCATGGAACTCAGAAAGCTTCTGCAGCACGAACCACAGCAGAAGGTTTTGAGCCTGAAAAGGACAGACATACTGCAAAGGCAATTTCCAGAAGAGGTTTAAGTGTTGTTAATCTGATAATCAGTATGTTACAGATTTTCAGTCTTTCCCTCTGATGATGAATTCAGCACGTAACACCAAAGTTGTGGGTTCAATCCCCATACAGGCCATTTACTGAAGAGTTGGACTCGATCTTTGTGGGTCCCTTCCAACTCAGAATAAGCTGTGAATCTGTGAAAATAGATGTCACTGAACATTTATTTTGCTGGCTTTAAGATCTGCCATATATTTGGGTTTGGGCTTTCCGGCATTTTGCTTTGTGTTCAAAGGGAGAAGTTTTCTGCACAACACAACACATAAAAACACACAGTCATGAAACCAGAGCAAAGCAGGATGCAATGTCTGATTCCCCCATGTCTGAGGAGCTCTCTCCAAAATCCCACAACTCCACACAGTCAGCCTCTAGCCCAGCTGATTGTTTGCTATCAGGGCACACCTTCCATGGTGTGGAGAATAAGCACAGAAGGAGCTGGACATGGACAGATCCAGAGGTGACAAGCCAGCATCATGCCAAGCCAAGGTCTACAATCTCATCCACCCCTGCTTCTCCACAGATCTGAGCTGGCTCAAGCCCTCAATTAGAAGGTGAATCCTGAATTTAGATTGCTGAAGGGATGCTGCTCAGAAACAGAACTGTACCTGCAATCTGTAGGGCAAAGAGCTACCTTTGATTTACACCATTAAACCAGAGAAAACTGTTTGCTGGAATTTATCTCTTCATGTTGGCAACAGATGTCTCTGGGTGTGGCTAAACTGAGACTGTGCTCAGCTGATGAGGCTCCTGGAGCAGTGAAGAAACTCCCCCAAAGAACCCTTTCCACTGTGTTTCCAGAGATATGATGGAACAAATTTGGCACTTGGGCCCCATATCAGGAGTTACATGAGCTGAGGAGAAAATCCAGCAGCTGGTTCAGCCAGCAGCAAACTCCCCTGACATCTGAGTACTGCCCTCATGGGCAAAGCCACAGACCAGAGAGCATCAGTGTTTGGCATGAAAATGCTCCTGGTTCCCCGGGGAACAGCATTTCCTAATAAACAGAAAGCAAACACTATCTGGATTTTTCTCATTCCAAGGAGTAAAAACCTACTAGTAACCTTTATCTTTCACTACAGATCCTTTCCCAAGACTTTCCAGAGCCTCTTTGCTTTCTGTGCATCATGATGTGTTTCTGAGTAGCACTGCATGAACCAATAACTCAAAATCTAACAAAACTGGGGAGGTATTCAAAGCATTTAAGTGTTAAATTTGAGATCAAGCATCACCTTGTTGACTGTATCTTTGCAGTTAGCATCCTGTTTCCACTGCAACAAAGGACAAGGAATATCCAAAAATCTTACATTAGGTTTAAGTGACGTGCAGGATTAATATCTAACATCAACTGACTGGAAAATACATGTGCCAAGTCCAGCTCTACTAAGCACAAAGCAGACACAGCCAAGGTTTGCTACATTTAAACTATAGATCTTTTCAGTGATAAATTCAACAGTATTTTGTTTTCAACACCAATAGAAATTGTTTCTCATTCAAACATTCTTTACCAATCCTTCAAATATCCATTTTCCAAAGTGACACTGAAATCAGCTGTCTCATTTTTTTTAGTTAAAAAAACCCAACCAACCAACCAAAAAAAACCCCCACACGAAACGGGAAAGGTGGAATAGATATGTTTCCCAGTAAACTGACTCCAGTGCCTGAAGGACACATTTCCAGGTGGCAGTTGATGAGTAAATACACTTTAATTTGCACTGCTGTAGAGTTATCATTAAAGTGGGCCACACACATCCTTTCGTGCTGTGTCTCCTTTCGGAGTTCCCCAGCCACCTTCTCAGGATTCCATGGATACAACTGGCTCTACTGGCAGTATTGCAATCAATACAAGGAGTCAACACTGTCCAACTCATTCTTGACAAATCCGGGATGATGGAGTGACTTGACAGCATAAAACTCTGGGATCCATGATTCCAAGACAGTCCGATCAGTCACTTCCATGCTATTGGCCAATCCAGCAGTTCAGGCTGAATATAACATTCCAGTCCACTCAAACGTTAAAAAAACCTTCCCATTTGATTACATTCATGGAGAAGCTAAAACGCAGAAATCTCAATGCCCTCATGCTGAAATTAGGATTTATTTTATAAAAACACAGGATCCTTTGTCCTCATAGTTTTCCAAAATATTTGCACATGCTATGGTTGTAAGTGGTCACAATGTAGCATTCAGGATGGACTGGAGTGTAGGCCAGGCATCAAGTTCCAAAAACAGGAATAAATGAAAAAGTTCTTAAGCACCTGTACCTGGAGGAGACAGATTTGGTATCTTCTGCTGTTCAGTTAACACTGAAGAGCCTTTGGTCTCAGTGGCTGGAGAGCTGGTTAGGAAAAAATCATTGTTGGAATGCTTTCTCGTCATGTTTTCTTTATGGACTTAATGACACTGCAAAAACCTAAAATTCAAAATTTAACTTCAGGTTACATAAATTTCTAAAATGGACCCAAGTAACCAAGATGAATGACAGTGACAGACAAGTGACTTCATTCAGAGCACTGCATGAGCACGGATATTTAAGCATCTTGTTCTGTCTGGGCATCCCATTTCAGTGCAAGTCAGATGCCAACAAGGAGTGAAGTGCTCAAATCCTTGGAAGGATCTGAGTCAATTTGCAGGTTCTGCCTCACAGCATTCATGTATCTGTGCTTGATATAGTCCTCTGCCTTCAGTGAAATGTTCTTTTAGCTTCTTATAATCCAACACTATTTTTAGAGGCTCATCCTAATGTCCTCAGTAATGTTTGCAGACCACAAAGGTTCTAAGATGGATTTTGACCATCATTACAGTTTGCTCACTGTAAACCAAAAACAGACTCAGGAGCCAAGAGGGGATGTGGGTCAGCAATCAATGCTTTTCTCCAGGCTTATCTGCACTTGGCCTAAGTGGGAGCTTATCATGGAGTGATGAATCAGCCTTGTACCCTTTGTAGAAAGCCCAGATATTTTTCTTTGAATCCAAGGCACAGGTACAGGCTCCACAGACGATCAAGGAAAATTTTCACAGCTCCCAGGAGCTTAAAGAGATGCAGTGAAAGAAATTTAGTGAGTTTTGAGGTCAGACATCTGAGGGAGCTATCTCAATACTGATCAGATTAGAGATGTTCAATACTATAGGTATAAAAGCTCTGGAATAATTTGTGTAACCTTGAGGAAGTACCAAAATGGAGACCTTTAGGAGACATTCCATATTGTTGGTTAGCACATGGGTCACTGGGCTTTGTCAGCTATGACATCTTTAATTCTTGACAGTGCTGGAACACTGCTGTGTTTCATTGGTTCAAATAACCACTTAGTTTATTATATGGACTTTTACAGACCACTAAAGTTCACATGAATCATGCAAATAAAAAATAAAGGGCAGAAGAAACATGTTCTTGCTGAACTACACAGGTCAAGAGCTGCTAGCTTCTTCATTCCCCATGAATGTTACAGAAATAATGCAAATATGCCCAAAATTTTAGAGCAGAAATGACGAATAGAACTAAGATTATTTGTTATTCACAGCCTTCACAGAATTGTTCATCTTTTAAGACAGCCTAGCTCAAGATAGCAGCTTTCCCATTCACAATCAATAAATTTGCACACACTTCCATGCTGTGTACCAAATGCTCATAGACACAGATCACAATCCTGACTCTTCTCTGTGTGCCTTGCAGAATTAAAAAAAAAAATTTACAAGTCCACTAAATGATGCGCACAGAGTAATATAATTACTGCTTATTTTTTTAAAGACAACTTTAGTTTATGTCCTTTGCCCACCGTGTTTTACTTGCATAACTCATTCCCTCTCAAACAGATTATTGTACTGCTTTCTGCATTAAGCAAAATTCAAAGCTATGTTTCAGTCCTAGCTGATTCTCTTCACTGAGACCACCCTTTAACCAGTGAAGAAGCACAGGCAGACAAGATTTGCATCAAGATGATGACTTGAAGATAATTCTCAGTGCTCCCTCAGTAACCATATATCTGCGCATATGACAATATGACCCAAGATAAGCTGTGCTTCAGTTTACTAATTAAGACATGACTTCCAAGCTCAGAAGCCAATGAATTTTCATTGCCAGAGTCATTTTCTTATGTACACAAGGCTTTATTATACCTCATTAAATACCCTATAATTTGGAATGTCTCGCTGTCCCTTACTCCTGTCAACATCTCTGCACTTCGTGTGTGTGGCAGCACAAAATCTGAACCCCACACTACACTGACTGCCACGCTCTTCTCTAACTCTTAACCCATTCAGCTCCAACCCCTCAGTCTGCAACAACTCTCCATTGTTAACTTCATCATAAAATTTAAAAATTTTTTTTAAAAAATCCCATTAATAGGTGAACAGAAGTTACAGGACATTCTGACTGGCACACATAATATATATTACAAGGTTGAATTTCTTAAACAAGCAGCACTCATCAGAAATTATTGTAATATACTGACTGCACTGTAAGTGCCAGAGTTCAGAGACTTTTACAATTTAATCACTGATATTTCTAAACCCATGTTTTACTGTTATGAACTCACAACACTAACTCTAAAAGCTGTGTGAAGAATTGATACACAAGGTCCTGAGCTCGGGTTAAAGGTACTCTCTCTCAGCAGGGACTCAGACAAGGCTATAATGCGAGGATTTGCCATTCTGGCACTAAGAAAAATAAAATAACACACAAATGTGCCCACTTATTTAAGGCAGACAACACTAACAGCCGTGCAAACTCCTGGTAAGCTCTCTGAGGTAAAGGCAAATGGTTTACACCTTGACCCAATCACCATGAAAAAGAAATAAGCTTCTCTACTGCTTCTTGTACACACTAAAACAAACTCCCACTCACTACTGAGAAAATACATTGTTTTCCAAAAATGCCCAATGAAATAAAGAAAACAGAGGAAAGATCAGTATGCCAGCTCCATCCCAGGTGTGCCAGTACTACAGTCAGGGGGTGGGAGCAGGCGCTGGCTTGCAGGGTGTTTGTGGGGACACCGTCGGTACCGCTGCTGGGATTGCTCAGCAGCCCCTCCTTCCTGGAGCTCCGGGGTCAGGAAAATTCCAGCACTCACTCCAAACACGAGAGATGGCCACACGTCTCCAGTGATGGAGCCAGCATGGCTCCTCCTCTCCATCCCGGCTAAACGGGAGGGACGGACACTGCTCATGGGGCTGCAGGGAGTCACTGAACGGGGCTTTGCTGCGGGAACTGCGGGACCAGTTCCCAAATCCCTGGCAGCGCCGACTCCCTCCCACCTCATTAACACCCCTGTCACGGACTAACGGGGACCTTGCTCCCAGAGAGACGAGGTAGACTGGAGATGGGTTAAAGGTAATATCTCCATTCCCTACTCTGCCCTTTGCTTCCATCAAGGAACGGCTGAATCAGCATCAAGCCCTCACTGCAAAACAGAGTCACCTCTGTAGCAGGATATGCAGCCTCAGGGAGAAAGGAAAAGGCATAAAACTTGGAAGCAGTGACTTCCCAGAAGGTGCTGGGGTTTTCTCAGCCCTGCAGCAGGGGGGCTGCGCAGCTGAGGCCCTCTGCACATCCCACTGCAGCCAGCAGTGCCACAGCACCAAACAGCAAACCCCTAAACCCCAGCACCTCTCTGCCACTTGGACCTGTGCAGGAATCAGTGCTGATCGTCCAGACAACCGTGTGAAATCAGGCCACTCTCCATCAGGAGAGGGATCACTCTGCCATTAACATATGCAGAGTTTTGCTGAAAGGATGATCCAGCGCACATTAAAACATTCAAATCAAAACGAGTTTTGTCAGTGAAGTTAAGGACGTGTAACTGTAAACCTCCCAAAAGTCCTGCAACATGAGTTCCTAGTAGGTTCATTGTTTTGATGCTACAAAACACATTTTCAACAAGATAAATCACTCCACAAAAAACCAGGTTGGGTAATAAATGCAGCCTGCTGTAGTCACATCCATATTCACATCTCATGCCCCAGTTCTCTTACAGCGTGTGTATCAGCCAAAACCAATTTACAAGTTTGACATCAAACCTACAGAATTCAGTTGAAAGACTCTGATTGACAAAGTTTCAGAGTTCCATACTTCAAAAATAAATACCTGAAATAAACACTAGGTCACTTCACACTGGCAAGGAAAAAAACCTACTGATCCTTGTAGCTTTTTGTTATACTCTGAAAAGCAAGAGATGCTGCCTCAGGCTCGCAGATGTGCAATCGTGGGTGTCAAACAGGACAGGTCAAACCACACACAGAGTTCTGGGCAGTGCCATTAATGACAGGCAGATTATTTGCATTTCAGCTTTAAGAAACATAACTGCAAGCAAACATACACTGAAACATGACATCATCCCACTCTGGCCAGCAAAGGGGAGCTGTTAGCACCAGAGGGGATCAGTTAACTCAATAACACTGTTGTGAGTTTTTTCTCTCTGGAGTCACACTGCAGTTTCCTCCTCTTACTCAGTGCAGTATTTTCTAATTTAATTTTCCTTCTCACAAGTGCATTTATAAGAGAAAGTGTCCAGAATTTACGCTGAGTCTCTGTTTAGCCTACAAACACCTTTGCTCAAGGAGAGGTGATGCTGCATTTGTTCTGTGAGAGCCCTCATATCTCCAGCAATACAGGAGGTGTTAGTCAGCAGTTTGACTTCTCTTCATTAATAACCTCAGCAGGAAGCAAGAAGCACACATGAAAGCCTTTGGATACCTTCCTTTCACACAAAAGTCAAAGCTCACAGTAAAACAAAGGACTTCTTAAAATAGAAAGTTGAAAATAAATCACTTAGATTAAAAAACCAACACTTAGACTGCAAATGCTGAAAGCAGATCAATTTATAGAGGCACTTACACCCTAGATATCTCTGTCAGAGCTAAACTGTCACGTATTCTTCTAGGGTGCATTAATGCTCTCTTCTCAAAATGTTTTTACTGCTGGTATTTTCTCATCTAATTTCAGCAATCTTTCTATCCCAAAAACCTCTGTTCTCATTACCCAGAACATTCAGGTGTGATTACAGCAAAAGATTGGTATCACGTTTTATCTGGTTAAAACCTCTAGAATGAAATACATGTGTTTTCAATTAACAGGCACCAAGCCAAATTTAGCTCTCCCATCCCATTTTCTGTCACTCAAAAGCTAAGGACACTCATTTCAGAAAAATATGTAGGAGAACCATGAAGCAGAGGGGTTTTTTAAAGCCTTATAAATCTTATAAATGAAAGCTGACATGTCATACAAGAAAAAATACCAAGATCAAACATTTGAGCATAGAAGATGAGAAGAATTATGAAAGGAAATGTTATCACCTCATCCTTTATTCCTTCAGCTGTGCCTGTGAGCGAGAGGCTGAGGTAACTTCCCCCATAGCTTAAAACATGCATGAAACCCATGATTAATGCATAAACACATCCTGCAAAGCAGCTCCAGCTGCACATCACATTTCTGATGGCACTGTAACATTATACTGCAACTGCTCTGACTGCAGCTCCAGTGTGTCAGCAACCTGCAAACTCTCTGATCCATCCCACACATCTTTACCTACAGCCCCAGTTCTGGCAGAGGCAACACTACCCTGTGGAATCCACTGCTTCCCTGTGGTCACCAAGTGCTGACAGCATCACAAATCCAGCTCAATGGGAGCTGCCAGAAGTTCCCATATCTCCAGGAATAGCCAGGCTGTTCACAAATACACTTCCAATTAGGAACACTGGGTCCAGGTAGAGAGTGCAGCACTTTTGGAATGAGGTTTGACAGCATGCAGAGGAATAACTTCTCCCCTCAGACATGATTCAGAGTCCAGTTCAGACCAAGGAAGATGGGACAGGCTTGTACTGACTCCGGTAAATTCTGACTATCTAGTTAAATTATTTTATTTTACTCCTTTAAATATCAAAACATGTTTGTCTCTGCCATTCATTGTTTAGGATCACCAACACTTCACTCTCACTGATCACACAACAGCCCACAAGAACTACAATAAAGTTTAGAAGAGCCCTGCAAACTCATGACACAGATGTGCAAACATCTGCCAGCTAGAGCTACTCCAAATTTGAAAACAAACTGGATTCCACCAATGTGATAAAATATACTTACTGCATGAGTTTGGGATCACAACCAAAATATTGTCCTTTTGTATTGCTCATCAGAGCTTAGGGCCAGGTTTATTTCCTAACTCCCACTGTCACAATTTCAGCATTCCTTAAGAGATTATGATTTTTATCACTTACACTCAGCTGGCAGGGTCAGGTACACACAGAACATGCAAAGTAAGATTTACACATTATTTTCACAACAACAACAAATGATAAGACCAGCACTTCTATCAGTTCCATATTAACTGTTCCCCACAACTTTACAGTAGCTGGCAAAATAAAACCACAAAAACCCCAGAAGGATTTAGCTTTGCTGTGAAGACCAAGTACTTCCCTGAGGTTTAAAACCTTTTCTTCACAGCAGAGCTGTCAAGAGTCTTACCAAGTTTGATCAAGGTCAGACAGATGTCAGAATTAAACCTCAAGCTTGCATCAAATTACACAAATATGAAAGAAGAAAGGTTTGACAACTTTGTGGTGAGAGAAGTTGTCAAACCAAAGAGGACTTCTCTGTAAAAGTGATTATATAAAGCACAGAGCAGGCAAAGTTCTGATTAAAGTCAATAAAGAGCCTCCCAAGGCACCAGCTGCCCTCTCCAGCACCTTGTGGCCTGAATCCAAACTTTTGACAGCTGAAATATGCTGCACAAAGGATGCCAGTCAACTCAGGAGTAAAGTAACGATTGCTTTCACTGCACTGTTAGGAATATGGTTCTTAATAAGACTACTTGGGGGAAAAAAAAAAAAAAACAAACAGAAAGCCTACAATTCTGGCATCAGAAAAACCGTATCTTCCTTCCCCTGTGATGTCTTTTTTTAAAAAGACATTTAAAGCCTTAGATCACCTTTCTACATAACCTCTGACAGACTGATGAAGATCGTGGGTGCAAGAAACAAGTCATTTTTTAGGAAGTCTGGTTCCATACTTCGTGAAGGCCAATTGTAAACAGAAAGAACTGAATGGAGAAAGAAATACAGCATTTAATGGAAGTTGTGTAAGACCAACCTTAATAACTTCTGTATTACACATCTTCACGTATTTGTCACACACTCACCTTATTAATCATTTTTCAATCTTTAAAAAGAGGAGTCTCTACACTTACCATGTTGGGGTTGGTCAGCCCAGTCAAAATAGACACTGAAAACCATGTGGATGTGCCCCTGCAGAGAGGGCTTAACTGAAGGCATTTAATCCCAACAGGGAACTGGACCAGTGTGACAAAGGCTGAGGGCAGATCATCTCACAAGCAGATCCAACAAGTGGTCACTTCCACTGATGCCAACACAGCTTCTCACAGCTGCTCATGAAATGGAAACCCGTGAACTCCATCCAAGACAATTTGCTAAGGCAAAATCATCACTTTCTACAGGGCTTGACTTTAAATCTAAGTGTAAAGGTCTGAGAAAAGGGTTTCCAACTAGGACACTAATTGCCTTCATGAAAACATCGCAAAGCACATGGAAGAAATAAAAGGCAGCACGCTATAGGAATTCTGCTGAGTCTAAAAAGAGTTATTTCTACAGCAGAGTAGGATGTTTGAACTTTGTAGCTTTCAAAGTAACAAAATACTTATATTGTGACTCTGCTAAGAAAAGTAATTTATTTCCATCAGTGAGGATACATAGCTCTTAAAAACTAGGCATGCTTATTGGAAACCTTTCTAAAAGGCAGCAATAAGAACAGCAAAGAAACCCTTTCTTGATCTTCCTACATTTTTAATTTGTTATGATTAAAAATATGCAAACTCAAGGCTTTGAAAAGCTTTAGGAGCTATCAGATTCATTTCTATTGAGCCTACTCTTCATCTGGGGTCTTTTCCAAAGTTTATGGAAAAGGATATATGAAGCCTTCAATCAATAAACAGGAAATTTTGAAATCTTTAAAGCTACAGACAAGGTAGATTAGGAAGGTGGAAATGAAATTGGAGACATTCACCTCTACTCTGCTGACTCAGCTATAGGCAGGACAAGAAACATAATGCAATTCCTCTTTTATGCAAACAGAAATCCACCTAGGGACAAACAGTTTACATCCACCAACCACAGAGCAGTGTCAGGGCCAAGAACTTCTCCTTGACACCTTACACCAACACTCAAAATGCACTTTTCCCCTACTTTAATCTACCCCATACCTCCTGGATGAACAAACAGGGATACTCCAATTAAACCATCTGCTAAAGGAATAATGCTGACACCAGCCCCATTGCCTTCCATTTCACCTCAAACATCATTCCTGCTGCAGAAATAGCTGGAATAGCACTGAAACTACCTTGGCAATTTTGAAAGTGAGCTTTCGCTCCTAGTATTGACCCACCATTCATTCCGTTGTACAAACTCCTGTGGTGAGGGGACAGCTCATCTGTCACTTGTCTCCTGAGGGTACCTTCTCTGCTGCCTCCGCTGAGGTGTTTGAGGTGCTCTGGGCTCCCTCCATAGTGTTGTTTGAGGTGCTCCGGGCTCGTACCCCTCACCTTGTGCAGGTGCTCTGTACTTCCACTTGGCGTGTGCTTTTGAAGGTGATCTGGACTGCCACCACTGTGCTTTTGATGCTCAGGGCTACCACCAGGCCTCTGCTTTTGAAAGTGTTCAGGGCTACTGCTCAAAACGTGCTTTGGGATAGTTTCTGGACTGCTGCTGCTGTGCTTTTGTTGTTCAGGTACTTTGACAATGGTTTTATGATGCTCAGGGCTCGGCCCTTTCAGGTGATGATCAGGACTGCCAGAACCCCTGGGCTTCTGCAGGTGCTCTGGGCTGATACTCCTGTGTTTCTGATGCTCAGGGCTTCCTTCCCCCCGAGGTTTTTGCAGGTGTTCTGGACTGGTGCTTGGGTGGTGTTTGTGATGGTCTGGGCTGTCTGTGCTGCCCGTGCTGGAAGTGCTGCTGCCATCTCCAACATCTCTGATGTAGGCGCTGGTGGCAGTTAGCTGGCACAGGCTGATCTGGCTGTCGATAGAGCTCCGGCTGCCTGCCCCTCCACTCTTCTCCTCATCCAGCAACACACACAACTCCTTCAGCTCCAGGTTCTCCTTCACCACTTCTTCCTGCCTCACTTCCAGCTCTTTCAGCTTCTGCAGGTATAGGGCCACCTCCTTGTGCATGACACTGGCGCTGTACCTGCCCAGCCTCTGCCACTCACGGGACACCCTCTTGCCCTTCTGCCGGTCATCATCCAGGAAGCAGCAAAGGTCCCTCAGCTCCTGGTTATCTTCCTGCAGCTTCTGGTTGATGTCCTTTAAAAGAAAGATTATCATGACAGAGGAGTGTCTAATGGAATTGATGTTAAACTGTTACACAGGCCAGTGGACAGCACAGCTGCAAACTCATATTTAAGCACTCCCGTGAAGCATAAATAATTCCATGTGTAGATCTGGCATGTTGTAACAGCACCATGCTTCCAGCAAACAAAGCTGCTGTCCAGCAAAAACTGCCCTTAGCTTGGAGCTAATTTCTAACTTCTGATATAGCAGAAAAGTTTCAGGTGCTTAATTAATTTTCATGCTAAATATCAGAGTAATTTTGCTCCCAAATTGGGCAAAGATTGTAAGTGCTCTCATGATGATCTCACTCCCCTGAGAAATATTCACCTGCGAGTTATTGCTGAATAAGATTGCAAGGCACATCAGAAATTGTAATCTCTCTTAAATAATTAATTATTAACATTTATACTATTCCCTAAAGCACAGTCACATATAAAGATGACCATTACAGAGATTTTTAAAAAATTGGAGTTTGCTGGATTTTGTTTCTGATTGGCACAAAAAGCCTTGTCAATCATGGCTTGATCAGGATTGCTTCAACCACTCTGAAATGAAATAATCTGCTTAAATAGATTTTTCACCCCTAACGAAATGAAGTACATGATTCTATGATCTTCCCTAAGTGAGGAACAGTCTGAAGCAAATGCTCTGAAGTAACAACATTCAGGGTATTACTACAGCAGAATAAAAACACTTTCAGTATTTTATCCTTCTAGTTTGGACTTGTGACCATATTTATCTTTCTCCCATCATCTACATATTCATTCCTTATGTATGACTTTGCAACTAGAGATCAGCCACTGTTGTTAAAAAGTCAGTCTTATGGAAACATCATTTTAGCACAGTTTCCTAAGAAAAGGAAACTTTTCTAACTCCACTGGACTTAGGTGCATAAATGCCTGTGTTTATCTGATTTTTGTCTCAAAATAACTTGGAATTTGAAAAATTTCAACCTGTATGTGACAATGGAAAAAAATCTCAATGAGGTTATAAGGTGTCTTTAAAAACCTCTGCTAGAGAGAAATGTTTGAAATGATCCTACAGTAGAATTAAAAAAGTTGTGGAAGTCCACAATTCCTCAGTGAGGAAGCAGAAGGCACCCATCCAGCTAGTCATTCTTACTGATAGAGCAGTTATTTCATAGAGGACAAAGGAGGGAGGTTTCCAGACACCAACACAGGGCTCAAAAAACCTCCTTGTCCCAGACTCTTTTTGAAAGTTCCAGCTGAGGCATCTGAACAAAAGGTGGAAGTCAAACAAGACTTAAGTAGTTTGGAATTGAGAGAGGAATTTGTGATTCCTTCCTGCACATCTGAAGTGTGTTTGGTCAGTTATCTGGAAGATGCATAAATCCAGATGATGTCACATTTTTGCACACATAACTGGGAGAAAGATGCTATTGTTGTAACTGAACTTACATTTAAAACATAAGCTTCAGTTTTACTCAATACTGCCATGGATGGGTCTTTTTTACCCTCAGACACCACCAAAGGGACACACACACTCATACTTTGCAGAACACAAAAACCTGTGAGGCAGGAACTGTCTATCTTCATGAGCTATTTATTTTATGCCACACTATTATCAAAGACACTTTCTCAATAATTCCATTATTTAAAGCTGTTCTACAAGTGAAGAACTCTCTTCTAATGCACTCTCCTGTAATAATTCAAAAGCTCACAGTGCATCTCTCTCTCTCTTCTCTCCTTCCCTCCAACCTCACCTCACTGAAGGAATTTCCTGAAAATTCTCAAAGCAATAAGCCAGAAAATCTTCTGTAGTCCTGTCTACTTAAAGGTAACTTTCTAGGTCTATAACCCACAGGCAAGGCAATGCTCTGTAAATAGTCACATTTTCTTCCCACTCCTCAGTACTGGGGAGGAAGCATTAGGGACTAAGCTTCTCATCCACCTAGAGAGTGAAATTAAGAAGGGATAAGCCATTACAGACTTGGTCTGCCTCTGACTGCAGCCTGCACAAGCGCACAGCTGAGAATGGTTTGATGAGAGATGTGTTACCAGATGTCTTTTTCAGACAATAAATTAGGTATTGGTTCTGATCATCCCAAACCCGAGACCAAGGGTTTGCCATCACCTGCCACATTCTGCACTGCATCCTGGAAATGACCGACTCTCTCCCGCAGCCTACCAGGCTGCCTGACAGACTAGGTCGTCTGAAAACAGTGACAGAAAACAGCGTGAGCTACAAAACCCTAATTTCTCGTGCAGGTAGGATCATTGAACCTCACTCAAAACTACAGAAGTCTAACACAAAGCTGACAAGACTTCAGCGTTTTTATCAACCCAAAGAATACTGGGGCAGAGCATAACCCCGCTGTGCCCCACAGCCTGCCGAATAGCCGGTCACCTCTTAGCCGGACATTCGATTTTAAGTGGGATCGAATGCTATTCACCCCAGTCCTCATCCACTTTTCATGCGGTTCTCGGGAACGGCTCCTCCCAAACCATCCATCCACCTGACGACGTTGCTCCCGGCGGGACGGGTGGGACACGCGGACGCACAAACTTCAGGGGTCCCACCCTGCCCACCCCGCTACCTTCAAGCCGCGGATCTCGCCGAGGTGGAGCTGGAGGCGGCGGTTCACCTCGCGGATGAGGTTGCTGTGGTCCAGCATCGCGCTCATCTTCTCGGCCTCGGCGCGGCGGAGGCTGCGGATCAGCTCCTCCTTGCTCCACTTGAGCAGCTCCTCGTCCGACACCTTGGACAAGTCCTCGGCCGGCGCCGCCCCGCAACTTTCTGCCGCCACTTTGGCCATGGTGGCGGCCCGGCAGCCCGGGGCACTCGCGGAGCCTCCCCGCGCTCCCGAGGCCGCCCCACCGACGTCGCCGGGGGAAAGGGCGAGCCCGGAGCCCGCGGGGTGTCCCCAGCTCCAGCGCTGGGCTGGGGCTAACGAGGGAGACCGCTTCTGGCCCCAGGCAGCGAATCCTGGAAAAAAGGAGGAAAAGGAGGAGGAAAGGGTGTGGAGGAAGCCGGGCCACAGGCTGGGGAGCAAACTTCCCCCGTCGAGAAGGAAA
>WEKY01019214.1:689830-726213 GCA_013390045.1 Picathartes gymnocephalus | reverse complement strand
AGAATGGAAAAAAAGACCTAGACAAAATATTCCCAAGACAAGCCCGGCTCCTGCAACAGGTCAGCGCCAGCTGCGTGCGCCGGGTCCCCACCGCAGCGCCAGGGGTGCGCGGTGGCTCTCACGGTACCCGCCGCCCCCGGGCTGCGGGATGCAGGGGAGGATGCGAAGTGCCGATGCCAGGTACCATGGCGGAGGGCAGGGCGGGCCGGGCGGCGGTAGAAGAGCGGGAATGAGCGGCAAGCAGCGGGAAGNGGCGTCCCCTGCCGGCCAATGCCCGCCAGCGCAGCGGGGCCATCCCGGGGCGGGACACACCTGAGGGACGGACAGACCTGAGGGACGGACACACCTATGGGATGGACACACCTGAGATATGGACACACCTGAGGGACGGACACACTTGCGGGATGGACACACCTGCGGGACGGACACACCTACGGGACGGACACACCTGCAGGACAGACACGCCTGCGGGATGGACACACCTACTATGGACACATTTGCGGGATGGACACACCTACTATGGACACATTTGCGGGACGGACACACCTGCGGCCGGGACGCGCCTGCGGCAGCATCCCGGCCCTCCCGGCCCCGCGTCCCGGCCGGTGACCGCGGGGCCCCCCGGAACGGAGGCACAAGCGCAGCCGCCCGCGCATCAATGCGGAGTCTCCAGCGGGGCGCTGGCGAGAGGTCACATTACATCACCGCCGGCGGCACCGCCTCGGCTCCGCGCAGCCCACAGGCACGGACAGGCTCGCACTGAACCTGAGTGCAGCTCGTCACTCGCGCTGAAGGTCGCTTGCCATGAGCTAAGCCCCTCACAGGAATTAGGCTTGGGCTGCTTATCCACCTTCCCTAAGAATATTCAGCCGCAGTGTAGCAAGAGATTCACATTCCCCAATTTGCTTAGAGATACAAAGACTCTGCATAAATCTGCCTTGCAGATGATTTGAGAATGAAACTTGATAATCCATTCATGCTGCTTACAAAGAAAGATGAGACGACAGATCTCAGAGGCAGAAGTGGATGAACTGAAACTATTAGGTGAGTAATTGGTTGAATCCCTATTTTTCAATCACGAAGTTCCCCCTGAACAAACCCCCTGCGGGCAGAGGAGGCTGCCTCGCTTAATGGGCCCTTCCTACCTCCAGTTCTGCAATTTTAGAATCATGTAGGATTAAAGAAGATTTTTGGTTCTTGAGGGGAAAATTAAAGTAGTAATGCCAGCACTGGAAGATCACGAGGTTGTAGCCCCCTGAGCAGGGCTGGCTCTGCACAGGCAGCTGCAGAACCTGTGCCCTGCCTGTCCCACGTTGCTGTCTCAGCCAGCTCCCTTGGCATTTTCCTGCCAATGCCAGAGGACCAGATCAACCAAGGATTATTTTCTGCTCTTAGTCCTATTTAAAAGTTGCTACAAGAATGGTTAAATCAGTGTTCCTTTGTTCTTACTGCTAATCCTCTCCTTGAACTGCCAGCTGTACTCGACCACAATAAAAGCTCTCCTGTTCCCATCCATCGTGGGCCACGCTTGGACTTCTCACCACACAAGTCCATGCTTTCCCCTCCCAACTGCTGTGCAGAGATGTTCTTTCAGCTGATCCACTTTCCATGTACCTCCAGCTTCCCAGGCACATGCCAGACACACTGATTCCACCCAGGATGGCTCTTGGCATGGGAATCCCACCTGAGCTACTCCCACAGGCCCAGGCTGCTGCTCAGGATACTCTGTCCCTATTCCAAGGGACACCCGTGCCACAGGAGGGTGGCACATTGGCTCAGCTACAGAAGGAACCCCAAAGTCCATCAGTGTCAGCAAGAGCTCCAACCAAGCACAGAGCTTTGCCAGCATGAAATCCCTTTTCCTGAGCAGCACCAAGTATTGTGTGAAAATTTCATTTTCTCTGAAAACTCTATCACTCTCTTAAATCCTCTGATTTTTTTTCCACTGCAAAGAACAAAGCTTAAGATAAAAGTATCTGACTAGCCACAGCAAAAATACAGTAAAAGGCCATGAAAAGGAGCTGTCATCTTTTATGCCCAAATATATTCCATTTTAATGTAACTGAAAAAGAACAGTTTGGGGAAGAGGCAGCAATAAATAAAGGCTTTTCTTCTTCTAATTCAGCAGTGTATGAGTTGAAAGGTCACATGATGTTGGATTTTTAAAAGTTCAAATTAATTTCCATCCATGAAATAAACAGTTAACTGAAAAATGTCCAAAAACTTTCTAATCCAAAAGCTTCAGGGAAGACTGTCCACTTGCCTCAATGTCACCAGTGTTTCTCTGGAGCAGCATTTCCCAGCTTTTGATCATGAGGTGCCGTGGAAAGCACGGATCTGCGATGAACAGCTCCAGGGAACACTGTGTTCCCCACAAATCTGAAATGCCTCCACAGTCGTGTCTTCAGGAGGCACAGCTTTATTGTACAGGCACCAGTGAGATAGGGGAGTTCACGGAGTATGACCAGTGGAAGTAGTTTAAACTACAGAAGTCTGGGACAAATGTAGCTCTAATAGTGGAAGCAAAAACGTATCAAGTGAAACTAATCTGGAGCGTTTCTATAAGGAGAGGATCTAATTTCACATTCACTCACGCTTGTGTAACAAGATCAAAACCAGAGTCGGATGTGCAACATAATTACTCCCATCTCCTGGCAAGTTTAAAACTTTCCTTCTACACAGTCCACCTCACTGCCCAAATGCCAAGTACTTCCCTACTGCTGGGCTTTACTGTCAGTGGTGAGGACCACAACTGCCCCAAAACAAACACTGCAATTTTCACATTCAAGCTGTATTTTTGCAATACTCCCGTGAATAATTCTCATTCACAGCCTGAAGTGCAGAGTCTGGGCAAATGAGTTTGGAGACTGCAGTGCTGGGATTGCTGCAGCCTCTGTCCAGCAGCAAGGGGGATGGCAGGCCCTGTCCATCCTTCCAGTTCTTTCACACCAGGTGCCAAATGCCAGCAGCAATGGGGATCCACAGCCAATTAAATCTCCATAGCTGACCACGCTTTGCCAGCTCGGTAACATTTTCACTGCTGTGTCCTGCTCACCCCTGGACATGCAGAAACACAACAATTGTTGCTGGAAAATTCTCTGACATATCCTCAAGGATTTGCTTTTCATTGCTGCCTGCAGACCCTCCAGTGCTTTGAGTCTCTGACTGCTGGGCGGAGTCTCTAAGGATTATTATGATCAATAATAATTATCTGATGATTTTAAAAACATGCTTGGACATTTCCAATGAGGCCCTAAAGCTGTTCAATAGCTCTCTGCCAAAAATATGTCATAGCAGAGTGCTTGCCTAGCAGTCATTTTACACAAAGATGGCTAAACTGTTTTTTGTTCAGACCTTCCAAAAATACTTTTGAGAGGAGTTCAGACTTGAAAAATGTCATTCCCAAATTGGAAGGAAGTGGAGAGAGCTTTAAAAATGAAAAGTTCAAGTAATTTTAGTTACACTTGCTTCTGGATGTTCTTCCCATCACTCATGTGTCTGTAGCTGACACCTAACACAGCATCCCAACATCAGCTGCTCTCCAGTGCAGCCCGTTCCTTCCCTGCTGGCTCATCCCCTGTCCCTGGGCAGAGCTCCACACCTTCCCATCCCTAACAAGGAGAGAATTCCCCTTCCTCACCATCCCATCCTGTCCCTACAGAGCCTCTCTCCACCAGGGCAGCACCCCAGCCATGCACCTCTTGCCTATCTGGTCCAGTATTCCCTCATTTGTGTCATTGTCATCAGCTTTCTCTGCCCATCCCTAGGTTAAAGTTCTCCTCACCAGCTTTGCCAGCACATTGGCAAAAATGCTTTTGCCTCATTTGGCTGCGTGGATCCCACCTCTTCTTAACAGTCCTTGACATTCCAAGAGGGTGCCATAAAAACCAGATCCCTGCCGTCAGAGCCAGCTGTGCCAGCACTTACTGGCACCAGGAACCATTCACTCCTCCTCCAGCTCTTTCACCATCATAGGATTCACTTTCCAGCCCCGACTGCCACTCCTGTAGTCACTGTACCAGCATAAATGAGATAATGCATTTTACAATATAATATCGATCAACTTTTCCTAATGGAGTCTCCAGCAGTGTCCAGAGTGTTGGTACATATGAAAGTTAATAGTCTGACACCAGGCCATCTACACAGCATTTCCTACTTCATTGCATGCCCACTTCCATTGCACAAAGGATATTATGGATAACGGCATCTAGCTAAAGCTGACCAGAAACAAAATCCTTCAGTACAGACACCTTTGTATTCAAAGCATTTACACATGGAATCCTCGTCTTTTGCTCCTGACTTGACCACAGGTAAAAGGAAACAGCTAGCTTTCAGCAAACCAAACCAGACAACGTGCACTTTTCTCATCCCAGAAATACTTTTGAGAGAGAAAAAGGTTCATGTATTTCCAGCTAGGAGAAAATGTAAGAGAAATCTAGGGAAAATGTTTTCAAATTAACAGTCTGAAGAGAGGGGAGAAGCTCAGCTTGAATTAGTCATTGAGATTTTTAACTCAGAAAGCTGCAACTTAAACCCCTTCAATTAATTATTTGTGGTAAATAGTCTCTATTTATTCTGTAAGAAAACTAACTACATAAAAAAGTTGTTTCTTCTTGAAATTGTTCAAAAGTTTACCTCCATATTTCAAAATTCAGAAGTTCTCACAAAGCAAAGTCTACTGTGAACTTCTTCTTGCTGCCACCTACACCTTCCCCATGGTCCAGCGACCATGCAAGTGTGTGGTGAGCTGGATCAGCTTCGTGAGTCAATGAAAAAACAATGTTAAAATCTACCACTTATGAATAATGAGTGGTTTTCCTGTGGATGACTGCACTGATCAGGCTCACAGAACCTGTATGGGATGCAAGGGAGGTGGAAGGAACACACAAGGCCAGGGATGGAGACAGAGCAAGCCCATCCCTGCTGACAGAAATCTGCATTTGGAGCAGACTAAAACACACCTTGACTCGGGACAGCCACCAAAGATGCCCCAGAGGAGAGGAGTGGAGAGCAATGAGCACATCCTGCTTGAGCTTAGGCAGTGCCTGTGGCTCTGCCAGGCTTGCAGCTTTGACTTGGAATCTGTAATGGAATGAAAACTCCTGGAAGGTCTCACGTAGGCACTTTGCCTTTTATTTCAATTGCAGACTTGTGTGTCCCTCCTCCAGGACAAACCCAGGGTCCCCAAGTCATGGGTTACTCACAGGAGGTAAGGAAAAGATCTTTTCCTGAGCCAGGAAAAGATAGTGCCACTCAAACTGACAGGGAAATTGCTTCTGCAGGTGTTGGCCCATGCTGCTGAACCCGCCTGTTAATCTCAGTGAGGTTCATGTAAATGAACATGCTTTATAACTGCCCAAGGTTAAACAAGTGGGCTGATGGCTGATCCTTAGAGACAACATCAAATATGGAAACAGGCACCTTTCCAACTCAGCAGAAAACATTCCTGATAAAATAACTTAAAGGCATCCATAGATGTTAGAGGGAAATCGTTAATTATAACATTTTTATGGGGTAGATTTTATCGTGGAGGGCTTGGCAACTTTTCTGCAGAGCTGACAGTTTGTTCTGGCTGGGATCCAACACAGACACATAACCAAAGCATCTGTGGGGCTGTTTTAATTGTGCTCCCGTTCATCATTTGGGTAACACTGGACTTTGCTTCCTGTTCATACTTGATTAGTGAGTTAATAAGGGGCCAGATGCTTCTTTCCACTATTGTTGATGGAAATAAAGTACATGTCCATATGGTGGGGAGTGAGACAAGGTGCATGTCCTACAGCATCATCCAGCCCCAGAAGAATGGCAAATACTGGCACAGTATCTACAGACATGGAGACCTTCTGCCCTTCTCTAAGACATCAACAGAGCTTTAAGCATTTATAACATATTTAGCAAGCACAAGCATTGGAATGAGATCAAGGCATCATCGATACTCGTTAATAAAACCTTTTAACAAAAAGTGATTACTCACTGCGTTTTTTATAAAGCTATGTGCGCTTAAGCAAAGCTAATCTACAACAGGACAGATCTCTAATGGTTTGTAACACTGTTTTTCATTTAGAATCATCTTAATTTAGCAAAAAACATTTAAATCAGTCACCCATCCACTCATTCTGGCTGACTCATGGTCGTTTATATCCAGCTCTTTCCTTGGTAGGGCAGGATTTTGTAAATTTCAAGAGACCTCCCAAAATTTCAGGTTTTGCCTACAGTAAGGTGGGCACTGTTGTGAAATCACTGCTTATTTATTCACCTCTTACTTTGTCACAGAAACACCAGTGGTCTGTTGCAGAAACCAATTTCTCCCTGTCTCTTGCTGCTTCACTGACAACTTAGACAGTGCAGCTCAGCGGGAAACAATTCCAGGGACTTCCAAATTAGCCAAACCTCCTATCCTAAGGTTTTCACATCTTTACTATGACTACCTATTTACAGAGAAGTAAAATTAGATTCTTTTGAAGATTTCCCTGGAGTCACTTTAAATACTAGACTGGCTTAAAAACACAAACAAAACCATTCATTCAGCCAAGCATTGGTCCTTGAGTACAAAACTGGAAACCAAGTAATGAAAGCAAAGCCTAAAACCAAGGAAACACCCACAGGAGACATTTGCACATCAGTCCACATCAGTCTCATGTCCTCACTGCAATCCCAAGCCCATCTCAGCACTTCCCAAAGCCAGTGGCCCTGACACAGCATCTGGAGTGCTGCTTTCCACAACCCCTCTCCTTGTCTGGTCTCCAGAGCCAGGACAGCAGCTCAGGAACAGCTCAGTCCCTGACAAGTTAACCTGCAATGCTGCCCTGCCAGCCCTAACCCATGCTTCGTCTGAGGGGTGCTTAGCTCTGCACAGCTCCTGCTGCAAGAAAGAATTCCAAGACAAAAGCCCTTTAACTTTTAGATAATAAAAAGCAGCAGGAGTGACACAACCTCTCCAGCAGATGTGGCTGTGATAACATTCATTTCCTTTATACTAGTTGCAGCTCTGATAATTCCCATTTCCTTATCCCTATTCTTTAAATGTGGGCTTTTTTTCCCCCTTCCTTTTTAATTAAAAAACAAACAAACAAAAGGAAAAGAACAGAAGAAATACCCAACAGCAACAACAACAAAACCCTCCAGTGTTTGGGCTCCTACGAAGCAAAGCATTCAGAGCTTATCTAACGGAACATGGCACTTCCTATCGAGTGCATTCCCTGTGCTGCTCCAGCAATTTAGAAACGACTGCAATATTTCCTAGGGTTTATATCCCACATGTGAGCAAACCCTGGGTCTGCAGCTCACTGGCAATTCCTCACAGGGCTGTGGTGGAACATGGCAATAACATGGGTGAAGGAGCCGGTGCTCAGAGCCCTTTGGGCTCCTTCACAATGTCAGTGAGGGGGCCCAGTGAACAGAGTCTGCCCAGGACAGCAGACACCTTTTGGCAATTTTTTTTTTTTTAATTGCTATCCACAGATTATTTTTGATGAGAAAAACAAGAAAGGTTGCCAGAAAAGGAGAGTTAATGGTAGGGTAGTAAAACTATCAAAATGCCTAGTGGAGTTGTAAGTTTTAGCTGGAATTAAAGCCCAGCTGGATCTAAAGTCATTGCCTTCACATCAGTTGGAAACTACAGGACTGCAGAAGGAAGCTGCCTGCTGATAGATACACTGTTCACTTGCTCCAGCCCTGTGCAGACACCACTGGCTCCAGAAATTAATTAATTAATTACCAGCTCTGACAATGCCATTCAGGATGGAATAAAGACTGCAGAGAATTATCCACGCTGAGCCTCACTTATTTATTTGCACTGCAATGGCATCTGAGACCCCCAGCCATGGAGTGGGACCCCTTGGAGCTGGGGCTATAGAACCACTAAAGGAGAGGACTGCCCTCAATATAGTTCATAAAAAGACAGGGCTCCTAGAATTTACAAGACACACCTTTAGACCTCTGGTTGCTGCAAAGGAAAGAGGCAGAACCAGTTAAATCTGAGTGTCCCATTTAATATATGGGCATTTCTCACTGCAAAGTTGCACTCACATTAAACTAAGGAAGGAAAAAACCACAACTTTATTGTCAGTTTAGCAAACAGTAATCAGCTGAACATTTACCATCACGTCATGCAGTAAGACTTTGAAGTTCTTCACTAGTTTGGGGCCACTGAACTATGCATTTACATATCAGTGTATGCAGTGCCCCTCTCGGAAGGAAGGTACACGGTAATTGGAAAGGCAGCTCATGAGGTTATTGAAGGAACAACAATCCCCACAGATCACCTTCCTCTGCAACTTTCATCTCCAGGAACACACTTGTTAGTTATTCTGCTGATTCCTCTCAGTGGGAAAAATCCATTAAATATTTAATTAGGCTGTGTTCAATATATTAGGAAAGTGAACTACTCTATCTAGTGCTACCTTAATGTTACATGTTGTATCATTACAACACTATGCTGCAATGATATGCACATTATTGGAGATTTTGGTCTATTTGCTTATGAACAGGAACAGCAAAACAGGAAACCCAATCAGGATTTCTATTCTAAGTGTCCTCCCTTGAGGTATTATTACTTAATCAATTTCAGAGGAGATGCATGAACTCAGGAAACTGGGCATTGGAGTGAGGGGTTTTTTGGCTTGCCTGGGTCTTTAAGTGGAGCAGGAATTCACAGGTAGAGAAAATCCCTGTGTATGGCTTGCACAGCCACAGGCATGACAGACCAGAGTGGACATTCTACATTGAATGAAACAGAGCTAAAACAGACAGAGGACAACTTAGCAATTCCAAGAAATAAGATTTAATCTAAGTAAAGCACAAACCATTCCTTGAGAACGGCCAGCAAAATCCTGCTGACCTCAGTCACTTCCCAGCAATTTGGGATGACACACACCATAATGTTCGGAATACACAGCGAGAGGCAAGAGAATCTCATTGCTGCACATTTTGTCACAGCTGAGGTATGAAAAATGCCAAGGGCAAGTGGTTCTGAAAATAAACTGATAGGCTGCAGTTAAAACAATTGTTTCCAACAAGGAAATAATAGATGCCAAAAACACCAGCCCCCAATCTTCAGGGGTGAGCATTTTCTCTGTTTGTAACATTAGATAAACAACATGCACAAAGATCTTTGCATAGCAGACTCTTGCAGCTTCAGCACCATGTGAAACAAAGGAGAATCTAAGCCAGAAATGAGATTCCCTCAGCCGATGTTCTTCAAGGCTAAAGAACAGATTGTAACTTTCTAATAGGTGTGGATTCAGACAATTGGGTTCAGTCCTGAAGGACTGGGGATATGATGCCACTACCTAAGACCCCAGAACTGACTAACAGAAAGTTATGATTAAAAAAGGAAACCAACTTCACTAATTTTTAGTAGGAATTCAGTGCTATGGAGGCAGAGACCAGTAAGACACTTCAGAATTTGTCCCAAAACTTACTGGCTCCAATACATGGCTTCCCATTATTTGCAAGGAGTGCTGGACTTTGCTCAAGTACTTCTTACCAGTCTTGGTCCTCATCTCTTTTTAAAAGCAGAATGACATTTGCATGGAGAAAATGACAGAAACAAAATTAGAAGAGGGAAATATCTAACAAAAAATAATTAGGAAAAAAAAATCACATTGAGTACTTTTGTCTCTTCTCAACTAAAATCCTCACACAGATGCAGTAATCCAAGTGGTACTTCCTCACATTGCCAAAAATGCAAAGATGTTAAAGAGAATTTTGCAAGTCAGCCATATGTCAGAAAATCCCAGCTGACTGAACTTTGATAAATGTCTTTTAAAAAACAGCAAATGTGTTTGTCTTATTTTTTCCATTATAATGCCTTTTTTTAAATTTTGGTGGGACATTTTTTGACAGTGGTTCTTATAAGCATTAAAATCAAAACATGTGGAAAAAATGCAGAACACAGAGCCCTGTTGCAAACAGCCATGGGAAGAAATTACTTTTGGAAATAAAGCAGGTTCTGGAACTAGACCATCTTCAACTTTGTAGAAACCCAGAATATCCCTGATCTATCACAGGGGCGGGGGGAAGCAGTTTGGATCAAATTGAAAGGAAAACCTCCCAGAGGTTTTCTTCCAAGAGGATCAGATGTTGATGCTTCCCTCAAAAGCAGCTATTTATAAATAAATAAATAAATAAGGCTCAATAGAAACAGTTCTTTTCCATACAACCTTCCAAAGCACAGACAAGAATGAAGAACAAAGTCAGAGGGTTTCATCATGATTACAGATATAGAAAGAAAAGAGAACAAACTACAACCAGATCCTGTTACAGATACTATTGCTTTAAAGACAACTCCCCTTCTTCAAAGGGTGACAGAAATGTGCTGGCCCCACAGGGAAATTGAGGATCTTCTCATCTTTGTGCTATAATCTTCTTGTTTCTCATCTTCCAGGGACATAAATCACTGCTCAGCACCGTGACACATCCTTCTGTTAGCAATACCATCAACAGGCTGGGCTGAACATGTGCCAACCTGGCCCTAAACAAGGAGCATTTTGGGGGAGAGGGAAGCCATCAGATGCAATGCTCATGTAGGACAAACCTAAGAAGATTTGTGTATCAATCTGCATAAACAAGGCAGGCTGCTGATTTGGATGGATGGGCGCTGCAGCTGCTCACTTCGCCAGGATTCTGAGGACAGACTCTGCTATGAAATCATCTTCGCCAAGTTTACATCTCAATAATCCAAATAAAACATACAAGAACTAATGAAACTTAGTGGATAACGATAGTAACAATAGTCCATAGTAATTCCTAGCATTTTCTATCTTCAGTGTGCTTTATGGGCATTAACTAATTAATGGTAATGTGAATTTAAAAAATCAATGCATAAGCATAGCATATGACTAGAATTAACATTTTAATTACTCCTTCTCTGACCACTACATTTACAAAATGCTTCTCATTTCTTTGCACGTGTGTGTAATAATTAGAAAGGATCCTGTACAACTTATTACAAAGTAATTACAGAGTTTTAGAGGTGTCCTGTACACTCAGTGAGAACTCACATCTGCTCTCCTATTGTCCCTGAAATTCTGCCTTTTTAGCTATTTCCACAGATCCCTGTTACAGTAATCTCTTTTTCCTTCAGCCTTGCTCATGCACAGGCGGTACTGCGAAGTTCCTTCAGCTCCTGGAGCGCTCACACCCAGACAGAAAAGCTGCATTAGGGAAGTTCCAGAGACCGAATCCCATTGCTTCTTCCCACATGGCAAATACCCCCACCAGATACCTGGTGAGTGCAGCCCACACTGATGCACCTGAAAAATCACCTCTAGTGCTAAAAGCAGAGCAGTGCAGAGCTCTCCATGGGCCAGCTGCTCTGGATCTGCTTCACAGGACATTTCTTTTAGCCAGAGCCTTCCCATTGCGCCACAGCAGATTAAATGAAATGCAAGTGTATCTGTGCAGGGGCCAAACATGGAAGTCTCCCACTAGGAGGAATTGAGGCTTTCAGAAACACAAAGCAAAGACACATTTTGGCAACTTGTCTTCCCCTGCTGCCAATTTAAACCTTACAGTTTAAAATGACTTCCTTTCAACATCTGTTGTTTTTGTGGCAAAGGGATTGACCTCTGTGAGAAGGGAAATGTTCCTTCTGGGTTTCTTTGCAGGCCACTGGTCTGCAGGGATGTCAGAGTCTGGATAACTCACAGTTGTTAGATTTTTCTCCAATAGTTTTTGAGGGTTTTCAGGTACTAAAACCAACCAAACTAACAATCCCCAAATCCATGAGGACCCACACACATTAGCTACCACACACAGCCTGCAATAAAAAGAAACCTCCCGCAGCTGACAGGGTGAATGCATTTGCCTTTTCTCCAGAATACCAATTTGCAGCATTTTCCCTGCTGATGCCTTCCTCCCACTGCCCTTTCCATCTGCAGAGACTTGCAGTTTGTTCTCCTGCTGTTTCACACACCTTTTTAATGAAAATTAATTCATGTTGCAGCATTTTCCCTGCTAGTTGTGTAGGCTGAGCCTGCCTTTGCTCTGCTGTTCTCTGCCTTTCTTTATGGACCAATGCAAATTGCCCAGCCAGAGTTCTCTGCAGGAATTTCTTTTTCTCACACGTCCCCATATAATTGTCGAGTGTTACATGGGAACCTGTAAGTGTGGAGGGCCAAAAGCATTCCTCCAGCCTGACACAGTTACCTCTTTCAAGTGACTTCTCTGCTCCTGTCTAACTCTTTAGGTGGCTGTAGCAGTCTCTGAGCAGCTGGTTCCTGTTCCAATTCCCTTTTTTTTTTTGGTGCTGGTTACATGTTTCCAATCAATGCAATCAATAGCACACCTTTCATGTTTGCCCGATTACATAAATAAATATAGATCCAGTGCTCCCAGTGCACAGGTTGAGGTGACAAAGGGAAGCACAGCCGTGAAAGCCAACAGCAATCACTCAAACCCTGCTGAATAAAGTTCTTACGAATAATTCAATTATCAGCTTCCTTTTTCCATTTAAATTCATTAAATGCCCATAAACTTCTAACAGGAAAGGCCAGCACTGATTTTAATCTTGCTCATTACCTCTCCTGCTTCTGACTAAAAGGGCTGCAAATATTCATTCTCATGTTAATTATTTTTTATAATGTTATTATTCTTTAAATGGAGTCTTTCTTTAATTTAGACAGAAGCTGGCTGGTGAGGTCTATATAGTGAAGTTTTGAGCTCATTGGATTTTACTTTCCGCCATGGAAAAATCTGTGCAGCTATGAGAGAAGTTTCAATCTGATCACTTCATAAAAGCATTTCTGGATACACTGTAAATGAAAGAACTGTGCTACTAAAGTTTTCTGGACCCTGAATGGAAATTCTCATTGGAATTCTCATGAACAGGACAATCCTAAACCCTTACTAGTCACTGTGGGGAATATTTCACAATTTTACAAGAGCAATAGTGAGCCAAACAGGTTGAAACTGGAAAAAACCTCCAGAGCCATTACTGCCAAATGAGCCAGAGCTGTGAAGCTGAAACATTTGGTGGCCACAGTGTAGGAATCAGATGTAATGACAGAATTTTCCAAGCAAACAGAAGATGGAAGGATTCCAGGTACTTTGACACAGAGCCCATCCCAGGAATCCCCCTGAATCCACCCCTGTGTGCAGCCACCTCTGCTGCCACTATCGCTCTGTGACCTCTGATGAGGATAATGAGGGAAAACCACCCAACTTGTAAAACACAGGAAAATGTTTTTGGAAGAACAGCAATGAGTCCCATCTCGGGAGGCTTGGGAGAGCTGGAGAGGGATATTGCTCTGAGCCTAGGAGATGATTTTAGACAAGATTCAGGCACTGGCCCAGAGCACAAGGAAATTTCCACTGCTGTTGGTACTGTACGTCACAGGGATAAATAAAGGCTTTCCTAAGCTATCCCCTCCCCATTGTCTTTCAGAAGTACTGCAGTCACAAAAACCAGCAAAAACTTCAAGACTGCAGGAAATGCAAAGTATTTCTCTTCTATAAAAATGTTCTAAAGCAGAGAGGTATCATATGGAGCAATATTTCATAAGAAATTACAGCCTCATAGCTCTGCTTTTTGCTTTTCCATTTAGCACTCCTACTCACCTGCTCTCCCACCCACACATCCCCAGCATTATTAATGCTTATGAAAGGGCATAAAGTTTTTGTAATAAAGAAGGTTTTTGTCCATTGTCTAGAGAATAATGTAGTTCGTTCAATATGCTCCCTTGGGGAAAAATAACATTATGGTCTGCTCTAACTAGATGCTCTTTCTTGGGACAATACAACCTGATTTTCTTTTGGTTTTATAGGAGTACCAAACAGTTCTGCCTGGAGACAGTGCTTTTTATTGTGGGGGTGTCAAGTGTGCTGCTTGTTACACATCATCATCCCATATCATGTGTTATGTGTAGAACAAGATGTATCTTTGATCCTAATAACTGATTCTGTGGTTTTTATCTCATTACTGAAAATGAGATTGCTAATGCTCAGGTTTTTGTACATAAAATTTCTTCAAGAATATGCTTTGCTGCCGTTTACTGTTTGCTTCTGGAAAGCTCTTGATTAGCCAGAAATTTGGTGATGTCATTAAATCATACATTTGCAAAACAACCTAAATAAGCATTTGCTTGTGCTAAGGTTAAGGCCAGACTACAAATTTGAAATTCAGTGGTAGAGCCAGGGATTTCAGCTGACAGTGCTTTAATATCTACAAGCTTAATGTTATGGCAACAAACAGCAGGAGCAGTCCAGGCAGGAATGTGTTGGCAGAAGGGAGAAGCAGCTCAGTGCCCTCTAAATACAAACCAAAGTTTGGATGTGCCCGTGGCAGCGAGGTGACACCCGCACAGAACAGGGAAGCACTGGTATGAATGTCACACTGTGGAACTGGTGGTCACCTTCAGCATCACCTAAAGCCTCCAAGCAGTTGTCAAGGGTAACCAGCCCTCTGTGATTCCACTTTATAGTGATCTAGGCTAGAAGAAGCCAGGCAGGAGTAACTACTTGTGTCAAGGCTTGTCAGAGCCCTCAGCAAGTACCTAGCAGGGAGGGGACAGTCCCCTAAATATCGCTCCCCCAGGTGAAAGAACCAATTCTATAGCAGCCTCATCTGTCCATGAGAAGTACTGCATGCGAAGTAGGGAAATAGCAGTGGAGTGACTTCAGTCAGCTCAGTGAACTGCATGGATTTGTTATTTAGTGAACATCGTTTAGGGATAAACAGACAAACAAACCAACCCCTGGACCTATTCCCTGAATTTTTCAAAAATAATTAATATGAGCACTAAAATTGCAGAAATTAGACATAAAGCATCAAATAAAACATGACTGTACTGAGAAGCCAAGAGCTACATTCCTCTCTGGCTTTTACACACGTAAGTCAAATACAGCTTAAATAAACTTGCTCTGTACCTGTCTTTGATAAGAAATGCTGACCCAGACTTGTGTTCCTCAGCTTTTGCCACCTATCCAGATGCGCCCACATGAAGCTGGTCACTCCAAGTGCTCCATGTGGATCTGAAAGGATGGCTCAGCTCTCCAGGACCCTCTGGATGCATTCCTAGCACACAGATCCCCGGGCTGGGGGCTACCTGCTCCAGCCCAGCTGTGGCCACAGGTTACATAGGGCAAATCCAGGCCTTTCTGGCCATGTGTTCCCATCAGAGGGGGCTGGAGCAATGCGGGAGTTCCAGCACCACAAACCAGAGATCAAGGCTGTGAGCACTGGGAGGACAGCCCTGTGTGGTAATAACTGCGAATGGAAAACGGGGTCCCTTAAAAGAAATCCCTGCCGGCATTAACTCAGTCAGAGGCAGTGAAAGATGACCGGGCATCTCCTCACAGGGGGAATCTCCACAGAGCACAGAGGATGTTTCCTCTGGGGCTGAAAGGTTGGCCGTCCCTTGGAGAAACATAAAAATAAGGCGGGATAAATGTGGGTGGCATGTAACACGGCATGGGGACATCACCCACAGTTCAAAATACCTGTAGCCCGCCCGGGTGGTTCCCTCCTCAACCAAATCCCCTCACGACTCATCCCTGGGTCCCACAGAAAGTGGCGGGAAAAACGGCGGGAAGGGCGGCGGGAAAAAAGGCGGGAAGGGCGTTGCGGCCGGCAGGTGGCGCCCGCACACAGGAGGTGCCTGAGGGCGCCGGTCCGGATGGACATGGGCACGTATAAAATACACACAAATTATACACTTATATAAATATGTACATCAGCACTTCCCCGGCCGCCCGAGACCCCCCCTCCTGTTTGATCTCCACAGAGAAAAGGTACTTCACCTCAGGCCCTGGTCCTTAATAGCCCTTTGCAGCATCCCACGCCTCCAGGCCTGCGCTTGCCTCCAGCCTCCTGTCCCGGCACTGGCAAAGAGGCCATGGCACCACAGAAAGCGATTCCAGAGGAACTGCCTTGTGTCTCTCCCGAGAAAGGCTCACGCCTTTTGTGACTCACACAAAGAGCCATTTCCATGGGTATCAGGGTGATTCCCAAGAATCTCCCCCTGTTTTACAGGGTTTCCCCTCACAAGACCCCGTTCTTGTCCCCCGTATGGACATTGCACACGACATCTTGTACCACTGGCCACTTTGAGGTTACCCACTGAAGGGATTCCTTAATGTACAAATCTTACAGTACTGTTTGACGGAAGAACAAAGCTCAGGCATGTCTTACAGGCAGATGTAAATCAGACCAGAATAGGATTCCTGGTCCGAGTCTGCTTCAGCTGCACATCATTCCCTCAGCACCACCACGAGTCAATGCTACCACACTGTGTCAGACAGAAATCCCTGTGAACGTGAGCTCGGAAAGAGGAGGTGAATTGTCTCAGTGACAGTGAGCCATGGCAGAGGCAGGCAAAGGACAGAAATCCTGATCCTCAACTGCTGCTCTAACCACTGGGACCATCCCTGTGAAAACTGCCTCACTCTCTTCTCTCGCACACAAGTCAGGAAAGTCTGTTCAAATCAAATCAAAACAAACCCCAAACCTGAGCAGTTCACTTTTACTGCGGTGTAGTGCATGTGAAGGTGACTGTGCAGTAACTCATGGTTACAGCTCTCAAACCGTGATGAAATAAAACCTAGGGAGATTTCCCAAAGGGACCACAGTCCATCCGGCTGCAGCTCATAAGCTTGAGAGCAGCTGATAAAATAAGCACTAAGAAAGCCAGAATTTGAGTGATGTAGCCACCTCAGCATCCCCAAAAGCATTTGCTCCTAGAAATGCATTTGGGAAACATCTTTATCCCCCAGTGCATCGTCCTCCTCACAGGAAAGTAGGAGGAAAACATGGCCCACCTTAGAGTACTGTATTTTACTAAGAACAGTAGCTGGATTTCTGTAGAATTGGACAATTCCCTCTCTTGAGTGACGCCATCTCATACTGTCTGCTCAGGGATGTGTGCCAAAGTCCGCTGGCAAAGGGACCTGCCAGGCTTGTTCCTGCTTGTGGGGCTGAATAGGCTTACAAGGGAGAACAAGCTCAAATAAAGTGCACACATCACTGTGCCCTGCCTTAATTAAAATGTATGATCACCAAACAGCTGACACCCAAAACACTGCCCACACAAAGGAGGCACACATGGCCCTCAGTTAACAATGCTTTATTTTCTGTCAAAACTTCTCAGGCAAGGTGTTTCATTGGTGGGTTTGGGGTTTATTTTTTGGGAGGGGCATAAGAAGCTGCACTGTGTGGAACTGGATCTCATGAGTTTCTGGATGTGTTTCAGAAAGCACTTGAAATATCAAGGTTATCAAGATAAGAATTGGAAAAGATGTATATCTTTTAGTAACTTCATATTTTTGCAATCAAGATTTTGCAAAATACCATACAAGCACTGTCCATCTTTCCTGCTATTTCCCATTTTTGTAGCTGATGGCAACATTTATACAAATCTAAAAGATTTACATCTCAGAAAGAAATATAAGCATCTAATTATACAGGTTTCTCTCCAGAAGGGGAAAAAATGTCAGTCCTGTGTTGCACTTTTAATTTTGCCAGACCTCACGTAATGAACATTTGCCACGGGTGTTTCAACACTGCTCTGCCCACTAACTGTTCTAGAATATATGATCCGGGCTTTCTTCTGACAGCTAACTAATTGATTCTCAGAGAGATTAAGCTTTCCAAAGGTGAAGAAAAATTATTTATTTAATCATTTTTTGTCACAGCAAGCACAGCTTTAAAGGAAGTAAAAATTTTACTTGGAATATGATAAGAAAAAGCATTTCAGCAAAGCAGGAGTGAGCTGGCTCATGTTGCTCCTGAGAAGAAAAATATATGGGTTTTTTTAATACTTTGTTCTATTACTTGTGATATAGAGGGTTTAGATTTAAGGTTATCTTTTTAATGTCCACTTTTATCACCAACCTTTCCAACGATCTTGTTCATTCTGGCTACAGAAACTGGGGCACATAATGTTATGCCATTTGCAACCCATTACAGAATGTTGTTCCAATGACTTGCAATCAAGTGCAATATAAAGCTGTTTATAAGGCAGTTACTTGAGTACAGAGTTTAACATAACTAAAAGATATTGAAAAGAAAGGCTCCCAGAGCCATCGTATTTTTATTTGCTCATAAAACTATTTTGGAACTTTAATATTCAGGCGTAAATTTAAGCCAAATTAAAGTGCTGAAATGTTTACTGAGAGTCGTATTTTAGGAACAAGCAACTTCAAAAGTATTAAGAAAACAAAAACTGGGATTGGAAAGCATACCTCTGCACAGGACAGCAAAATTCAAACAGGATGGTTTAGCTGGAAAACAGTGTGTTCACTCAGAGTGAGAAGTCATGAATAACCCTCTTATAAAGGTGCTTTACATGCACAAATCCCATCAAACACAAGAGGCTGAGAGACACATCCAAGTCCCCTTTGAACATCAGGAAAAACTCTAAATCAAATGAACATTTCCTTAAAAGGGGCAGGTCTTTGGGAGGTAAAAATAGTTGAACTTTGCTAATTTAAGTCCAGGACTTGGAAGTGTTTTGCAAATGGTCTGGGCTCAGCACTGCTCCTGGGAAGTGAAGGTGTTGTTGTGTCCTTTTTATAGACTGTGCAGAAAGCAGATTTTTGCTCTCATATTTTGAAACATCAACCATGAGGTAGAAACAATTTGGAAGCACATCTGTCCTTAATGGGGTTTTAGGTCAGCTGCTGCTGCTGGAACGCTGAACCATTAACCTGATTCAGCACAGGAATTTCTGTGTTCCCAAAACTGAGGGGAGAGAGGCTAAAGGCCATCACAAAGGCTGGGGAGCAAAGCAAATCCTGCTCCATCACACTGTGACACCCCGATCCAAAGGGAAAATGCTCTTGTCATGGACCCATGTATGAGCAACCAGGAGCAGATGCTGAGGTGCCAGCACAGTGCATGGAGCCGTGGCACCCGATCCCAGATTATCCCAGGCAGAGGCTGCCCGGGGCCAGGAGAACCATTGCCTTACTGGAGCAGGATCAGAGGCCGAGCTGGCTGGGAGGGGACAGCAATTCCCCCGAGGAGCTCCGTGGTGGCATTTGGCAGTTTCATCGCTTTCCACATCTTCTGCTGGTTTGCATTACTGCAGAAAGGCAGCATAAAGTGGAAAAAGCACATGTTTCCAGAGTTCTGACAGTTTATACAGTGTGCCATGCAAGACAGCCCAACTATTTCCCTTCTCTGAAAGAAAGATTCCCCTGAGCAAGCCTTAATTCCCAGTTCCAAACTGACTGGCAATTAGGAGTAGATGAGCACTCCACGCTCCATCACAATACAGTTACAACTATTTAAAACCCAATTAATTCTCTTTCTAACTTTCCCATCAAGCTGTAAAGTTCCAGTTGGCAAGGATTTTTACTTTGATTTTGAATTCCTGCTTGGAAGATTAACTGAAAATGGATTTGGCTCGAACAGCTGCACCGCACATATTTCGTTTTATTTTGTTGCCATCTCAAATAACAATACTTAGCACTCTTCATCTTCAAAGCATTATACAAACATTGAGTCACATCCCCTCACAACAATCTCGTGACATCACCTTCTGTGAATAAAATCATTCTCATTGCAAAGAGGTGGAGAAGCAGCAAGAGATCCACAATTTGTGCAGGGTCACAGGAAGAGCTCTCAGCTGCGGCAGATGGGACTCACAGGCCCCTTCTGGTCCTCACTTCATTAACCTCCACTTCTGCAGAGCTGGGGGTTGCTTTGGGGTGGGGTTTTCTTCCCTTTTGTGTTTTTTCAGCTCTGCTTACCCCAGGATAACAGCCATGGTAGCCAGCTGTGCCTGTAGCAGCTTGCAGGGACTTGTGCCACTACCTGCCCTGTCACCTGCAGTCGAGCATGCATGGCTGGGTCTGCAGTAGGGAGTTCCCTTTTCCCTCACTGAATAAATGGTATTTTGAGCACAGTCCTATGCAGAGCCACTGAGGCCCATGGGTCTGGCTACATCCAACAGGGAAGGAAGATGATCTTTCTCTTCAGCCACACTCAAGGGTGACCAAGAGGTGATCTCTGAAGAGTTCACTGCCTGTGGGGGGAAGCAGTGCCAGGGCCAGCACTTAATCCCTGAGTGCTGTTTACTCAAGGCTCACACTGCACACGTGGCTTATGGGCCTAAATTAGGAACCTCAGGTCACTCTGAACTCGCTGGAGAAAGGTGCCTCCTTTCAGGGGGTAACTCAGAGACCTTCATTTAGGCTCTGCTGACTACAGAGCGTGTCTGTGCTTCTAAATTAGACATCTAAATCAGTAGTCTGTGAGAAGCAAAGTCGTGTGAATACATCCCTATAAATACATATTCTCTGCAGTGCCAACTCCCATAAAGTGAGTGAACGTCAAACATGTAGAGCACAGAGTCGTCAGGGCTTCTTTTCCTGAAGAAAACTGACAAAACCCCCCATGTTATTTGTGGTCCTTTGCATGTCTTGGTTTGTTTCCCTTCTTCCTAAATATCTAAAGAGATTTTTCAGACTAAAAGATTTGGATTATTGCCTACAAAACTACAACATTACCTAGAGAGCCCCTTTCCAAAGCATTCTAAGGCACAAGGAAGGGAACTGCTCCTCCTGAGGCATGACAGGTATGTAGTGGCAAAATCTAGGTTTTGCTGAATTTATGCCTTTGTGAGGTCAAACACCCTTGTTTGTAGACTGGGAGGCACTGGGAAGAACTGGCATGATGAGACTGCACCATTCCCAGGCCTGCTACTCCTGCACAGCAGCTTTTAACAAATTATTTCACCTTCATCCTGCTACGAGGTACCCTCCATCTCAGCAAGCACTGGCAGGTGCTTCCTCTATTAAGACCTAGTGCCATTTTTTGAGTGCAAACTGCTCACAGAATTCCCAAAATCAGCTGAATCGTTACTGCCTCAAGTGCAGGAAATTCCAGACAGGAAGAAGGTCCTTCAGCTAAGAAAGCTGGAGTGAACCTGAACACAGGAGGACTAATGAAATTGTCCAAAATCTCACCTAGAGGTGAGGGCTCCCTTGCCACTCTTCTCAGCATAGGTAATCTTTTTCTGGTATCTCAAACTAAAAGAAAACAACCATAAATAAACCGATCACTGATATGCAGCTTTCCAAGTAGAAAGTCTGACTCCAGAGGTGAACACTGTGGCAGCACTGCCCCAGCTCGTGTCTTCTGCAGCACTTTCTGGCATTTTAAGTTCCCCACAGAGAGCCATTTATGGCCTTTCTGTCTCTGGGGTAGTACGAACACATAAAGACACAAAGAGCACATAAAAATTGAACAAGGATTGAAAGAGGATGCAGCTGAAAGAATTCTTGAGAACTTTCTCTCCCTAACAACCCCCAATTGATGGCTTTTGTTTTATTCCGGATCCCCTTTGTTCCTCCTGAGACTGCACACCTGGGGACTGAAATGAACCCATTCTACTCTCTACAATGTACTCACACCAAGTGTGTAAAATAATAATTTCCCCATATTTATCATCCATCTCTACACATTCTGGTTGCAGAATGGCAAAATACTGCACAATAATCTGTGTGATGGAAGCAGCAAGAAGAGAATCTTGTGCTGTCCCTCCCAGACATGCTTATGTGCAGTGAATTAAATGGCACAGAGGGATGAGTTTAAAATTGATATTTCTCCTTGTGCCACAATGCCACTAAAGTTGACAGGGTAACAACACTGGCAGCTGAATCAGGTTCCCAGTGGGATTTCAATAAGTGACATGTCAAACCTTACATGAACCGCTACTGAAGTACTAGGCACTGTTTCATGCCAGAACAGAGTTGTATACAAGCCTCACTTCACAGCAGCATCACTTTTTTTTCAGGTATAATGAAGTGATGAGCTGTGGAACAAAAAGGAAGAAAGGTAAGCAGACACCAAAGGCCTGTATGTATTTATTACTTCAAAATGAAAACACAGTGCAGACTAGAAAGGGGAAAGGTTCAGTAAAAGCAGTTTCAGCAGAGGAATTTAAAATTATGCACATATTCCTTGGAAAGAATCCACAGCACTTTCATCTGGTAAGAGTAGTGCTGTGTTAGAAGTTGTGTCATCTGCAAGAGCAAGAAAATAATAATCCAGCTAACACTTGATTCTGAACCAGTTGACTTGTCCAAGAGCAAACAAAGCAGCATGGGAAGAACAGAAGAAAAAATACACCCTGACCAGTCCAGGGTCGAGAGGAAGTTTTGTGGACTGTAATAGCACAGATTCCCTCTCCTAAAAAACAGCTCTTATTCCAAATGGCTCCTGAAAAGCACTTTTATGAAAATTCCATTGCTAAAAAAATAAACAAGGAGGCAAAACGACCACCATAAATATAAAAATAAAGAGTAAAAATACACACATGTATGTAATATATATATATAAAAATACAAATATAGACAGAGAATGAAATGTTCTCAGTTAAGTCTGAGACACCATACAAAGCAAATGTGATGTTCTTGCCAACTATGGAGAGAAAAAGCCCAGCAATTGTGGCTATTAAAGACTTACAGGAGATTCCTGTAAAAAACAAGAGGCAAAAACCCAGAAGTCATCAAAGCCATTTCATTAGACAGGCCAACTTAATTAATTTGTTCAATTTGCTTCCCTTCCATCCAAGGGTGTAAATGCGGGGTGGGAAGCAGGAGGCTAGAGGTGATGGGAACGGAGCTCATTAGGAAGCAATAAAGAAGGAAGAGACACCAGAAAATGAATGTTAGTTCATTGGGAGAATTTTTTAAAATGCCATTTGTCTTCATGACATGGAGACAGAGAGCTCAGCAGGCCCGTGCACAGGGTGGGTTTGCAGGGACCTCTGGCTCCTGCTGGCCTCTGACCTCAGTGTTCAATCAAGGCAACACTGAGCTATGCACGGGGCCACCTCGGAGTATCTGGTGAGTAGAGTCCTTAAAGATTACAAGCCAAACCTAGAATCAAAAGAGACGCCTCATACACCTGACACAGGATTTCAGCAGGCTGCAGATTACCCATGCCAGTGCTGAAAATTGAAAATGCAAGCTCATACACACCTTGGCCCCTGCCCAGCCTCACTTGACACACCACACATAGAGCTCCTTCCTACTCCATGCCTATTTGATGTGGGTTGATGTTACTCTCTGAAGGAGCATTCCATACTTCCATGCTACACTGGAGTTAAATGCTCTTGAACTGGGACCATTTAGCCAGGCAAAAATGTTACTTCTGCATAGAAACTCATTTCCCATGGGCAGGAATCCTCCCTTAGGAAGGGGGATCGAGACACTGAGCCAGCAATCTTCTCGAGGAATCTCCACGAGTCACATTCCATAAATAAGTCAGGCTCAATTATTTTATATCAAAACAATATCTTAGCTTTAATGAGTGCAACTGCCAATACAGAGAGCCCTGCGTTATGGATCGCTATTTTCTCCTTCCCAGCACTTTCTAATTTCCTGCTAAGGAGGCAGTGGAATGGGATCATTAATCTGAATTAGGAATACCCTGACCTGCTCTGCACTTTATCTGCTAACATTTTCTGCACAGCAGTATCAGATGGGATTCTGTATGTGAGACAACAGGGGGATGTGAGAAATGTAGGTCCTGATTTTAAATAACCTCAGAAGAGGTGTACTTTTACTAGCAAACTCTTAAGTGTAAAAGCAGCACAGGGTTCTCTGTCTTGAAGCATCACAGGGAATGTGTTGAGCAGACAGCAGATAAAATGTTCTCTAAATGAACTAGCATGGGGATTTTTCCACTTTACCTTCAAATTAAATGTTGGAATAGTATTGAAACTACACCGATGAATAAGATCACAAAACAACTATAAATAGTGGTAATAATAAGGTATTAAAATAGAAAAAGTGTACAATTAATAACAATGCTCAGAAAATTAATGAAAACACTGCTCCATTTATAATGCAACTTCCCTCACCTGGGAGCCCAAAGGCCCTGACAAAACACAGGTCCTGCTGGGTCTGTGCTTTTCAAGCAGAATTGCACAAAGACACAAACATGATATAGCCCAAAGGGTCCAAAATCTGAAAACACCTACGCACTCAAGCCATGCTTTCTTTTTTTATTATTTTTATGGGACTAAAATAGAAAGTGCAAGCTGTAGTCACAGAGTGTATTCCCATTGCACATGGCACTGGATAGGCTCGGACCAACAAAAATACCCGGCCAGGACAGGCTCGGAAAACAAAAATACACTGCCCAGCCCTGCTGCCAGCTGTTTTACAAAGGAATGCACCTCCCTCAAAATAACTTTCCACAAATGGATAATCCCTGCAAAGTCAGTGGGAGTTTTCCACAGGATTTAAACTGCTCATGGAAAGGAGAATTTCCAGGAGCCAGCCCAAGGCCCTGATGAGTTTGTATGTGAGGTCTCCCAAGTTTCCAGGGCTCCTCTAGCAGGACTGGGCCTAATTCAGAGAAGAGATTCACAAAGGCCTGGAATGGTGAATATCCATCACCTGGGACTCAGCATCCTCAGCTGCAGCAGCACCACAGGAAGCTTTGGCTGGAGGCACGGAAGAAATGCTGCACACACATCTAATCCAGCAGAACACAGCCAATTCTCACTACGAATTACTCAGTAATTATTCTTCAGTTCCTCTATGTATTTGAGAAGCCAAGAAGATTAAAAGTCAGTAGTAAAACTTCCCCCCACCATATTTCTTTGGTAAAATCTTCATTTTCTCCTGCCTACTGCTGTTTTACTAAGCCAAAATCCCTTCAGCATTTAGTTCTACTTAGAACTAAGTGATCTTTCCTCTGCCTTAAACCTCTGGCTCCTAGGGTGGCACATCCATTATCAGGGTTGGATGACATGATAAGCAGTTGTATCTCATAGTGCCAACATTTTTCAGCTCTGTGAACCTCAGTGCTAAACTTAGACAGACTAGAACTTAGAGCCAAGGAAGCTAATTAAGGCAGAAGACAAAGGTTTTCAGTTGTTCAGATTTCTGTCCTTGTTATTTGTTGGCTGTGACTTGATTTTTCTCAAGATGAAAACAATCAGCTCACTTCAGCCCTTTCTCAGCCTGCTGACATGACAGAGAAGAGGGAGAAAACCTAATGCTGTGCTCCTGAAGCTGACAGGTATCAAGAAATAGATTTGAAATTTTGGGGCTAAGATCCCTTCAATTTTTATACAACAGATTCTTCTCCAAATGAGCAGTGCTGTGGTGTTCCCCTCCCTCATCCTTGCACAGCAAGAGAACATGAGATGAAATGTTCATGCTGGAAACCAGATGAGCATTGACAGGTGAGCTGATTTCTTCCCTTATTTGATGTAAAGAAGTTTTACAGGAACATCAGAGTTTTCTCTTCCATGCAAACAGATTACAAAAAACGTAACATACAGGCTACAGAACCAATAATATTTTTTTTAATTCTGTTAACATATGACACAACAGACAGGATGGAGCTGGAGAAAATGAAAACTGCGTAAATAGCTTCCTACCACTCCCAGTCCTGCTACCTTTGTCCCATCTCCCTTTCTTGTTACCAGGAATTCCCATATATGAGATAACTTCCCGACTTAAAAGACATTTTATACTGGAAAAAAAAGGTTAGAGAGGGCAAAGGGCTGGCAGCTCCTGTCTTGATTGATTTCATTTATCTTTTAAATAAATATATGGTGGTATATGAGCTAAAAAGAGCAAGGTAGCCTTTAAAAGTGTGGGCGTACCCAGAAGGAACCTCTCTGCTGCTTATCCAGCTCTGACTTCCTTTTATTCCAGAGAAAGAACT
Source organism: Picathartes gymnocephalus (assembly GCA_013390045.1). Taxonomy (NCBI): domain Eukaryota; kingdom Metazoa; phylum Chordata; class Aves; order Passeriformes; family Picathartidae; genus Picathartes; species Picathartes gymnocephalus. The sequence continues at coordinate 700,577 of WEKY01019214.1, read as the reverse complement.
GCAAATTGTGGAGCTGATGACCTGTGGTTTGACAACTGCTTTAGGACCAGGAAAGCACTTGCTCTACACTGGGCAGGCACTGGTTTGCTTTATTTTTTTTCCCCTATTTTCAGCCTTTGACAATAAAAAAAAATTTATTACATTTTGGCAAACAGTTAAGAGTGCAGGAATCGCTGGTCAGCAGTCCTGCTGCCTCAGCATCCTGCCTTTGCCAGCAGCTTTCAGGAAATCCATCTCTTTTTTGGGCAAACTTCACTGGTTCCTGTTGTCCCCAGAGCCCTCGTGGCTGTGCCCCCATGGTTGAGCACATCAAACAGCCCTTCCTTAACTCTGAACATGCTCCATCAGCCTCCTTTGCTGCACACTTCCCACCTTTGAGGAATGGCATTGTTTCTCAAGGAAAACGTCATGATTTTCCACTGACATTCCACCCCTAAGCAGTCCTTCTGTCCTATAGGGGGGTCACAACACATTAAAAATAACAAATTCTATCCCCAAATTAATTCCTTGTCCCATTTGAGTTGTGACATCAGTAAGTACATCCTAAGCTGTATTTCCAAATCCCAGTAAAGCTGTAACACATTCTAACACTTTTTTTTTCTCTCCTTCCACTGCCATCCAGTTTTTCCAAAGGAAAGAGAGCAGCTCTTTTCATGAGCTTTTTGAGAATTTTGGAGGCTGACACTCAGCCATGCAGCAATTCCTAGAAAAAGGAAAGCAGAACAACTGAACATTTGAACTCCCACAAATAACCTCCATGACGATTTTCCACATGACCCAGGAGGATTATTTTTAGAACCAGAAAAGTAGCTTTATTCTCTATTTCCATTCAGGGCTTGCAATGTTGGAAAGGACATTCAGTAAGGATGAGTATTATTATTTCTCCATGATGTGGATTCCCTTGGAAAAGCAGTAATTCCTAGAAGTACCAGCCATGATGAAGACAGGCTATTCTAAGCACAGTGTAACCCATAGTGAGAGCTTCTCCCTCCTGAGGATTTTCAACCAAAGCAGGCAAAACAGAGCAAACAAGGGATGAGGAGTTTGTTTGGGAGGCTGGGGATCTTCCCTAGCTCCCGTTTTGCTGCAGTTTTGCGTGAGATGGGACAAGCCAAGAACCCCTCTAGACTTTAGACTCTATTTAAAGGCAGAAATGCCTCCACTACCTTGCCATGGACTGAGAGGTTTTGGCAAAAGCTCTCAACTTTTCCACCCTTTTCCACCTCAGACCCCAGAGACAACTTCCCTCCATCCCTGACTTCTGCTCTCCACTCTCTAGGGCCTGGGGGCACCAGGTGCCACTGAGTGGTCACAGAAGAGGCTCAGTGGTGCAAACCAGACCATCCCATTTCCAGTTTTGACACCCTCACGGCTTCACAGCCCACAAAAAGTCCTGTTATTTCCACAGCATCCCTGCTCTCTTCATTTCTCAGTGAATACACTTTGCTCAAAAGCCCAGCAAATGAAAAATGCTTGTGTTCACCTGGCAGGACCCCACAGGACCCTGGCTCCCACTGACCCCTCAGTGAGTGCAGTGCTGAGGGGCGGTACAGAATGGGCTGCCTTGCACCATGGAGTGACGTTTCCCACACAAATTTACCTGTCTGATTTGCCATCCCCTTACTTACTTCTGCAGCCTAAGGACGAGCAGCAGCCAATGATAAATGCTGTGTAAACAGATTTTTCTGAACGAATTCCACAGAAATTTCATTTGCATGGCACAGGAAATAAAGCCATAAATTCTATTTGCTGTAACAGCCCATTACATACATCATATTACTGACTAGCACAAACTCTGATGAACTCAACTAAAATGCATCTCAGCAAATGGTTGTGGAGGAGCTGAGCTCTGTTTGGAACCCATGAAAATTAAGGAGACACATCAGTTGGTTAAAATAGATTTGGGATTCATGCCTGGGTTCCCAGCACAGGTGAGAATCAGGACCTGGTTCATGTCTGGTTTCTTCCTTAATATTAAAAGTCCATCAAAACGTCCCATAGCATTTATATCCCTATTTCTCAAATTAAACTGGTCTACACAGACCTTTTAGTGCTGTGCAATGCCGCAGATGAAAAACCTTGGCTTAGGAAATGCTTCTCTTCAAAGCTTTCCCATCTGCATTGTCTCTCTCCTGCAATGTCCAGTTGAGACATCAATAGCAACATGGATACAGGTTCAGGCTGAACACTGGAGTGGTTTTTAAGGTAAAAAAATATTCCATGAGAATAATGCCTTTTAAGGAACCACTGAAAAGCTGCTGTGAGAACCATACAATTTATAGTGAATCAAAAGAAGACATTCCAATTACAGAATTCATAATTTAGGAATTTTGTACAGTGATTTTTATTTTATGGTCTCACAGAAATGCTTGAAATTTTGTATGTGTCATCTGTTGGTTATTTATCAACACTTGACATACTATGCTACTTATTTTAAGGAAGTTGTATTAATTTGCATGTTGTAAGAGGCTATCTTGGTTTAATCCACATTTTATGGGTAGGAAGTGTTAATGACAGACTGCAGGAATGTCACAGGAGGTATCTGTGCCTCCCTCACCAAGTGCAGGGCACAGCACAAGCTCCAGGAGAAGGCAGAAATTCATTTACTGGTAAAATACACCCAGGAATACTCCCAGAACAGATGAGGCAAAACTGCCTTATTGACTGGTGGGATCCACATCCATCAGACCCTTGCTCTGGACACAAAGTTCTTATGTTTTTGGGGGGACAGGCCATGAATCTCCTCCTTTCAATAAGAACCATCTAAAGATGAATTTGTATTTTGCTGCTCTGTCAGTCTGCAAATCTAACAAAACAATTTTTTTGTTTTGTTAAACACCATCACCATCATGAAGAAGTCAGAATTGAGCGAGGCTTTTTTTATTTTCTTCCCCCCAGGTTTTGTTCCTTTTTGTCCCTCAACGAATGAAAACTCTGATGCTGCAGAGCCCAGGAGAAATTCAGCCAGAATTCAAGCTCTCACACCCATATCTCCACAAGTGTGCAGGGTCAGTGTGCCAGGTTTTGTTTGCTTAGGTGGCTCTCATCATTATCTGATTTCTTTCCCTCCGTGGGTCATGGCTGTGCTGAGAAGCACGTTCCATTCATACAAATAGCATTTCAGCTCTTTAATTAAAATGCAGCATAATCACAAACAATTGAACAGCCATCACTGAGGCACAAGGCAGAACAGCTTGTTACACACAAGCCACAGAATTAAGGCTGGAGACCATTTTCATTTGTTTCCTTATTAAGGAACATAAATGAAGCCTTATATTATTTGAAGATGCTTAGAGAATATAGGTATGAGCACTTGGTGGGTTAATCACTTCCAGACAGAAGACTATTGGTAATTTCTTTAATTACAGTACAACTAATCAAACACAGAAAACTCAAAAGAATTGGCTGGTTCCTATGGATTAGACTGCAGGGGTCCCATCTAATTTCAACGACTTAACCCCCGATTTCCAGCAATGTATTTCAACTCCAAGTCCAGAACAAAAACCAAAGCTGCATAGCAGATGGTGAGGTTACCATACCAGTTTCTGTATTTTTATTTAATACAGCCACAGCTGAGGTTTGGTGGGAGGAGAACATTAACAATCAAACTGATCGAATGCAGCTCTTGCTTTGGAGTCAGAATAATCAGGTTAAACTTGCTGCAAAAAGCTAAGTTCATAAAGCCAAAAAAGTCACCTAATTGCAACCTCTGTTCAAAAGAGCAAATACAAATGTGTAAACTGCTGCCTTTGTCTCCTTTAGTGTTTAAGACTGGAATTTTTCTATATATTGAAACAATTACATTTATTTAGGGGTTTCAATGTATTAAATAATATACTGTCATTACCTTAATATTTTCCTGAACTACTTAATTTTCTATTTATTTTTAACATGCATTTTTCATGTTTTTAAAAGCCTTTTATAAAATTAAGATGTTTATACTTGGCTGATTCTGACATAAAAATAGAATGAGCCCAGTGAGTCAGAAATCAGCTCTTGCTAAAGAAGACCTAAAGAATCTTAAATGTATTCACAGTGACACATGGAATAATAATTATTTTTACATGGGCTGTGATAGAGAAGGTAATAGAGTATATTACAATGCATGAAAATCATAACCTGTCTTTAATCCAACATATGGTTTTCATGAAAGATGAATTTAAACTACAGATCAACCAGAGGGAAGAAAAAAAAAAGGAAGGCCAGTGAATGAACACAGGGACAGACAATTTACTACCTTAATATTAATAGAGAAGGGAAAATATCTTTCTGGCAGAGTCTATTCACACAAGAATGAAAAGATAAATTTCAGGGAAATTCCCTCCATCAAATACAGCAACTGGAAAGAATGTAAATGCAATCCTTTGCTTCCCCATCTTAAAACAGAAAAGGATTGCCCGAAGAGTTTGAGACACCTCTGGATTTTCACAGCTGATTTGTAATATGCACTTCTGCATCTTGATTCTCCAGAGAACTTGGTATCCTCCTGCTAAATCTCATTTATAGTCCAGCCAATTCTCACCTTGAATCTTCTAGGAGCCTCCTGACCTCAGGTGCACACAGTTAATTCTTCCTCGTAATTCATCTTATCCTTCTTTCCAGCTAATTCAATTACTGCTTGATTAGTGACACAAGACAAGGGAGAAAATAAACCTGGGATATCATTAACAAACAGAGCCAGGGAATTCACTGTGCCCCACCTCCTCAGCAGGGCACAGTGACACGAGGAATGACCAGGGGATCCCTGTGCCACCCCCAGAGCGGCCCTGAAGCCACAAGATGGGTCACAAACCACTGTGATCACTTGAGCTGCTCCTGTTCAGCACTGAGCCAGTGCTGTGGGATCCAGGCTCCTTCTTCTCTGGACACTTGTGCAATTTTCCTGAATGCCAGTTTCCAAATTAAATAATAGGAAGAATGATACTTGGTTATGTTGATAGGAAAATAAAGACACCAGTGCCTTGGTGAAGGGTTGTGCTGGTGTAAGTCACAGAGCTGAACACAGAGCTGACAGCTAACTGGGAAATTTGCTTATCCCAGAAATGCTGGGTTTGAGTTATTCAGGGAGAGATGCAGCACTGCATCACAAAGCAGGCTACTCTCTGGGCAGCAAAGCCCAGCAGAAATGAATGATTTGCTGCATGTGCCTTCATGAGAGCCTTGCTGACTACAGGAAGGTTTAATCAAACACTCAGAGGGTTCCCCAAATGCTTGGGCAGATACTCCAGCACGCCATTCCTCCTTCTACCTGCTCACTTAGCAGCCTTTGCTCCCTGTGCTCTGAAAACACTTCCCTTTGCTTTGGCTCCAGCCAGAGAGGATATGAGAGGGAAGTGAAAGGCAAATTCTGCTGGTCCCAGAGCTCCAGGGAGTCCTCCTGCTGGAGTTTGTTAAATGACACTGTTAACAGCTCTGCTTTAATACTCCTGCTTGCCTGCCACTCCAGAGCTGCTCTCAAGTCTGCCCAGATGGGAAAATATTTTCCTCCTTCCCATCTCCTCCAGCTGGAAGAGGATTGCTCCTCAGTAAATCCCACTGAGTGACAGAACCGTGCACTGCTGCAGCACGGGAGATGTGACATTGCACCTTGTGAGGGAAAGCTGCACGTGCTGGGCAAGGAAAACTATGGAGCTCTACTGAGATAAATGGAGTTTTGCCACACAAAACAGAGAGTATGAAGATTATTAAAAAAGGCATCATTTCTCACCATATCAAATTGCTGCCCAAAAGCAGACTTTTTAGCATTCATCTAACTGGCCTTTCAATAGCGTAAATAGAATATTGTTATCTCCAGAGCAATGCTCCAAAAGGTGATATCAGATAAAGAGTAGCAGGGAAAGCTGATGAACCCGACAAAAATAAACATTCTGAGAAGATGAAGATGTTTCTGCCAGCACAGATGGGTTACAGTAAAAACCACTTACAGCCAGAACAGTGATTCATCAAAATTATTTCACAGGGTTTGCCACATGGTACCACAGCAGCCTCAGACATTTCAGGGATCTAAAAGGTGTCACCTGGTGTCATGCCCAGGCTCACATAAATACCCGGCTGGTGATAAACTCAAGAACTAGATAAATCTTTCCTTTGGGGACACTTGAGCTCCAGAGTATGTTTCAAATGTAAAATTTTACACCCTGCCTCAAGAAACTGTATTTTCCTCAAGCAGCAATTCAGGATATTCTGAGTTCTCCAGTACCAGTGCATCTCCATTGTTTTATTCTCCAGTGTTAACATATGCTTGGCTTGAAAACAGGGACTGCTTTAATCAAGGCTTATTTGGCCATTGTACTTTCGGAATTATGAGATCACCAAAGGACCCAGCTTAGGATAATGATAGTGAATAGAACGACTTTGGCTTAACAGGGAAGTATAAATTATGTCTAATGAGGATACATCCACCTTGTGCCAACTGGTTAAGCAGTGCTCCCACAGATGTTTCATATGCACAAACTTCTCAAATCCCATCTTTCCATTAAAAAATGACCATAAAAATTAAGATGCTTCACCCAGTGCCACAGACATCTTTTTCTTATTTCATGTAAGGTTTTGAAGCACGGTTTGGTCAGCACACTGGAGCTGATCCTGCAGTACTTACACAGTGGGTGTTGGATGGAGTAAACCAGAGTTAAGGCGCTGGGTGTTGAGCTGCCACTGCCACGTCCTTGGTGAGTGCAGGGGTAGAACCCCCCTGCTGCTGGAGGCAAAACCACAACCAAACAAAAATCTCCATGTAAAGCAGGGAAGGATTATTTATTTTCCCTTGATCTACAGGAAGAGGAAACTTTTCCAGGGAGCCCATAGCCAGGGACAGACTATTCACTGCCTGTGCCTGCTCGCTACTGGCCAGCACCAAGGGACAGCGAGGGAACAGCAGGATTTTGGGACTGCCCTGACACCCCCACTGCTGCTGGGATCTCCCACCCAGCACATCCCATGTCCTACCCCTGCCCTCCAGGATGCTCTGCATGCCCTGCAGCCCCTCTATAGGCAGATGGCACATCCAGGAGGCAGGAACTCAGTGGCCACTGTGAGGAAATTTGTTGAAGGTGCAGCATTTCCGAGCAAACGCACATTCACGGCTCTCCCTGGAACAAGGCTTCCAGTATAGCTGTGGTCAGAATCTGCTCCAAAGGAAGCTAGGCTTATTTATATTCTGGAGACAGATTTGAGCCTTTAGTATCTTGTTTTCCATACTCACTTTAACAAAGCATGCCTTTTCCAAGGCTTGCTAATGAGCCTAGCATACTTAGGGAAAAAATGTAAAATATACAAACAAACTCACTGTCAGATGGGTTTTTCCAAGCCCTGGACTGAAACTCAGAGAAATAAGAAATAAATGTTATGTCCCTCCAAATATCTTACGAACTCTGATGAAGAAAAAAACCCCAACCTTGATTTTTGGGCCAAATCTCCCAGCTGCTTTTGCAATTCATAACAGGTCTGGCTGAAGAGTTGGTTCATTTTTATAAATCCAGTTCCTTTGCACAAAAAATGTTATTTTAATAACATCCAAATCCTGATTATTTCGTGCTTAAAACCAAAGTTTGTTAAAAGACAGTGCCTTTTCCTGCACTGCACTTTCACCCAACATACATGAAAGCACTTCAGAGTTTCTTTTGGAAAGAGTATGCCCCTTCCAGAATTAATGCTGTAGCTCAGGGATGAGGATGGGTGAATTTGAAAAGCAAAATCAGTAATCAAGATAAAAAGATAGCATCTAAAATCCTGGAGATCAGTAAACCATCAAAACACGCATGACGCTAAATCTTCAAAAACCACATGTGTTCAAAATGCAACTAATTGGTGAACAATCAGTGCAAGTTCCAAACTGATAATATCACTCCAACACCAGGACACCCAAATGTCAGATTTTGGAAGACATATTTCACTGGACTTCCTTTATTTCATCAATGTTGATCAACACCAGACTCTCAAGGATTCTTCTACTTCTTGCAGGTGTAACATTTTCAAGGATCCCCTTGCTAACTCACTGTTCTGATTTCCTCATAAACTCAGGAGTAATGTGTATTTTGTACCAGAACTGTTGTAAGCAGACACCAGAAAACATTTTTGCCATATGTGCACACATTGCTCATGGAATTGTGTGCAAACACATCCACTGCAAATGCACCTGTGAGCTGCCATCTGCCTCACCTGAGCAAGCTTTCCTCCACATGAGTTCTGTCCTGACAAATGGCACAAAAATAACCCTCTAGGCACCAAATGTGTTTCTCAGAAATGCATCTGCCAGCCTTGCCACAAAGCCTTTTTCCACCTCCAAGCTCCATTACCCAAAATAGCTCTGAAGCATTTCCAAAAGGCCATCAAGACACAAAGCAACTTTCATATGTGGCTTGAAGCCTCTTGTTTCTCACTTACTACATGGCAGTGGAGGGGCCTGGGGAGGTTTGGAGCCTTTGCTCCACACATGCACCATAAGCCTCTATGGAGCTGCATCCCATAATGTGCTTGGTACCAGACTTACAGAAGTAAATATTGCAATTTCTGACATCTGGTGAACTTTTCCTGAAGGACAACACAACAGGTGTTGACCAGGGGATCTCCAGTGCCACATGACACAGGGAACACTGTTAGCCCTCAAATAAATAATTCCTAGAATTTTACTTAATGAAAATTTAGGAAACAAAAAATCACACCAGCATTAGCAGGTTGTCCTTCAAAGAATGTGCCTGCCAAGGTCAAAACACCTGAAATGGGATCAACCAGCCAGAGATTCAGATGGAAATTCAGCTTTCTCAGATCAAGTTCTCCAGCTGGTCTTGGTGTGGAAGGAAGCACTTCTTGCTGTGCTTCCTGAGCACGTCCTCACTCTGCTGCTGAGCACCACCAGTCAGAGCCACTTTGCTCTTCCCTTCTGTCGTTAGACACGAGGCCAGCTCAGTAACCAAATCTGCAGAAACTCAAGGGAAATCAAAGGCAGCACAGGCTCTGCCAGACAACAAACCTGACTAATGCCACACCGGGGGATGATTTGGACCCAGTGCTACCAAGCATTCACAGGCACCCAAGGAGTGACACAGCAGCAACCTGGAGTTCAAGGCTCCTTTCCTCAAAAGTCAGTCCTGTAGGAGTTCAGGGAGCAGGGCTCCAAACCCTAATAGGGATTTTGAGAATTCCAGAATTTGTTGCTCCAAAAACACACAGTTTGACCAGCCTGCTGTCAGAGCCCATTCCTACTAAAACAAACATTTAACATGTGCAAATACTAAAAGATGAATTTCCTGTTTGAACAGTCAGCACAACAGAACATTGCCAAAGGAATCATTGCAACATCTGTCAACGTAACCAACCACCTTCCAGCCAGAAAATAGGACAACCATGATCTGTCATTGAGAGACAGAACCCATGCTGCCGCACAGCCTCCCTATACCAAATTCCAGGTGGAGACAAATGATGAGCAGGATGGGGTGCAAGGAAGAGTTGCTGTGATCTCTTAGCCTTCCCTTCCTGCCCAAATAGGCCAAGAATCAGCTTAGGAGTGAAAGCCCCTTTGGTACTTAGCAAAGGAACCACCCTCCAAGCAGTGACAAGTTTGAGACAGTTCTGTTCTTCCCAAAAAATCAGTTGCTTATGACCATGGAACTGCTTCCCTCAGACATCTCATTAACAGAGGTACAAGCTTGGCCAAACCTCCACAGCAGACATGTACAGGCATTGCAGAGATGGCAATGACAAGTCATTAATATCGACAGGAAATTATGCTTCAAGGTTTTTTTTAATAAATATTCCCATTTTTCTAAGCCATTCATTTTCTAAGCAATCACACATTCCTCATCACTCACAGGGATTCATTGATAACAAAAAGGTTTAATTTCAGTTCTAAGGGGAAAGGTGTTGCTGCTAACAGCCCATTGCACAGGTAGTGCTGGTCCCTGCAGGAGTGTCCCAGTCCTCAGCATTTCCTTCCTGCATGGGCTTCCTGAAAGCTGGGACACTCCCATCCATGAGAGATGTCACTTTATCAGTGGAAATGATGCTGATGTGGCCCATGGGGGTTTTAATCTTTTTCAGCAACCAGAAATTCCTCTACAGCCTGAGTGCCTGAAAAGTTACTACACTTCCGTGCAGAAAAGGTAAATGTTACCAATTTTGCTTTTAAAATTATGTAGAAAAAGCAGAGGGAGCCAAATTAATGCAGTCTGATTTGCCCAGGTGGTTAAAGAATCCTCCAGTGCCAAAGAGGTGGTTTCTGGCCAGAGGAAAATTTCCTTTGTGAACTTGCTGCCAGTGGAAAGCTGGTGGAGACTCTTCTGAGCCGCTTCTTACTATTGTGGCACATGGAACATGCCAGGGAAAAAGAAAAGAAAGAAGAAAAAAGAAAGAAAAAAAAAGAGTGCAGCAGAGCAGTTTCTATTATCTCAACTAGAAGATGCTACAGAAAAGCTACAGGAGCAAGACACAGCTGATTTCCCTGTGTTCCCTGCCTGGATACCTGCACGGAGGAAGGAGCTGCTGCCATCCCAGCCAGCTCGCATGCCTGGGATTTGTAAATGGGAACGGGGCCCTTAATTCCCAAACCCCTTCTTCCTGTTTCTATTTTAAACTGAAAGGAGCCACTCAGAACTTGAAGCAGAAGGCACGGCCCTAAAGCTCTCCAGGCTCGGGACATCTGAAGTAGGGGAGGGAAATAAGGTGTTTGCAAGTTGTTGCTGCTGCTCTTTGTAACTTTGTTAACAAAATTTGTAATTTTGTTTTAAAATATAGAAAGTAGAAATGGAACGGG
>WEKY01019214.1:635816-689792 GCA_013390045.1 Picathartes gymnocephalus | reverse complement strand
GGGGGGGGAGGGGGGGCGGGGAAGGCACAATTGGCACAGCTCAAGTCAGACACCCGAGTCAATATATCAAATATTTCCAGTGCTATACTCTGTTTCCAGCTCACTTCCATACATTGTGGATGGGAGTTTTCCTTGTTTCCTTTGGGATATCACCCCCAGACATAATCCAGCCCATTAGCAAGAAGCTCCTCTCAATATCCAAGCTCAGTATTCTTTTTTCATTACTTTTATCTTACCAGTCTTGATTGTGCTTTTTCCCTTGTTCTAAATCACTCCTTTATTACTTGGATATATTAATGCTCGCCCTCTCAGTGACAATCAATGGAGCAGTTGCATTCAGAAAAACCCAAGATGAAGACAATTAATTAATAAGAAAAATTTATAAATCACTGCCACACTCTCTAATTAGCCACTTCTCACTCCTACACAACAGCAAACCCTGTCTTTAGAGTTTGGACTCAGTTATTTGACACAAAGTTTGGAGGATGAAGACCCAAATGCATCTTTAAACACACAGGGCAGTTTCCTGAAGTGAGGCCACGCAGTTTGAAGCAGTTAAATCCAGCTGGCTGCATGATCCATACAGCTGTGGCTTCCCTCAGCTCTTAAATAAAATATTAGGGTGTGTTTCTATTGTTTGTTGGCTGTCATCAGCCCATCTTTCAGCTGACGGGGGTTAAAGGCTATGTAGATTCCTGGGACAGCTGTTTGGTAATTGTCACAGGCAGTTACTTGGTAACCCTGGAACAGCAATCTCAGGAGGTAGATTCTTGGTTGCTAAGCGATAAATTCAGGTAAAATAACCTTTTCCTGGATTTTATTGCAACTACAGGCTCCAACTGCATAGTCCTGTGCTCTTTCTTTTTTTTTTTTTTTTTTTTTTCCTTTCTTCCCAGGGATGGGATTTAAAATTATTGCTGAATAACTTTTCTGGGATCTCATGCAGCATTCAGCATGGGTTGAATGAAGTGGCACCATATTCCACTGCTATTTAAAAAGATAAATCCACAACAGGCTTCTACAGCACATTGCAGTTCACTTGCTGGGTGCAGAAGAGTGATTTACACAACAACAAGCTGAGCAAAACAGAGAAAGGGGCAGGTGCTGCTCCAAAACAAGACTTGCTGTTCCTATTTCCCTTTCTGGAGTTAGGAGTTTTTTTAAAATTTATTTTTAAGAAACTGCAACATGCAGGTTTGAGCTGAGCCAGGTGCTTTTGTGCCTAAGGCTCGCTCAGCAAAGCACTGCAGCCCTCACTGCCCTTGGCAGCATCCTAGGGGTCAAACTCCCACATGGACACAACGTCCCTCAGCAGTTCCCCACGTGTGTCACAAGCAGGAGCTCAAACAGAACCTCAGCTTCCATGTCAGCTCTCAGTGCTCTGTAATTTCTTCACCTATGAAACAGATCCCGGCAACACTTCTTTTTCTGCATGGCAACCTTATTTATGAAAGCCTTAGAGGGTGACATCTTCAATCTTCATTTTCAACATAGGTATTTTTATTGGTTTATTCCTTATCATAATTGGGTAATTCTCATGTCCATTTTCAAGAAAATTAATAAATCAACACATGCCTTCCTCCAGAAGAGATGTGCAAACAGAATTTGGCTGAGTTGGCTGCACTAGCCCCATGCTGCTGTTACAGAGCAGGGCAGAGAAGGGCTGTGGTCAGGGTTGGGGTGCTGGATGCACAAGGAAGGTTCAGCACTGGCTCCAGCCTGGGAGCTGGGTGGAGCTTCCCAAAGGATCTGTGCAGCCACCCCTGTGTGTCTCAGCCAGCAGCAGCAGCTACCAGGGCAGGTACCAGCCCAGTTCCCTTTTTTGGGGCCTCTGACCAGCACCAAGAAAATTCCATCCTAATTCCTATAACATGCCATCTTCCTTTCCCTGTGGATCCAAAGGAGGATGTTGGTCCCTGCCCTGGGATCGTGCTGTCTAGGCCACTTCATTTCCCACACACACCAGAAGGGCTTTGCAGAACTCTCTTATGTTCCTTTCAAGAGGAAGAAGTCAAAGGTGTCCCTGTGCCCAGACCCTTGGACAGTAACCTGTGATCTGGGAACAATTAAGCTCTCAAGAGCTGTCGAGCTGATATTAGGAACTTTCAGGGAGGATCTCTGCAGCCAGTTCTACAAAATCCCAGTGAGCAAGATCAATCCTTGCCTCACTGACAGGAACTTTAACATGTCCAGACTCACCTTATTCCCTTCACCAGGAAGAAGTTAACTCCTTGAGCCATACTAAAAATCTAAGGATACCTCAGCTAGCCAAGGAACCCTCCCATTTACTAATAAAAGTTAAAGGAGTGAACTGAAACCAGAGAATTGGTTTGAATGAGAAACACACTGACATGTAACAAACCCTTTTGTCACAAAGGTCACAGAACTGTTCCTCTTTTGATTACTACAAAAATTACTGTTAAGGAGAAAGAAGATCTGGGCTGTGTATACACAAAGCCAGGAGAAAAATTATGGTTTCCAGCGAGACAAAAGGCACATTTTTCAGAGATACTGCATTTCTGGAGAAGGAAAAAGCCCATTTACTGATGTTTGCCCTCACACCTGGGGAAGGTGGCTCACTCCAGGATGACCCAAGGTTTTGATCCTTGCAGGCTGCTCAGGGAAAGGCTGATGGAGTGGCCCAGCCCTGGTTCCCAACTGAAGGGCCAGTGCAAGTTGTGCTTTCCACTCCTTTATGTGCCATAGGGCCAGTGAAGGAGGCTGGCTGGGATTTCCTATCGATGATTTTAGCTCGATGCTCAATTTCTACAGCCCCAGGAACACAAAAGCTCTAAAGCTGCATTGTTGTTTAAGGTACTGGGTTTGCATGAAAGCAGACAAAAGATACCACCTGCTCTGGAAGAAGTCAGGTAAAATGACACACAAAGCCAATATTCAGAGAAAGACTGGGTTCTAAAACAGTGGAGGTCAAAGGGAGAATGGACAGTGGTTTTCAAACACAAAAAAAGCACAGAAACAAAATCCAGCTGTTGGGAATAGCACGGGGTAGGAATGAGTCACATTTCATACCAGATTTTGAAGGACATACATATTTCAGTACATCTCATTTAAAACTGTGAAAATCAGGTCAGATTAAATATAACAATATTCTATAGCCACCTATAAACAACCCATCTTAACCCATTTCACTTCTTCAAAACAGGGCAAAGCAACTGTATCCAAATCAAGAGGCAAATATCTGTTTCTGTGTGACCTGAGGCTGATCCAGCACCTTTAGAGTCAATGAAAACATTCCCATTGACTCCAGTGTGGTTTGGATCAGGTTCCTCCTAAGAGAGAGTCATACCAGGGAATTTTCTATTGCAGAAGGAGAACATCTCAGATTCTGTCCCAGAACCGTCTTTCTGCTTCTCAAAAATACTTTTTTTGAGGACACAAGGTACCATCTTTTGTGAGACATTTTCAGGCAGCTTTGACTGCTGAGCAAAATTACTTTGCTACAGAAATCTCATTGATAAATGGTTATTATGCTAAACGGTTATTACATGTTTTGAAATGCTACAAAGACCTGTCTCAAGAGTCAAGCACAATATTATACTTCTGAGTTATGCAGAAAGGAAACAACTGTCTATTTTTCTACAGCATATATATCTACTCCTGTGCCTAGGAGTCATTTCTTCCCTTAAAATGGCATTATTTTCATTATATTCTTTAGCCCTTTTTTTTTTAAATGTTTCAGATGATAATTAAACTTTTAATAATTAAGTAATGCCTTCCTCAGAATGGCCAGGCCCTGCTTCTGTTTCCTTATTCCCCTGCTGCTTAGGCAGCATCCCTACCTAAAGCAGCAGGGATTAAACAAGCCACGACTTTTTGGGACCCAGGCAAATGGAGACTAGAACAGAGAAGGCAAAGATTTTTAACTCAAACAAACCTTAAAATAGCACCCTCCTTGCTTGTCATTTTTGTCCCTTGACAAGATCACCAGCAAAAAAAAAAAAAAAAATTTTTTTTGCATTTTCACTCTCACAAAAACCATGGGTTCTCCAGCAATGAGGCAACGGAAAAAATCAATACTTGCCATGTACCATGTAACCAATAGAATAAGGGCAATGATTTATGTATGGATGGATGCAGACTGAATCAGCTGGGGCCTCAAACACAGGCACAGAGAGAAGGAGAGAGAGAGAAAGAGAGGTATGGGGGTGAGCTGGACTGCAGTGATTATTCCTGCACTATGGCCAGATTTTTTTTTTTTCTGCAGCAATAATCCCCCTCCCTGGCGCTGCAGGATGTGGAGGAAGGACTAGCAAGGTGTGGAATATATGCTGGACAAGCTTTTCTCTTTTTGCCTCAGAATAATGATGCTATGTTGAATATTGAGGTACAGTAAAAAAGGAAGAATGATACAGGGGCTGCAGTCCTTCAGGCTTCCAGCTACCTCCACCCTAATAAAGAGCAGCCCAGAGGGGCAACAAGAAATAGTTTAAAGAGAGTCAAATTATCAACAGGATAAAAATGTACCATCACTGCTTCATGACAAGAAAAAGCAGGAAGGGTTCACTGAAGAGAACTACTTATACCCCAGGAGTTTCTGCTGAGAATAGAGTTTTGTAAATTGGATTACCAGGGACACAGCACCATAAGGTATTTAACGACTGTGGTAACTTTTAGGATATCTAATACTGCTGTTGCTTTAGAAACAAAAGCATCATGCTAAAGATTTACTTGTCTGTTTGTGTGATGTAGGCTACCAATAAACACTTATCCAAACTATATTCAATGCTTTATTGCTGTACTGTTAATAAATAGCTTGTGGATGACTTTGAAGTGAGAGTAATTTGCTGCAGAAATGCCATACTATTTTATTAAAAATACCTCCTGTGTAGTTTGTGCCAAGTGCTAAAATAATCTGTAAACATTCCTGCAATTCCTCGTAATTCAGGCTGTATTTACATTTTGCAGAATCAGATTTTCGTTCAGGACTTTCAATATCGTAGTTTGCCATGAAGTAATCTTGCTATAATTAATATTTCTGCCATAATTACCACTGATGACTGAATCAATTCTCTTTTCTTTCTGTAACATTTAGACAACATTTAGACCTTGGTATTTTCAGTCTGTCTCTTGAAAGGCAAAATATTTCAGATAATGCTATAGAACAATAGGAGGCCACCAGTTACATACACCAGTTAGGCAATGTTTGATCAATTAAAGCTTTAAGAACTGGGGGACGTTTGAAAGCCTTGAATTTTATAGATATCTGGGAATTTATCAGGTCAGAATAGAATAGAAATAATTTCCATTTTGCCTCCCCACACCATATTATGACAATCTCTGCGAGATTAATCACCAGCTACCAAACAATTGTGTTTTATGGCGAAAATATCAGTGAACATAACAACAAAATTTAGCTTAAGTATAAATAGGTTTTTGTTTTCTAAAGAATGTGGTTACATGTCGCCAGACTTTGCACTTGAATTATAAAAATTTGGAGTATTTTGCTTTGATATTACCCACCTATACTGTGCTTAACATAACAGAGCATACACCTGTGTGGGCATGGCAAAAAAGCAGGGAAATAATACCCTGAAAACAGAGTTTGTATTTGATTTCCCAGTCAGCTGACAATGGCAGACAACAATAAATTCAGAGAATGAAAGTATGGAACACGTTCTAAAGCAGAATAAGTATAAACAGTTTGTTCTTAATTCAGTTAGAAAATCCTTCTGGAGGCAAACACTCAACAGCAGTAACGACTATCTGTTCCTAGATCCCTCATCCTTCTGTTTTCATTCATCCCACAGATTAGAATCTTGACAAATTTAAACATTTCTAAGGCCTTTGAATTATGTTAGGCTACAATGGACAAAGCTGCAGCCCATGAGCCAAACAAAGCACGACAGAACACGATCCACAAGAGAAGACACCTTAGCAGCAACTTCTGATGTGGAAATGAAATGATGTGCACAATTCCAGAGGATTTTTCCAACTGCCCAAAGTCCTGGAACAGAACAGGGTGTGGAGATGCTTACCTTGGAGCAATAATGGTAATTCTCCTTCTGCTTTCTCTCTCCCTTCAATAAACAGAACAGAAACTCCACGGATGATGATGGACTTCCTTGACTTGAGTTCTGAGCTTCAGCCAGAAGGCCAAGGACCTGCACCCTTTGGAAGTGGAGAGGGAATATCATGGAAAGCTTGGCAGCATCCCGAGGGACAGAGTGAAGAGCCAACAGAACAGGTACCAGTTCGGCACAGCCCCAGGGCCAGGTGAGTTACATGAGCAAACAATGCTTTGCAGGCAGGGATGTGGGAATTCCTGTTGGGAATGAATGAAAGCATTTTCCTTCCTCCTGGCCCTGCACTGCTTTGATAACTAAAGGCTGTGCAGTTAAAAAACCTGAGCAGAGCCTCTTTTGGTGTTTGAGTGCAGCAGCAGAGTTCACTTTAAAGCAGCAACACACAGGTCCACGTTCCATAAACAAAAGGAGAGGTGCACTGTCACTCCTGCAGTCCTGCACTGCTCTCTCTGCTCTAAGGTTCTGAATGGCAAAGGAACTTCAGAAACTGAGCAGGAGTGTTACAATTAGGAAAAGAATACAGAAATTATTGAATTTGCAATACAGAAAATTATCCTAATGTTTCACATGTACCAATAAATGTCTGTTTCAATCCAGCACATGATGTTCTCTTTGCAAATCACCGTTTGAAAATGCACTGAAGTTGAAGAGAACATGGTGAAATCCACAGCTGAAAGTTAAAAAGTTGATCTATAAAATACTAGAGGAGAAAAAACCTTATTTATCATTTTAAAAGGAAAATATTTTAATCTGATTTTTACTGCAATTCATTTCCTTAGCATGATTTCAGCTTTTACTAGGAGAAATACACAGTTAGGCTTGCTCTCATTTACACTAATGGTGAGATTAGTAGTAAAACTAAATTATTCTTGTTGACATCTTCTTAGTATTTTTAATATTTGTGCTTCGGAAACAACTGAAAAAAGGAACCTGGTGTGTGACTTTAACAAATGTGTAATTTTTAATTCATTTTCTATACCAGGAAATATGTGTATACAACTGGGTGTTAATTTGTCTTCAAATGAATGTGCTACAATCTCACATTTCTCTGAAAGCAGCAGGATAATTTAAAATTATTTAGGGACACACCTACAGAAACACATTTACAACTTTTTCTGACATTGTAGTACTGTCGTTTGTCACACGAATAATGAAATGTCACAGAATGTCACAGATTGAAATGCCTTATCATGCTCTAAAAACTGGGATACTGTGGAGCAGTAACATCTGGATTTTTGATGTCTTCATAATTTTTTTCTTGGTGTGGTCAAAGGACCATTGATATTTGTTGGAAACTGCTGAACTACTTCTGCAAAGTACAGCACTGTCAGCTCCAACTAAAACCAGCTCCTGGAGCAATGAACAGCCTGAGATCCTGCAGAGGGAATTTAACAGAAATGTAATGCAAGGTGTCAAATTTAAAACACAGTAAAAGGGGGGGAAAAAAATCAATCCAAAAGCACTGTAGGCCCTGATTTTGGAAGTGTCCAGATCACAAAAGCAGCACTCACTCTGCAAACAACCCAGTGTTCTCCAGGCACGGCCTCAGTGCTGGGAAAAAAACCAAAGGGGAAACTGAGCCCTGATATTTGCCATATAATAAGCCCCAAATATTGGTGTATCCGTGCCCCCTGAGCAGTTGGAGAGCTGGCAGTGATCATTTGCAATTACTGTAATTGCATTCATTCTTTGCTATCATTTCCCATACTTACAGTGCACAACATCTGATTCTTTTATCTCATGCAAACCTCCCCAGCTCTGTCAACAGCTCCTGAATTTTTAAACAGGTATCTCTCCCTCCCCTCTTTTATTCTGCCTGAAATTTTCTGACCTCAGATCCTCAGATAGAGCAACTTCCATGGATTAAACAGTTCTATAGCAGTCACCTAATAAAACACTATTAATTGTAATAGATTTTTGTTTCTTCTTCCAATTATATTTCCATGGCAACATTTTCAGGTTCTATTGTTGAGGGTGTTCTTCATTCCCAGAGCAGGTTAACCACAGGGCAGGAAGGGCAGGCTGTTGGTCAGCCTTTATTTTCTCTGGTCCTTCAGCAAAGGTTAGTTGAGGTCACCAGAAGCCAAAGGGTAATTACTTTTCCTCAACAGGGTTAAAGTCACACAGATTGCTATTGAGACAACTGTATGGACGACCTTCAGGATTTTATGTTCAATCTTCCTTTCTTTCAGCAGAGTAAATGTTAATAAGGAAGCAGAGAGGGTAAGAGCCTGGCGAGATGCACACTCTGCAGTTCTGCTCCTGGTTGTGCAGTTTTGAACAAAAATGCCTTTTTTGGGGAGCCCAGATTATAAAAGGTTGCACAGTGATTAAGTGTGAAAGCCATCAATAGCAAAAAGGACCTGCTCTGGGATTTCTCTGGTCAATTAACAATATTCCAACTGAAATAAGAATTTTTTGGGGAGCCAGTATCCCCATATTCTGTTTCAGTGGCCTCCATTTCATCACTAATGTCACTTCCTTCACTCAAAAGAATGAGCTGGGATTGCAGGTTTTAACTAGACAAGACTTTAGTGCTCAGTGTCTCAGGCCTCGCTCCTTGTTTCAGCTTCCCATGGAAGAGCCAGCAAGTCAGGAGCCTGCTGGGGATGGAGGAGAGCACTTCTCACAGCAGCAGCTCTCACCTGAGCTGCAGGGAAAGCCAGGGAGATGGTTTGGGTAAATGAGGGATTCCCATGGATTTGGGGGAAGGAAAATGGGCTGGTAACACACCAGCATCTCCAGCATAATGTGCTGCATAAACGGGAAATGCACTCACGCTGTGAACCTGCCGATGCCAGAGATCCATAAAAAATCCCAATGCCTAAGTGTAAATCCAGCTGGCTCTCAGGCTGGCGGCCTGCTGACAGGTACAGGAGGCACTTGGAGCACTGGGTACCCTGCTCATAGCCCCTGCACCAGCACTCCCAGCCAGGCACTGCACTGCTCTGCTCCTCTCCCTGCCACAAACTGAACATCCCCTGTGGTTCCCCAGGCACCACTGCTCTCATAACTAAAATTAACAGCACTGGGTTACTTTTAGTGGTACACTTTAAAGTAAACATTGCAGCAGTGAAAGTCAATAATGCAAAGCAAGGGGAAAAAAGAAGGGGGAGGGTGTCATCTTTCTCAACCTTACTTTCAGTTTTCCGTTGTCTGGTATGTCTTCTCAAGCTCAATGTTGACAAAATAAAATAAATAAATAATACAAGGATCAGGTCCTGATCATTAAAATATCCATTATGAGTCAGGGAAGTGCAACTCAGCTTCTTGATTGATGGATTACAGTGTAAGGTCAGCAGAAGTTATAAATAATCCCAATGCTGATAGATGACAAATGGGAGATTTGGTAATCAATCAATTCAAACGAGGCTAAATGGAAGAATAATGCATCATTTATACTTGGCTATGTTGTACAGTATGTAAATTATTGAGCACTTGCTGTAGCACTGTCACATCAAAGAGCTGGTGCACAAACAGATGCTCATAAAACACAATTATCAGACTCTGTATAAGCACCTGTGGGACACAGCCAAAGGGCCACAGAAACTTTCTTCTCTCCAGCCTGATCAAGGGCAGATCCGTCTGCTCAGAAGTTTCCCTTTTCCCAGGGACAGCAACTGCTGCCTTCCGAGTTCAAATACCAATTCCCAAACAGAAATCAGGTTAACCAGCATTGCAGACAAGATCAAATTTAGGATAAATGCAGTGGGGACCATCCCCTAAGAAAGAGCTCCAAACACAGGAATCTAAGAGCTGCAGTTTCAGATATAATTTACATCTGCAACATGTAAGAGAATCAAATACACTGTGCTAGAAAAGCTGTTTTAAAGGCTCTTAAGATTAATTCCATTATGAAATGACCCTATACAGCAACCACACGGTTACAATTTGTTCTGAACTTGCAGTCTTACACGTCACTAAATTAATTAAGATGCTACATTTGTTGGAAAGGGAACTTTCAGATGGAACTGTGTCAGCCCCAGGCAGCAAAAAGCACAGGTAACCAATGCCCAGGGGCCACTGACACCACATTGCTTCTACCTAAACCACAAAATTCCAGAAAGGTTTGGGCTGGAAGGGACCTTAAAGTAGATCCAGTTCCACCCACTGGATCCAATGTAGCAGTAGAAGTCCTTCTAGCCCACCTGTTTGGGTGAAATTGGGCTTTCAGGAGAACTTACAAACACCCAGGGTAAGACTGGATGATCCAAGGAAGTCCCAAGGAAATTCAGACCTCTGTCCTGGATTAACCTGCTCCCTTAGAACTTGTAAAAAATGACAAGAGCCACAAAGTGCTGATGTTGGCAGGTCAGAGGGCCAAGGGACATCTATCCACTTGGTTTTTTGGTCATATTTAGCATATATTCCATCTAATTTCATTCCTACAACATTCTTAGAGCCAAATGCAGGCTTTCTGATTGCTACTGAATCACTAAAAGCCACAGTGCTATGATACACCTAACAAGCACTTCTATCATTTTAAAAGCCAGAAATGGCAAAATCCACTACTAATATATAAATTTCAGCTTCTTTTTACTTTAGTAAATCTATGGTAGGGTACCCCAATTACTAAAGATTTGTAAATGTTCATTTGGATATACTACATTTGGATTGCATCTACAATCCCTGACTGAAAATGGCACAGACTTGGAGAGATCCAACTGCACAGGCATTTGGTGGCTTTGGAATCTTCCTCTTGGGTTCCTTCTGTTGTTTTTTAATGAACAGACACTGAAAAATAGACTCTGAAAACCACCAAGGCTTCAAAATAGTGCTCTCATCTCCAAAATACAGCCTGCCTTGGTCACTCTGTGTTTGTGCCCAAAATCCAAAGGGGAAACTGAGGCCTGATAGAGCTCCAAAATCATATGGGATTTAGGTGAGGAGAAAACTGGAAACCCCAAAATATTGAAGTTGCTTCCTGATGGTTTATCCATTTCCTTCAGATTTTTTATAATTCCTGGTCTCAGGATTAGTAATACAAAGATAAGCATTTTCCAACTGTAGTCTAGAGCTGATGTTTTTAACCTGGGCTTTTAAAAGTGCAATTAATGGTGTTGAAGCAAAGGAGACATTTTATATATCACAGTTCTTAACAAGAAATACACAGCTCTACCTGCACATACCTTTGCAGGTGATCGCTGATAGCACAGTGGGGAAAAAAAACCCCATGAAACCTATCTTGGAGCTGGCAGCAAACCTGTGGCACCCCAAGCATCACAAAGAAAAGTTAAAGAGGTTTCCCAACTGGTAAAACTGGAAAATGTGCAAATACAACAAGCTGGCAAGTCCACTTTCTCTCAGAACTGCACAATCTTTCCTAATTGCCCATTTCATGGTAAGACTAGTGAGAGGATAAACTGCTCCTCCTTTCATCCCACCTCATTCTTTCAGGCCTATCCCATAAGACAGGTGAGAGCTGTAATGCCCAGACTGGGTAATTCTCTCCTACAACAGGCAAGGGAGAAAGAAATCAGTGTTACTCTAAATCACATTTTCCACTTTGCCCCTTGTGCCACAAGGGCAGGAAGCATGTGGGATCTGTGTTTCTCTGGATGCCACATGTGGGAAAAGCACATCCCTGGCATAGCATTTATCTGTTCACCTGTGACAAAGTCCTCCCTTCCATGCTGTGACCCTCTGCATCTTGATTTTCTGTCAGTTTTTAAACCCCAGCTAATTAGAAGATTCACTACTCCTTATGATTCCTGACTTTCACAGTTTCTAATTAGTCTCTGTAGCAGTCTATTACCTAAATGAATTGTGATATTCCACTTGATGTGTTAAATGAGAAGCACCAACAAACACTGCATTTTCTCCTTAGCATTATTTACCTCGGAATAAAGTAATTTAGTTCTGGGGACGGCATGTTTTAATGAAGAAAGGTGGAAGGAAAAAAAAGCAGGTTGAATATTAACTCCAACTCTCTTTTCCAAAACGATCCCTCAGATTAGGAGCCCTAATTGGGAAGCTCTGTTACCTAGAGATAGGGCTGAAGGTCTGCACACGAGATAGGCAGAGCCCAGGGCAGGGTTCTGGGGACAGCTCTGTCCCCAGCCCGCGTGCAGAGCTCGGCTGCAGCTGCAGAGTCACCAGGCAGAGCACTCTGAGAGGTAAGAGATGCATAAAAGTGATCCCTAAATTCAGGGGGAGCTCTCTCCAGAGATGATGCTGAGGGCTGGTTTCCATGGCAGGGGGCTGAGTGCTGGTCAGTAGCCCAGGGGCCGTCCAGCAGAAGCTTTGATGTCTAAGTGACCTCTGGAGCTGGTCAGTCAGCAGTGCTGGCCACTGACAGCAGCTTTGAACAGCATCTGCTTTGGAAAAATAAAATCTGCTCTATCTGTTCTTTGAGATCAGCCGGGAGACCAGAGATGATCACTGATCCCTCTGGGAAATAGAGCACCAACAGCTTGGACAAGGTGATGGTCTTTAGCAACAAGAATTTGAGCTGCAAATCATAAATATTATTTAGCTCCATCTGCATCCAGTCCAGCAGAAAGGCTGAGCTCAGTTTTAAATTTCTTAATTTTAATATCAACGAATGAAGTTTTATCTTCTTCATACCATTTATTGCATTACAAAAACAACTTTCAATCTCATGCAGGTTGCATCATCTGGTGCAGCCCAGGCACAGCATAACTCCTATCAGTGGTAATTAGCAGACTGTGCACTCTCACAGCTCCTAATTTTGGGGCACAATAATAAAAAAGCCTTCACCGGCTGCTGCACAACACCTGTAAAAACATGTTTATAAAATTCCAAATTCTCTGTATAACCATGCAGTCACCAGTCCATACTGAAGATCCAGAAGACACTAAAACAAGAATTATATTAGAGTATCTTCTTGCTGCTATTGGTATTAGAATATTCTGCTGAAATCAGTACTTTTAGGCAAGAGCTAACAACCAAATTAATATCAGAGTAACTGAAGTGTCTCACTGAATTTGCTTAGGGCAGTTCACACTACCCAGCCTCAGGATTGAATCCATCTCAGCTCTTTGTCACTGGTTTATGTATTTCTGCCTAGAAAAGGCACTTTTGCAAAACCAGCAGGTTTATCTCAACACTTCTGCATCATACACCCCCAAAAAGCCCTTTCCAGGGACAATTGTGCATTCAAAAGCTCCTTAAACTGCACTACAACTTTAATAGTGTTTTGTGGGAATCTCTTGTTATGTATATTTGTAAATGGGGCAGATCTGTCCTAATATCCAACCGTTTGTCAAGTCATTATTTTAGGAACGCAAATTAGCAAGATGCAAAAGCACAACATTTTTTCAACTGAAATAAATTTCAGAAAAGCTTTATACATTTTGCCTGTCACTTTTTATTCATTACCAACTAGGCATTACTCTGCTATAGTTGCTGCCCTTGCCCACAAAAACAGAGGTATCTGAAAATTAGTTATGACCTGCATCCTGTGGATCCCTAAGTGTTCTTATCCCTGCAGGAAAAGTAATTTGCAGATTGCACAGAGCTGGAAAGAACCTTGCCTATTTTAGTGTCCATCAGATTTCTATCAGCACTGAACATTTTACAGGAAAGATTTCCAAAACAACATTTTCTATGTGCAGGACTAAGTGACTGTATTTAGTAACTGCTTTAACAAAAGCTTCCCCTGCTCCATTCATTTTGTTGCCAGCCTGTGCTCCAGCAGCAGACAAAGAGTTAATGTCAAAATACATCTTCTGATACCCCAATTGCCTTTCCCCATCCATTGTTTTCAAACTTCTTTTGAATGGTCAGAAATTTTCTGCCTGAATAAACTCTCAACAGAAAAGAGAACTGGAGCAAACAGAAAAATGAGTAAAACTAAACTCTGTGGGCAATACAGAAAGGAGACCTGGTTATAAAATCACCCGTTTCTAGCACCAGCATTTATTGGGAAAGAAAGTAATTTAAAAATGTGAATTTTGCTCCCTGAAGCAAAATTATATAAAGGTGACAACATTCTGAACAATATCATAAACGTGGTAAATTTATCTTTGGATGATTTGATACTCAGAATAGAAATTAACCCAATTCTTTGGGAAGCATTTACAAAAATTATTTTCAAAATAACAAATCCCTGCTTTCATGTTGCTGCTCATGTCCCAGCTTTCCTTTAGACTGAAATTTAGGCAAATACTACTACAAGTTACTTGTCACTAATACACAGGAGCTTCTAATTCCAACTGTTTTGCTCACTCTTAGCATTCTCATTTTACTGTCAGGAGCAAAAACTCTATTCTTATAAAAACCAAGAGCTGCATTTCAGTTATGGTTATCTATTGATTCAGTTACACTTGAATTGATCTCAAATTGTTTCAAGCAACTGTTCTGCACCCAAAACACCACATGAACCACAGAAACCAGATCAATAGATTTCAAGTGAAATAATTGTTTTCCTTTGTAAGACCCCATTACTCCTTGAATGCAGAACTGTTTGATTGACCTCCAGGAAAGCAGCAGATGTGAATAAGCCAAGCACCTCGGGCCTTATCAGTTAAAGAGAGGCCTTGGAAATTACATGGAATTGCAGGGAATGTGCTTGGGAGCTGTGGGAAAGGCACAGCTGGAAAAGCAGCAAACCTGCCTTTGACTCTGATAACAGGAGAGCAGCGGGACACACAGGGAAAGAACAGACTTTGGGAGTTACTCAGTCATGAACCGACAGCAAAATATTTCACTAGTCAAGAAAATAACGCAAGGATTCTCCAGTGACTGGTTTGATTTACACACTATTGGTATTAGTGAGGTTTGGGTCCTGTTTTGTGAAATTTCACACCACTGTGCCACTGAAGTCATTTTTCCCAGTTCATTACTAAATAATTGTAAGGCTTTGTGAGGGCAGTCATTTCCAGATTCCCAATTTCCAGAGCAGCAGCTGAGGAAATGAGGGGCAGCACATGAATTCCACTGGCACGATAAGATTTATACCAGATTAGCAATTCAGTGGCGTGCCTGAAGTGAGATTTTATTTCTTTTCATAATAATAATACTGGAAAGAAACGAAATGCTCACATTATAGCCCAGAATGGTTTCGTAAGGAATCTTGGTTGGCATGAATTAAACCCGGTCTGAGCTTTCCTGTTTTACGAGAGCAATTAACTGCAAACACCTTGTCATAAACGTTGCAAAAGGTCAAAGAGATTGCAACAATTTTGCTAAAGAGATAAATGGTCAAATAAAACATTGAATTGTTAATTCCCAGGTGACAAAAAGCTGCATGAGTCAGATCAATAGGAAGACATACAGAACGAATTCTGGGATAAAGGGCGGGTCAACCTTGAAGTGTTATTAACTCGCTCCTGTTGTTTTGCTCGGGCACATCCTGTGTTCCAGCAGGTAACGGCTCTGAACAGCAAATTAATGCTCACAGAGCTAAAACTGGGCAGCAGAGATTGTTGAAACAAAAAGTTCTGGAAGGATTCAGCTCTAATAACTTCCCTTTTATTAAATATTGTCAGACACATACAGCCTCTCTCTCCATCTTATTCCTAAATTCCAATAGGGAGAGTGTAAGTGTCAGGTTTGTCACTTGAAACTGTGTTTTGAATGACTGCAGTCCCTTATTTACCAGTGAATGGGCTCCTATTTTCTGTTTCTTTTTAGAAAAATGTTAGGGAGAATTTCAGGCTGTTGGGGGGCCATCACCTGAAGAAGTCTCCTCTCAAAACTATTGGATTTTTTAGACCCCTCCAGAGCAGATCACAAGACTGAAAGTTATATGTAAATAAAATCATCTCAGCATTTTTTAATTAGGGACATTTACAAGTACAAGAGAGGCTTTTCCTAAAGAAGGCTAAGCCATGGAAGAGAAAGCATGGAAAATTGTAAAATGTAATCACAAATTAGCAACTCTCATATGCAGTGGAAAATATCTACCAGGAAGGAACTGAGGAACTCAAACTGTTCCAAAGCATTAAGCAGAGCCATAAAACACAGACAGCAATGCCTATAATGATCCCATTGGACACTTGAAAATGAACATTTCAAAGGTCAGGAGTTTTACTTCTGCCAAATTGGATGCCAGTGATTTGCATAAGACTGAAAGTCAAATATCAGTGTAAATTCCCCCAGTCATATGCAAATGTAATCACCCCATGCTTCTAACAGCAGTTTTATGTCAGCCAGCATGAAAAATGTAGAGAAATCCCATCAAGTACGTTGGGCTTAGGGATATAAGTAACACAAGACACTACATTACAAACATCTGTGCTGTACAAATGCCATGAAAACATATTTTACTCTGGCAGCAAATTTTAAGGTTCTGTTAACTACCGTTCAATGATTTTTTATAAATGAAAAGAAATTCCTTTTGGAGTGCACTTCAGAAATATTTATATTTACACAAAACTTGTGGCAACCTTGAGGTGTAATTTTAGCTTCGAAAAGAGGAAAGCACATTGGTGGGTTTTTTCCTGAAAAGATATTTTCACTCTGAATTTTCTAAAAACATCACTTGATATCTATAGCACAAAGCCTCAGGGCTCACTGAATTAATGGCAGTTATGCCACTAAAATTAATGGTTCTGGGATCAGGACTGACTTAGGTTTTCCTACAGTACTTAAAATTTAAAGAGAAGCCTAAGAATCTTCCACAATTCTAATATAATAGTAATAAATAATACCTGCTAAATGGGTCTGTGTCAAACCAGTCATTTAAACCAAGAAGTTTATGCAGCAAAAGGGTGTAGAAAGTTTTTTCATGTAACAAAGGAAAGAATAAGCTGGTGTAAAATCCCATCTATTTGTTCATTTTGTTAGTTAAGACATAATGTTAGACATGATGGTATTTGTAACACCTGAGATACAACATGGGATAAAACTATTCTGTGTTCTGCACATCATCCTTTTTACCAACACAAGGCACTGCTTTCAATAACTATTTTACATTAAAGAGAGGAAAATGAGCAGCACTTCATACCTTCATCACCAGCAGTGATGCTGATGGAACATAAATGTTATTTAATTGAAGTACATGGCACTTCCTAAATATCCATAAAATACCAGATATCCCAGAGTGACTGCTGCACTGTTTAAATGCTTCAAAGCACTCTCACAATTTGTTACAAATTGAATAATGTGACATCCACAAAGTCCAGCAGTTTAACTACAAAAGCCCTCCAGATTCACACATGGAGCCTGGCAAGATGAAGTGCAACTAATTCTCGTGCAGTTTTATTAATTACATCAAAAGAATGTGATCTGACCTCAGAACTGTGGTCTTTTCAAGAAGAGAGAGCCAACTGCTGTGAAAGTGCACATCTGATGCACTCGCAGCTTTCCTTGTTCCATTAAAAAGCTCAGTCCCCTCGTGGGACCCCAGTGGCACAGACACAAACACAGAGCCCAGCAGGATGTGCTCAGAACAGGTGCTCTGGCTCTTTGTGGAGCATGTGGAGCAGGGACAGCCCGGGCTGTGCTCCCTCTGGGCAGCAGGGATGTACCTGCGAGCTGTCCTGCCCTTCCTCACAGCTGGGATGGGATCCTGGCAGGCACCGGGCTCCCTCACACCTAAACACCAGAAGGGCTCTTGCTGCAACAGACAGCCTGTAGGGTGAGACTCATAATCCAGAACATAGCATTAAATCCAAGATATTCACCCTAAAAAGGAACACATGGATTTAAATGTTGCTCAGCAGGAGATTGAACAGAATAAGAGGCCACAGAAGCACCCTGTGTGGCAGCATCACTGCACCAGTGCAGCTCAATGAGCAATACACCCTTTACACTGCCTGCAAAAAATACAGTTTATTGGTGAGATAGCAGTTAAAAACATCAGCTTTGACTGGACAGTTTTGATTCTCTCTCCTTCCATCTTTTCTGCCTCCCTCATGCTCTGCCTGCATGGCCTGGAGCCCCGTCAGGAAGGGGGTTTCCCACCCAGCAGAGTTCCCCAGGACCAGGGACAAAGAGCTCAGCTCTGGTTTGTCCCTGCCCATTGCCACAGCAAACACAGGCAAGGAGGATGAAAATGGAACCTGGACAAATATGTCCTGTACATACAACTGCCTCCTAATATAAAGTCAGTCACAACATCACCTTTTGTTCCAATCCTAGGTTGAAATCAAAAGACAACAACAACCACAGATACAACTGCCCACACAGAAGCCTTGAAAGCCATTTCTCCATGCAAACTGCTTCTGCCAGAAAGGTTACTTTGGTAACCTCCTGCTTCTGCCCAAATGGTGCATTTTAACAGCCCTGCTCACAAGAAGAGACAAAGCAAACACCAAGTTCTGAACCTCACTGATCCCCTCCCCACCTGTGTCGCCAGACCATGTATTAAGCAAAATTACATCAGTATAAAATTGCAAGTAGACCAGAATCACTCATTAAAATCACACTGCTGACCTTTTATAATGGCAATGTAGAATTGCTGTGACTAAAGAAACAATAAAACTGCATTGGAACTTTTTCAATCTGTGCTCACAGTTAGCCACAGAGCTCTTCTGCTAAATTAACACAAATTGAAATGATGTGATGCAACTCAGCAGAGGTAGAAAACAATACAGTAAAAGGAGACCTAAGTGTGTTGGTAAAGATAATTAAGAGGTCTAAAACTGAGACCTCGAACAAAACTTCATGCACAATTATACCCTGAATTTCTGTGGCTGACTACAGTCATTTCAAGTAAAAACTGAGCACTGCTGACACAAATGTCCAGGTGGAGTCACAAACCAAGTCTGGAAGGCTAAATATTTCCTTCAGTTTATAAAGCTGAGGGAGGAAAGATGAGAAACACACTAAATGTCCCCCCAGGAGTGGCTGTGACACACAGGGCTGTGTTACTGGTGTGGAGCTAACCCTGCTGACACTGCAGTGTCTAACACAAAACAACTTCAGTCCCACACTACCCTATCAAACACAGGCTGCTGCACAACAAAAATCCATGACTTGAAAGACTTTTCCACTTCTTTCTTCCAAGAATTAGAAACTGCTGTGGTTCTTGGGGATTTGCTTCCCAAATAGCCACTCGTACAGGCAGGAGAAGGCAAAACCTGGCTGCACCTTGCAGAGCCAGACAGGTAACTACAGATACATCATTTCACACAGCCCTCAGCCCTGGAAAATCAGAACACTGCTTTTGTTATATTCTCATTTCCACCTGTGTTACAATAGCCCCAAACCCCTTTGTTAACAACATGTTAGAAATACTCATTTGTGTCTCTAAAGTCACAGCAAACTTTGACAGAGTTCAGAACAGGTGCTAATTTAGGGCTGAATATAAACTAATGAGACATAAAAATGTCCTTTTGGTAATTCTTTTCCAATGCAGCAGGGGGGCATTTCTTCTCTGCCAGCTCCTCTTATTAAAAGTCCATCAATGGGAAATTTGGAATACCCTTTCAGAGTGTTCCTTTAGGAAAACAGCTGAAATCTCTGAACTGTGCATCCCTTCAAAATTCCTGTTAATACCACAGTTCATATAAACTCATTTTTCAAAATAATCTGCTCGGTTTGGGGGTTCAGATTTTCTCCCCACTTCCCAAGACATATATTATATATGTTATACACTTGTTTTTAAAATCTTTAGGAACACAGAATAATCTGTTCTCCTGTCCAGTGCCTCGCGAGTTTTTTGCAAACAGCAGGATTTCTTTAATGCTTCTGATTGAATTTCCCTACTTTCTCATTTAAGGGTTAGGAAAGCAACTTCTATTCTGCACCCCTTTTAGCAGATTGTGGCAAAAGAGGAGAGGGGAGAGAAAAAAAAACCTCACTAAAGCTCTGACAGATGGTACCCAGCGTTTGACTCATGCTGGGCTCAGCAGGACCTATAGTTTAGAAGGTTAGGACTGTCAAAAAGACTCTGCTTATCAAGTGAATAACAAAGTGTGGACTGCCAGGCTGTTTCCTATAGAAAACTTGTATTTTCCTTGTAATTCTCAGCTATCTCTGTGGTGCTTCGGAAACTTTTGGAGGAGCAGATGCTTTTCTGTTGGAGAAGCACGTTGGGAGCTGCCATGCCGGGAGCAGCTGGAGGCACAGTAGGCCTGGCTGAGGAAGCTGTGCCCCCGTGCCGGTGTCACCGCTGCGCTTTGGAGACCTCAGAGGGGATTTGAGAGCAGGGAGAGAACTCTTCTTCCTCTCCACTCGCCTCCTTTTGCACTCAGTGACAAATTAAGCTGCTCTTAGATTACTGCCCCAGCTTGAAGAATCGCTTTAGCAAAGTAATTGTGGCAAACGGAGCAAAGGCAGAAAGGTCTGGGCGTGAGGCAGCGCTCACCAGGCTTTTCATTTTAAGTGATTTCCAGCTCACATCAGGCAGCATCTACCCCAGCACAGGGTGTCTGAAGGGACTGCAAATGTTAGTGAGCAGGCTGGAAGCAGCACTGGAGTCTGCAGAAACACAGCTGAAAGGTGACCAGCTTGCAGCCATGTTTTCTGGTAAGTCTGGACTTTTAAATTTGGGGTGGGGGGAGCTGGTAAATAACTCCTGGCATAAATCATTGCTATAGCTCTGTAAATATTCCTCATGCTTTCTTCCTGAAAATAATGTCAATTCATTTGTTGAACAAGACCATTGGTTTAGTCATAAAGTAAATTGGTACCAACAGTCAGCAGCTGCTCTTCAACAGTTAGAATTAATGAGATAGTAATTATACAGCAAAATACAATCTTATTATTGCCAACACTCAAGCCTCTGTCATTGCCTCGTTTGCTTTTTGTTCAGAACTATGAAAAATGAAATGACTTAACTGAGTTCTGAAGTTCACAGAATATAATTAATTCAATGTGCCTTCATTGCTGCGTCTGGAATCCAAGTTGCTTTATAACAGACTTAAAACTAGTTTGGTACTAAGGAGGGCAGGGGGAGGAATCAGTGCTGGTTTGCAGGGAAGCAGAGTGGGATGACTGCACACAGATGATTACTTAGGGTTACTCTGCTGCCAGAAAACCTCCAGCAGAAAAAGCATGTGGGCAAAACTTTTAAATAATTACTTATTACTTGATATCACATCGATCTCAAGGAAAAGTCATAACCAGTGTGATGCTCCGGAAGAATATTGTGTCAGAAAGTTTTTACCTACTTTGTGGATTAGAAACTTGCTTTGAGTAAGGCAATGAACAATGAGGATAATTCTTTCATTCTTCTTTCAAATTCTGGCCTGAAATGTGTCTAATGTATCTAAGTGCTAATTTATTTAAGGCTGTTCCCCTTCAAAAAAGGGAGGGGGAATAGGCTGAGTGTACAACCTGTTGCTTTTCCCCCTCCTTTTCTTGCCTCAGCTCATTTTCCCTTCCTCAATCCAAGCATCTTCCAACAGATCATGTAGAGATCACGACAGGAAACGGACCTGTCCAAAAATTGAGTTTGATTTCGTTTTCGTGCAGCCAGCCATGAGCCCAAGTGAGAGAAGCCATCAAGCAGTATAGTTCTGAAACATATGTGAAAAATGAGCAGTGTTCCCAGTCAGCACTTCAGGGCACACATGATGTATCCCTGCAGAAGGTGGCATTCCCACACCCTTTTTCAGCACAAACCCAAGGACCCACACAGCCATCTCAGGGAACAGACAATTGACCTTGTCACCAGGGCTCAGGGCAGCCAGGAACTGAGCTCCCCACAGCTCCCAGCAGTGTCTCCTCCTCCAGGTGCTGCCTAAAAACCCTTTGGGCTGTGCCAAATTGCTTTGTGCTCTGGCCCAGGAGCTGTTTTCCTCCTTTTTCTGCTGTTTCAAGGCAGGTCCCAGAGAGGGATGGGGCAGGGACACATTGTCCACTCCTGTGATCACTTACCAGCCTGACCTTTGGGTTTAACTCCTGGATGCATCCATGGGTCAATGATGAGTGATCCTGGCTGTCATGGGATGGCTGCCAAAAGGACTGAGCAGCCCATAAAAACCAGGAGCTGTAGCAGTGATGGGACATGGAACAGAGGGAAGATGAGCAAAGCATTTTCATGGACAGAAATAAGGAGAGTACCTGCATTAACTTTCCATATAAGAGATTCCTACCAAGTCACATGCTCACGGATCTATTCAGGAATGCCCAGATTTCTTGGGGAAAAAAAATTACAAACTGAAAAATCAGTGTTTTAATAAAGAGCCACAAACATTGTAGGTCTTAGAAAATGCATGGTCATATTCACAGGTGTATTTCAGCCATGATATGACTTATTTGCTTTCTTCTGATGACACCACTCAAAGGGTACTCACCAGTAGCCTTTAATTTTTCACTGCTTGGATCTGCTGCAAATCTTTGGGAAAAGCTCAGCTGTGAGCAGCAGAAACTTTGTCCTCTCTCTCTCCACATCTGCCTGGGATGCAGCTCAGCCCAGGGGTATCTAAGCTACAAATGAGGTATGTGCTCTGGAACAAAGACAGCAGATGGGCTGGCCCAGCAACACCTACCATGGCCATACCTTTGAGAGAACTTTATCTCAAAAATGTGCCATTAAACAAATTCCATGAAGGAAGGCCCCGAATACTTGCATTGTTCTCCAGATAATAAAAAATAAAAAATTCATTATTAGCCTCGATCCTGAGGGCTTGAACCTGCCACTGGGCTGAGAGTTAATTTCAGGAAAATTGGGGCAGTTTCTTGTGCAAGCTTAGGGAGCTTTGTTTTGTGCCTAGTTCAGAGCACACTATAAAATCAGGTTACACAGCCAGTACCTTTTTCAAAACAAGACTTCACACTACCAGTGCAACAGAAGAGCTTCAGAATGTTTCACAAAAAGGACAGAGCAGATTTAAACACCTGCTCATTCTTTCCACAGAGATGAAGCCTTTTATTACAAGCTTCCCAGCATGTCACTGAAACGTTATCTTTATTTATGCCTCAAAGTAAACATACAAATAGCCACTATAAATTTTATCAGACAGACAGGAGAGGGAGCTCTCTCTTCATCCCACTCGATTAGGAATGGATTTTGCTGAATTTATTAAAATCTAACCACATTTTTACTCTGTGTCACATGTGACTTGTCCCTCTTTTGTCCTGGGACTACCTTCTCTTAGCAAACCA
Source organism: Picathartes gymnocephalus (assembly GCA_013390045.1). Classification (NCBI taxonomy): domain Eukaryota; kingdom Metazoa; phylum Chordata; class Aves; order Passeriformes; family Picathartidae; genus Picathartes; species Picathartes gymnocephalus. The sequence continues at coordinate 666,786 of WEKY01019214.1, read as the reverse complement.
CTCTAACTCAAACATTCCTCTGTACCACAGTAAAATGGGTTTTTTATAAATTCAGTACATACATTTGTAAGGCACCTTTAATTTTGGTATAGGAAAAAATGAAGACGTAATTCCTACTGACAAAATTCTGCTTCCCTACTTGCTGATTCACATACAAATGCATGTGTGTCTGTATTGTGAGGATACTTCCATATTTTTCAACTTAAAATACCAAGCAAGTTATTTTTTCATGGTTACCATCCTTTCCATATTCACAGATAATTTTGTATTAACCCTGAGATCTATCAACCTAAAAATTCTGGTAGATCCAAGTGCATTTTTAAGATAAATCCCTGAAATATCAAATTCACCAAAATACACAGAGGGAAAGAAACCACAGCTGACAAAAACCCAGGACAAAATAAAGTCACAGTAATCGTAATGTCTGCATGTTCTCAATGGGTTTATTTGAAATCTTATTGGAATTGGGTCTCAATTCCCATTCCCAAAACACAATTCTGACAGCAGAAATGCTTGTATCAGCATCTGGATAAAATGCTAAAAATCAAACTGCGAGTTACGTCTGTCTAGCAAAGGCTGGATAATAAGATTTACTTAATCCATTTGAAAGAAAAAAAAATGTTTTTGTCCCCCAATTTGTTGCAACATCTGAAAGTTCACGAGGTTGTGACCCCTCTTTAAGAAAGCATCTTCTACCACCTGCAAATACCCCAGGAAAGCAGTTGGAAACAATAAAACACGTGCTAGTTAACCGTTTCCAGGGAAACAGTTATGCTCCAGCAATGGGAGGTTTCAGCCCCACAGTGGCTTTGTCTAAAGAAGACAGGGCCCAGCTGTTACTGAATAACCATTGTTGTAGATCATTGGGAAATAACAGTCAGGGCACCAGAGAAGCCCTGTGGAAGTTTTATTTTCCTCACTGCCAGAGGTACATTGGAGTGAAATGACAGAAAAACAGCATAAACCAAAATATAGGAACGGGAAAGATACTAAAACCAGCTCCTGATTAAATATACACAGATGTGTTGCCTTGTGCACTTTAAGGATGGTTTTCCTAACACAGCATCCCCTCAAGTCACCAGTAGCAAATATTAACAAGAGTAATTAACTATAAAAAAGTTAGAAACTCAGAAAGTTTCAGAGCCTGAGGATGGAGTTACTCTTTGTGCTTAGAGGTGAATCAGCACACACAGCCCATTTTTTGTTCCTTACATCAAAGGGATGCAGCAACAGATTGGTCTCCCGCTCATTATAGGGTTTTCCAGAGCCACACAATAGTTAATTTCATTGTCTGGAAACACAGCATCAGAGTTTGCAGTGCAAATTTTCATTCCCTTGAATATGGAATTTGGCTGACTACACTCATTAATTTGCAGAAGAGAATGCATCATTTAACAAGGGTGTTCTGCAGGCTTTGCCAGAGTCAAACCCTCGATCCCAGGCAGCCAGGGCAGAGCTCTCAGTAACAGCAGCAGCAGCAGCAACCTTTCCTTCTGTATTTAGGAGAAGGATTTGTGTTTGTTTGCTCACTCTGCAGGATTACTACTGGCTGTGTTAAAGGCTGCTGTGCTGAAAGGGACCATGCAGAAGGTGCAACACAGCTCCATTAATGGTGCAGTTCTTCCCAGCACGGGCAGGATGAGGTGACTGATGGGCTGAGCACAACAAACACACAGAAGTCGCACTGAAACTGAGATGTTCCATACCCTAAATTTCTTTCTCCTAAATACAAGCTGATTCCTCTGGTGCTGCAGGGTGTGGTGAGGGGAAAATGTGGCTCTGGGTGTTCATTTCCCCTTCCCTAGTGCTCCATGAGCATTACAAAAAATGACGAGAAGGAGTTGTTCTCTAGAAAGAACCTTTTCGGGCTCTCCTGATAATCTGCTTAGCAAGGACACAAGCTGTTTCTCATTTGTTTATACTGTACAAGCAGTCACTGTGAGTCACATCTCAGGGAGACTTTTTTTGCATGGATTTTTCAAGAATTTGCTACAAAACATCCTTTCACATCCAAAAGACAAAGGGAAACAAATAGAGGTCTTTAGTCTCCTTCTAAAGCACATTAAAGATTTTTCACAGCAAAAGACACTAAAGATCTGTTCCTCATCCTTCAAATTCTTTGGATCACTTAGAGTTGGCAGAAACAAATCTCTTACAATGAAAGCTCCGCACCAGAACTGAGTAAATTAATCTGAGGCTTTTATAGCCTCCTTTGCTGCTCACAAAAAGAGTATTAAAGTAGGTTAAAGTAGGGTGTTTTTCCCTTTTTTTATTTCCTGTGCTTACTGTTTGGAATTAGCAGAGGGTTAGAAACTCTACAGTCCTCTCATTCATTTGTATTTTTTTCCCTTTTTTAAAGCCCTGCACAGTACAAGTCTATTCATAATCTGTGCCTCAAAGAAAGCCCAATTTAAATGTAAAAATGCACAACAAGACATAACAAGTGGGAGAGTCATAAACGAGGTGAGACAGACAGAAGGAGAGAGGTTTGTACCAGAGAAAGTCCTGGTGGCTGCAGCCAAAGGGATGGTGGTAGCCACTGGAGAACACTTGAATTTTCTCTCCTTTCTTTCCCAACACCAATAATTAGAGAAAAAAAGGGATAGAGAGAAGAGATTATAGAAAATAACTCATTGCTACTTGATTACAAATAAAATGTGTGCTGAGAAGGGGAGAATTACAGTTGTTTCAGTAGAGACCAAACAAAAGCAATGGAGTTGGGCAAGAAATTTAGAGCAAAGGTGCTGTTCTCAGTCCCAGCTGATTGTGAGGCATCCAAAATGCAACCTTTGGAAGTCAGGGTTCCACTGGGAATGTGGAGTGTCAGATCCAAACAATATTGAAATTATCAATATTATTATCTAGTTTTCTTGAGTTATATCTGGTCTTTCAACAACAGCATCTTCTTCAACATCTTACTCAAAATTCAGTTTAAAATATTACACGGAATAGCAGAAAGGAAACATTTCCTTTTCTTCTTCAACCTGGATAGAAGTCGCAGACTGGGAAATCTCTGCAGGCAAGTGTGATGTCTTTATAGCAATCTCACAATTACCTGTAGAGATTCTACAATCTGGCATCTTCATGCACAGTAATCATAAACTTTTCACTTCTTCAGCCTCTGCACCTCTGCTGACTTGAGCTGAATTCCATCCAAATTGCCTAAGCAGCACGGAGCTGACTGCAAGCTTTTTACTTAATAATTTTCATGAGTCAAAAATTGAAAACAAAAGCATAAATCCCACACAAATTAACCAACTGGACACTGGAAAAATACTAAAGGACAAAGTTATTATAGGCTATTTTTCAGCTATGAGGGCTTAATATTCCATTATTAGGCTACACCTACTGTTAACTGAGCTGAATCACAACCAGGTTCTCATGGGTGATCAGTTCATGCAGTGCTGGATGAGTTCAGGGTTTTCAAAGTGATGATGCTTTGAAGAGCTGTTCGTCTGCTAAACATTCTCATATCAAGCTCTGGACATGGTGGAAGCAAGAATAAACCACTTTGAAAGAAGAGAATACCCAGCAATACAGGCCTTCATGAAAAGAATAAAGTAACTTTTCTTTTCCTTATTAAAAATGTTCCTAGAACCGATATTTGTGAAGTTTTACCTCATGCTACTTCAATGACATTGAACAAATGAATTGGACAAATATTTATCAGGGCTCAGAAAGATGTTTGTTCCTGAAACACCCAGGCATTGATGCTGTTCAGAAATGCATTCCCAGGTCAGCTCCCAGTCACTGCAGCAGAACCTGTGCCTACACCCTCCAGGAAACTCACTCCACCTGAACAACACTTACATAAATTTTGGCTGGAAGGACAATTTGGCATGAAAGGACATCAGTGGTGATGCTGAGCTTTTCATGCAAGCAGACAGAGGAAGCAGGGTTATGATTTTACCAAGCTGCAAGTGAAAGACCTCGATCTTGTCAGGTAATGCTGCACTGGAGGACCCTCAGACAACACTTGTCCTTTTGAAGAGCCCTCACATCCACTTGCTTCCTGCTGAGAATCAAACACCTCCCTGTGATGAAAAGCAACAACTCAGGCTGTGCCTCAGCTCCTGTGGGCACAGGAAAAGCAAGCTGCTCTCCCTCAGGGCTGCAGCTTTCCAGCTGATGCCTTATCACTTTGACCTGGAACAGAGGCTAGACAAAATTAGAGGAATAAAAGGGGAAGGGAGCAGTGGAGAATATGTGGGTGTTTTCCATACAGGAGTATTATTCCAGGGGGAGGCACAGAAACCTCATTCTACTTGTGCACAACAGTGCTCTGGGAAGGGTTTCGGCTCTTGTTACAAAACTCCCCAAAATCCAGCAGCTGTGCTCCACCCCTTACTGTAAAGGATCAGTGATTTCCACACTTTTTAATACTTCCTCATTTTACATCTCCTCTGTTCTCCCTGTTTACATGAAATATATCTTTAGTCTGCACACCCTTGCTACTTTCCCAGTTTCCCAGTTCCCAGCATTTGCCAGCAAACCACTGCTCTTCCAGGAGAGTTACCACCTTTATTCTGGATTGGAATGTACATAAAGACTGAAATAAGGCTATGAATTTAATCTGTTCTTCTCAAACAAGTGTTAATTGACAAATGATGACGGCAAGCATTTGCAATACCATGATTATAGCTGATAATTGTGCATGTGGGTACAATTGACATGTCAGCATCTGCAAATAAAACCTGTGGTGACATCCCAGAATAACTCCAAGCAATGGCAAAGCCCCACTCATTTCAAGACCAAGTTTTTTCAACATCAGCTTTATGTATTAGTTCTGGACGGGAGGCAAAATTGCAGTTGGAACAAATGCATTGTCCCCAATCAGACCCTTACAATTTATCCTTGTTCTTATTGAGCCAACTTGTTCTTGTCTACTGAGTCTTCACTGCTTTGGTAAGTCATAAATGCTGTGCAATAAAAACATCAATAACCTTGTATGATTTTTAAAAACTTACCTGACTATTCCATTCAAATATTTTAAATCCCCCTCCAATTATTCAGCCAGCCCAAGCCCTGCAGAGACATCCACAGTGCCACACATTAGCCAAAATGCTGTTGATGAGTAAGATGGAACCTGCCCTTCCATTTAGATTGATAAAAAAAGGCCTCAAAAAGAAGCTCTGTTGGCAAATCCAGCCCTGAGAAAGAAAGCAAAGCTTCATTCCAAGCACTGACTCAAATCAGTGCTAGAATCACTCCAGGCTAATCTCAAATTTTAATCCCTTGATAATTTTATATGATTTTCTTCTTATGACTGTTCTGGTTAAGAGGCTCTTTTGGTTCATCTTGTATGTTTTAAGTTTCTGACATAATTTTAAATACTTCTCTTGTCATCCTTCCAGAATTACCTTTCACACCTCTATCTTCAGAATACTGCCATTGCATTAACCAAAATAAGAAAAAATAAGAGAAAAACAAATATTTTGGCAAGTTTCAAGAGTTCATCAAAAAACCGTAGTAATTACATCAACGACAATAATGTGCACTTATTATTTTCAGGATAAAATCGTGCCTCAGTGAAATCAAGACAAGCTTTTGCATTCTCTTCCACGGGATTATTCCAGAAGCCTTTCATCCTTCCTCTAATGACTTCTTTCCATCTCCCTGTTTATGAGCAAATCCTTTTAAACAGGAAATACAAATTAGCACTAAAGCTAGGGAACTAGTTGGAACCCATCATGCTGCAATAGTGGAAAATTAAATAGCACAGACTCAAAAAGCCCTCCTTTTTGCAGAAGAGAAAGAAAATTCTTCAACGTTTTCCACCAGTAAGGAGAGTGTGCAAACTGGTAACACAAATCTGCAGCTGCACCAAGTCACCAGTGAATGGAGAGTTCTTTTTCTGGTGAGCTTCCCAGGTTTCAAACACTATCTCCGATTTATTGATTTAAAACAAGGTCTGAATCTTTTAGCAACATGTAGAGCTGGAGCACCACCTTCTATTTATCCAACTCCAAATGTAAGTAAATCTTCATTGTGTTCAAACTTTCCATTACAGGTTTGCACTGCAAATTACAATGCAAAACAAATATTGAAGAGTCATAGATTGATCTTTGAGCTGAAAGTTCTAAATTCTCTTTGAATCAGTCTTGCGCTCATTCCATAATCTTACTACATCCATGTAAAATAAAAGAGAAAAGGAAAAAAGTGGTGCCATGAGATCATCAAGGCTGAAGAGTCAAGCCATGAAAAATTAAAGTGCCAGGGCTGAGGTTGCCTGGGTGCAATTTCTCTGTGCCTCTGCAGTGTGAGACAGAGTTTAAATTACAGGATTACATGTGTAAGAGCAAGATTAACATTCTTTTACCATAAGGCTTTTATGCACCAGAGATAAGGGAAAGGACAGTCCAATGTTTCAGGAACTTGGGGCACCTTCTCACTCATAGGGAAGCTATGAGGGAGAAAATAGATATTTATGCTAGGAAAAACATCTAACCTGTGCAGGAACTTTTCTGCACTATGAAGCTATATCTCTTTAACATGTTGTTGTAGGGCTTGTCTAAATTCCTGTATAGAAATGGTCTCCTCCTACTCCTTTGGAGTCTTTGCTTTCACAGAAGTTCCAAAATCATACATTTGGAGGCCTAAATTTGAAAAAATCCCTATCTAAGAGCCATCTTCCACCCACAGCACACTGACTCTGCTTTCAGTGCTGTGCCAAAATGGTATTTTCCTGATAGCCAGCACTGCATGCAGGGCTGGCAGCAAGGAAAGGGCACTGGCCAAAAGCCACCAAACAAGAAGAGCAGCTGCAGGAACTGACCCACATAGTTGTAACTCTTTTGTCACCCATGGAAAACCATTGGAGGACTACAAAAGAAACATAGAGAAATCAGAATTCTCCCCAATGCAGTAACCTGCCACACAAGAACCAACAGAAAGGATGTGCCTTCTGCTCCTTGTGCCTTCTCTTTTCCCTCCACCTTCCCAGATCTGCAACAGATGAGGAAGTCTGGTCATGTCTGTGTTCATCTGGAGCTTTGTTTGGGACTTTCTGTACCACCTGATGCCTTCTTTTGTCTGGCAAATTCTGCGGAACTGGCTGAGCAAACATAACCAGGCCACCTGCCAGGCCTGCCTCTGGTTTGTTTCAGTGGAAGCTTGGTGTTCCTGAGGATTTTCCGAGCACACTTCAAGGCTGCTGGAAATTTATCCCAGAGAAATCCAACAGCTCCCCATCAGTGATGGCCCATCTATGGCCTCGTGGCTTTAGTGGGCAAGGTAAGGAAAGCAGCTCGACCTTGCACAAACCCCTGATCCCAGCACATGCCCTGTTGCTTGCTGGAGGGCTCAGCAGGGCAAGGATTTCCCTGGAATTGCCTGTGGGCCCACAGTTGCCCCTCCAGCAGCCAGAGGCTTCCTGCAGGGAATGAACAGTTGGTTCTCCTGGCTTCAGTGTGCTGCTCTTGCAGCAAACCATGAAACACACAGGGAAGGACCTTGTTATTGTGTCCTGCAGGTAAACAGCTCTAGCAAACAACTTGATGTTCTACTTCACTTTCCAGAAAACTTTCCACAATCTCTCAATACCTGCTTTTCTTCTAACTTTATCAGATGTCTCCAGGACACCCAACTTTTTTGACTCTTTTCTTGTTTGCAGTTCTGGCACTTTATCCCTAAATATCTGAGATTTAGTGCCCAAGAGGAAAGCAGGATTTGGTTGAGCTCCCTACCCAGGTGTGCTACCCTGGCTTGAGGGCACTGCTCAGCAGAGTTCCAGGAACAGCAAAGAAGGTAAGTGAAGGAGCTGAAGAAATAGGCAGATCATTTCTAGATGTTTCACATAAATGCTTTTTGTTCAGAAGTCAGAGAGCTCCCTTGAATGTGTATTTTATTGTAGTCCTTCTTATACAAGAGGAGCCAAATAAGCTGAACCAGAAAGAACAAGTCTGCTTTATCAGTTTACACCCAGACTGGAGCATGCCAAAGATCACCAAATAAACCAGGTTTATTCAGCAAGTTGCTTAATAATAGTTCTCTCAGAGAAGATGTAGAGAGAACCTAAATGTTTTAATGACAGATATCCACAGCACCAGGTGTTGTCTGTGGAATTATGCCATTTTTTCTTGTGTAGGACATTCAGGGAAGAAATTTAGCTGACATGAACCCACTTGCAGGCCTAACCTGGATGGCTGTGAGTTGGCTTAATCTCAGCTGGCAACTGTGAGCAGTTAATAACTCTCTCACAGTTGTAGCTGGGATTATGCTAAACACAGCAATTTCTTTGCTCTAATGGACTAGCAGACCTGCCTGGCACCCCAGTTACAGACCCAAGAGACATTTCTGCAGTGCACAAAACCCAAACATGCCACGCACACAGGATGAACCTCATGGCTTATCCAGACCATGCACCAACCTCCAGGCTTTGGCTTGCCACCTCCTGCCTTTCCCAGCTTCCCTGGTGCAGCATCCTGCAGCAGCAGAACGATCTCTTCATTAACTGTATTCACAACTTTTTCTGAAGTCACATCTCATTTCAACCACCCTGAAACTGTTACTTGTCAAAATCTCTCCTGAAGCCACTGATTTAGCTCTGAACCATAGGGCTGACGATGACTTTTCTGTGTTTAATCCTTTGCATCTGCAATTTTTTTTAAGATACAGTTCTGTGTCCAGACTTTTCACAAGTTCAAAGACTGTTGTTCTACCAGAACCACCCTTTATGCTGAATTTTCCATTACCCAAAACAATTGCAATCCATTTTTCGCATGTTTATGGGCTTGGTAATGTCCCAACTCAAACCAGTCAGGATTCTTGTAACTTGTCTACAGCTGAAGTTCCCCTGCTCAAGAGAAACAATCCAAAGATGCAGAAATACAAGATTCCCATTAAGATTAGATGGCTTTAGTCGGCCTATGGATACATAGCAGAAAGAAATATTATATATAGCCAGAGCACATAAAATATATTTATTACACCCAGTTTTGTGGCTGAAAGCTCCAGATGGCCAATCCTTAGAGATACATCCCTAAGTTTTATTTATGTGTGAGATTCCAGGGAGCATTTGTAGCCTACCAGAAAATATTCCTGTTTTACACTAGGGATCAAAGGAACTTGACAAAAGATGGCTCCCTCTGATGTACAGAAGTTGGTGCTCAATAAGACCAGGTATGACCTGAGTTCTTTTTAGTCCTTTAGAATTTTAGAAGAAAATTGTTCTGAGATAAAATTCCCTATCTGAAACAGCCCTGGTGAAGGGACACCATTGCTGCCTCAGGAACTGCTAACAGAAGTACCCTTGATGTAAAAGTGTAGCTGGTGCAGGACATTTATATGGATTTAGTTCTCATTCTCATTAATCATCACATGTCACCTGACACTCCCCTGTCCACTGCAAGCATCTGTCTTCCACACCTAAAGTTGAAGTTAATGAAAATATCTGTGGGACACGGACAGCAGAGTATTTTAGGACAGACCATGTATGCCATTAAAGCAGTAACAAAACAAGTTACCAGTTATTTACAACCAGGGCACCCCTGAGGGAAGAGCAGCTTCATTAAACCAGTCAGTCAGACACATTTCAGATTATTTCTTTTCAGGCCTGAGCCAGAAATACAACCCCCAACTGTCTCCAAAATCCCTGACTTTCAAACACAAGTGGGTGAAAGCAGAAATTCTGATGTCTGAGGCTGTGATGACCATATGCTGCTAAAGTGGGGTGTGCAATTTGCTCTCAGTACAGCCAGACCTACAGCAAATGGACAAACATCCCTGGCACACACCCATCCAGGGCACACAGCAGGACTAACTATCAAGGCTCAGGTCTGGCACCAGGTTATTCCTTTCCAATGCAGTATTTTCTCTAGATCCAGCACTAGAGAGGTGTGAGAAATGGGACAGGAACATTAGGTCTGTAGTTCTCACTGCCAGAGTGCTGGATATATAAAGCCCACCCACGCTGGCACACGGTTGGAGTTTCTCCTGAATTTCACAACTCACACACAGTGAATTTGCAGACTCGCCCTGCTGCAGGCCTACATCATTTCCTGCCCTTTGGAGAAGCAGAACACACTTGCTGACTAACTTGTGTTCAGCTATTCAACCAGCAAACAACAGGTTTGAATAACTAAAAACTTGCACAAGATGTATAAAGCTCTCCAGCATTGCTACCTAGAGTGATTCTTGGTAATACTTATTCTTAGCATTTCTTAGATAAAAGGTATCAATTTCCTTTAAAAACTGAGTGGTGCAATTAAGATTTTTTTTTCTTCCTAGTACACTGACCTTGTAAAGCCTCAACATTTGAAGTTTCAAATTAAAAAAATGGTAACCAAAACCACTGCAGAGTTTTTGATGTCGCAGATACTGCATCAGGAACTGATCGGATAATAATCGCTCACCATCAGTTCCTAATGCATTGCCTTCAGCATCTAAACAAACATCCAGGAGTTCCTAATGGGAACAGCTGCAATGCTGGGATGGTCACACAGGAGCTAAATGTCATCCCAGCAAAGCCTTGACAGCTCTCCTACAAAAACACAGCCTTACCTCGAGGGGCAAATCTAAAGGTACTGGTGCTGTTGAGTGGGACACCTCACTCCCTCCCAGATCAGGGTGCCGCAATTAGAACCAGACTGGGAGACAAAAAATGGGAGGAAAAGAGCTGTCCTTGCCTCAGGTGGTTACTTCCACAGTGTATTCTCTTCACACAAGAATTACAAGACATACCTAACATACAGTGATAATGGCAAGAGTCACTTCTGTCCAAAGGATTTCCAAATTACTGGAAATTATTTCAAAATTATTTACAATCTGCTTTGTATTATTACAATATATGCACAAAAATACACCTATGGATTTGTATGTATGTTTCCATGAGACAAATGAAAAAGCAGAGAGGAACCCTTTGTTTGCTGGTGGAGCAGAAGCCACACGGAACGGGAGCACAGCAAAGGGCAGCGTGTAACACTAACACCCAACAATTCCCTTAGGGACTGAACAAAGCTATGCCATTTTAATGGGCTGTGACACCTGGGCAAGTGCCAAAGATTAATTTGACAGATTTTTATGGCTTTTTGGATTCTTGCGTCTTCAAAAAAAACCAGAGCCTCACCTGCAGAACACAGCCCTCAACAACACAGCTTTTATTCATACCACAATTTTCCAGCTAAGCATTGACTCAGAGCAAAGCACCTGGACTCTCCAGTACGTCCATGGATATGCTGGAGGTCTCATATCTCCATTCTGAGCATCTCAGCCCACATGAATTTGTGATCTTGAAGCTGAAGCAGCAAGATATACAGCAAGGTATCAACTGCTCCAAAAGACAGCCTGGCAAATTTTACCTGCAGCCTGACAGGCAGAACATCACCTCCACAGCTCTCTGAGGGGCAAGGGGATGTGTCAGAACATAATTATGACATAGCAGAGTCAACTGATACTGTTTTATTCATTGTTCCTATTCAGACCTAAAGCTTAAAAACGGAATGCAACCTCCTGGCTGTCTCCACGTGAGTTTTACCCATTTCTTCTACACAGTGATGAGTCTGGCCACAAACTTTGAATAAGAATGAGGATCTGGAACTCATCTCCATCCCACAAATTGTCGGCATTTTTTCAACCAAAGGCGTGTTTCATTATGTTCCATTGGTAGGAAGTTCAATCCATATTCAGATCCTCAATCCATGTATTTGGAGATGAGAAGTGCTGGCACAGGTCTACAGGTGAAACCCTCAGAGTGAACCATTCCCCAGAGAAAGGAATTTGCATATCCCAAAGCTGTCTGGAGGTGCTGCTGAACGTGCAGAGACACGGAGCACCTTCCAGAGGCAGGAAACATGGCTGGGAGCAAGAGGAATTCCAGGAGGGAGACAAGGAGCCTGAGTAAGCACATGTTGTCTGCCAGGTTAGAAAGGTAAGTGCCAGTTTCACAGCACTGCAGCTCATGCAGTGACACTGAACTCATTCCAGCCCCTCTGGAGAATCCACACCTTGGTTTGTCCAGGAGCACATGGAACTGGGACCTACAGCCTCCATGGAGAACCTGGATTCCTGCACATGGAGATCCACGTTGTCTCCAGCTGGCACTAGGGTTCCAAAGGAAACCAAAGTGGTTTCTTTTTTCTCCTTCCTTAGAAAATAATTCAAGGCTACCAAGACTTAGAAACACTGGTCTTTCACTAATTATTTTTCCCCTGCTATTGCCCATCATTTTTAAACAGCTGTATTAAAGGGGAAATATACCAAACATTTTTATTTATTGCTTTACTTATTTTGACCTTTTCTACTGCCAAAAATGTATCCAGCATATCATTAATGAGTGAATGGCATAGCTTCACAGACCAAGCACACACAGTGTGAGGAATAACTGCTGCAGAAAGGAGCTAGCAGTGAAGAGGTGAAAAAATCCTATTACTCCTTGTAGGTTTGATTTTAATTTACAAGACTTGAAGGTGACTACATCACATGACAGGAGTTCTGAAGTGCTCTGAATTTTGGTCTGTTAGATATATGCAGTTACCTGTGCAGTTCAACATGCAGCTCCTGACTTCTCAGTTGTGGGGAATGCGATTGGCAGCTCTGGCCCTTTAGACCATGAAGGAATTAGCATCCTATTATGGATATCTTCAGACCCTGATCAGCCTAAGCAGGAATGCCATGAGAAAGCCAATGGGTGGGAAGACTGAAGGGAGCTGATGTCATGGAGTTCATCCTGTAATCTAATTCTAGATTGTTTAGGCCTCCCATCTCTCAGGCTCTTCTTCTCTTCCTGTTTCTAGGAAAGTAAAGAGCCTCCACCCTGCTAATGATCCCCCAGGGGAGGCAGTGTCAGGAGGCAGCACTTGCTCCAGCAGAGAAGAGCCACGGCTGCTGCAGCACACGGCATCAGGCTGAGAGCAAACACAGCCCAAAGAGATCAACCCAGAGAAGGGGGGAGGAAGGAAGCCTCCCCCCCAGGAATGCAGCTGGTTCAGGGAGGGAGGGGAACAGCTTCGCAGGGAAAACAAACCACCCAGCTTCTCAGAACCCCAATAATGTCCATGCATTCTCCAGGGAGGATTTGCAGAAAGACGGGAAGAAACATAAACAGAAAGATGCGTGGTTGGAAACACCACTTGAAAATGACATTTCACAGTGAAATGTCAGGGCAGAGCGTTTCAGAAGGTGATGGGGTCCTCACACTTGGTTTTTCCATAACTTCTTAGCCTCCCTCCTCCCTGCTGAATGCTCATGGCCAGCTTTGGAGCTCCCTCACTGAAGCCTCACTGGAAAGAGGATAAAGAGGCAAAAAAGGGACCATTTACTCCTCCATATTTTTTTCCTCCCCTTTCACTTCTATCCCAGTTCGGCTACTGTCTAATCAGTGCAGTGACAGCCACAAGAAAACGGCATTAAGTGTACTTCTCCTCACTTCCCTTATTCTCACTGTCAAGAGAGTATCCACTAGTTTTTGCCCTGGGACTCCTTTGCCATCCCAGAGGGAAAGAACCTTTCCATTACCTGCTCCCATTCCCTGGTTCAGCCTCTGCCAGAGAACAGTGTGCAAATGAGATGCTGCACTTTAACCACAATCACTTACAACAGGATGACCTGGGAGAAAAAAGAAGAGAGAACAAGGAGGAAGCATTTGATAAGGCATTAATTAAATACTAATGTGTTTACTCTCCCCCTCTGCTCTCACTGCTTTTGAAGGCAATAGAAACTAGACTGGTATTTCCTAGGAATCTCTGTACAAACAAAGGTAGTCATTCCTTACAACAAAACTTATCTTAACGGTAACAGACCAAAGATGCAACTAATTCACCTGGCAGCAACTAAAACAAGGTGCAGGTACAAGGTAAACTCAGTGGTATTTTCCCAAATGCTCTCCAAAAAATTGTGGCTCATGAACTCCCTAGGACATTTGTTTCCATGCATTTAGCATCCATAACAAATTGGTTTTTCACAAATTTGTGCAATATTCTCCCAAATCCACCTAAGCTGCAGCATCCATAATGCCTGAGGCAAGGAGTTCCACAGTTTCAGTGTACGTAGTAATGGAGATTCACTTCTTTTTGTACCTCTGCTCAGTAGGGGTTCCTTCAAGCTTTACCTCAGTTGAAAATCTATTAACTGATTGTGCATATGAAAGACAGTAATTCTTCCCAAGATTCGTGTAAATTTTACCACACTATTCCACAATTCCTGCTAGAAATGGGAGAAATAACAAAGAAACAAAAAAACATTGGTGGGGGGAGGAAGCCTTGGCAATGAGGAAAGAAAATAAGGTGACACGTTATGGTATCAAAAGAGAGAATCTGCAATTCCTCCTTTAAGGACCAAAAGAAGACTTCCAGATAACCTTACAGATCCTCTGAACTTCGGCCCAAGTATCTCAGCAAGTAAAGGATGTTCTCAATGACAGCCCCCCTGACTGCATGCTTGGAAATGTTGAGATGCCATATTTATTCCCTCAGGCTCATGCAATCAGTTACACCCAAAGCTGTGCTCCAGAGATGCCCATTGCAGGCAGCAGTGTTTGAGTAACGAGCATGGAGGTCCTCGGGCTCCCAGTTTTGGTTAATCCACCTCCCACTTGGCCCATTCCTCAGCACAGGCAGGGAAGAGCACAAAGCTGTCCACCCTTTTGGATGACTCCACAGTCCTGATGGAGCAACAGCTCAGGGCACACACTGCAGTTTAGCCACCCACACACATAGGTTAATGCACTTTTTGATGATTCATAAACCCAGATCTAACAGCAGAATCAAGGCTTTTGTTCATTATTTTGGAATGAAACATCAACTAACATTTTTTACAGATGACTGTCAAGGCAAGATCCTGGACTGCAGAGTCCTGCTTATCTGAAATGATTTTCAGCTACGCCCTTCAAGGCAAAACCATGTCTATTAAAAGAAATACAGAAAATCCCAGCATCATAATCCTGGAACATGCAGCTGTGTACTGTACTCCATGCAGTTCATTATGTTCAGATTTTGCAGGGATCCTCCATACAGAAAATGCTATTCCTGTGCTATATAATCCCTATCCACTACGGACTTGTTAAGGATGGATTTGTACAGTCTTAACTGCAAATTCTTCTGCTTTGGGGTGTCCTTGCTGAGTCTTTAATAACAAAGCTTTGAAGTTTAATTACTCTCTTAGCAGCTGCAACCATTATACTTGAGATATATACAAGGCGAGTAATAAGGTTGTAAAGTGGAGTTAACTTCAATCAAAAAAGGAAAACACGAGGAAAGTTTTATTCACCAATGGCTTTGACAAAATTAACTTTAGAATCACACACATCAAGGCCAACTTTCAAATCAGCAGAACCTGCCCTCTTGGCTCCTTCCAGCAAATTCTATTAAATGCCCAATTACCAGAGGCAGAGTTGCCAGTCAAGAGTGGGGTGCAAGAAGATCCACAACTGCCAGTTCACTTTGCTACTAATATAATGGAAAAAACACGTGCAGAGCAGCCACCCAGAAGAGGAACTGCCCACAACATCCTGAAGGAAGAGTTACATCAGGAGGGAAGATGCCACACTGGCACAACCCCTGTGATGTGCAGAGAGACCCTGGACACAGAAAGCTGCTCTGACGTAAAGATATATTGCCATGCTCCCTTCTTCAGGGAAAGGGAAATGATTAACAACCCATGTGGCAGCTATCAAGGGAAGCATTTCCAGAATACTTTCTATGATTGATCAGCTTCTTTGACCTTCCCCACTGTACTGAGATACCCTCAGAGCAAAACTGCTCGTGTTTGCAAAGGGAACACAAAGGAAGGCACTGGAAATGCAGATCCAACTAGAAATCTCCTTTTTCAGCATTACTGTTATTTGCCTGATGACACAGACAGAGTTTTAGGTGATAATATACACAGATATAAGTAATATCCCATCTGGCTCAATTTTTCTTACTCTGCTTATTTGGTATATACACCATATAAATACCAAATACAAACTTCTTTTTTTCCTCCTGCCATTTTCCAATCTATTGTGGCAGCCATGTTATTTTTAAATAGATCTCACATATTCTATTGGTTCTCATCAATTTATATTATAGATGAACACTTACATTTATAACTACATCCCTAAAAAACAATGCTGAAAGAAAGTTAAAGTTGCAAAGTCCAGGCTCCAAATGTCACAAAGTGGCAAGATTCAACTGGTACATTTTACACACTTAGGAAAAAAGTTGCTTCTACCTCAGTGGTGTCTACAGAACATGAAGGGAAAAGACATCAAGGTTATTTAGAATCCTTTGATCCACATGGTTGATATAATATAATGCCTGCTATCCATAAAAAAGTTCAGCACTTTTATACTTTTTTGGCTACCAAACTCTCCAAATGTCAGATATCTTAAGAAAACTGGAGTGTTTTTTTCTTTCTCAGTGCAGTACCTACAGTGGATAGGGTACATGTAAATTCTGAGAGACAAAACCTGAGGGTAAGACGTGGTTTTAGCCAATTTAACCTGACTTTACAAAACTAAAAATCCCCCTCTTTGCCATCTAAACACAGCATGTTCAGTCTCTTACCAGAGGAAAACGCTGACAGAAGTTAGAAACTGTTGTCATCTAAATACTTCTGTAGAAAAATCACAAAAATCAAATTCTCATTATTTGATAACTTGACTTTTCTACATCCAATCTCCCTTCACATCAAGATATTACACAGAGGTCTCAACTAGCCAGTTGAGAGGCAGAATTTATCATCTCCCCGAATCATTAATTTCAGACTCCAATAAAAGCACAAGATCATTAGTGCTGTGCTAGATCATATCCCATCCCTGAAGTTGCTAAATCAACAGGAGGGACACTCTCCAAACCACCCCGGCCAGAGACCACCAGGTTTAGAAGCTCTGCAGAGAATCCATCAGCACTGCAAGGGCTCCAGGAGCTGCTTGTGCACTGTGCTGGCTGCGACTGCAGCCACGGAAAGCTCCGGCTGCCTGTGCCAAAGCCCTTTACGCAGATGCACAACTGGAACTTGGAAATGGCATGGAGAAACAGCTAAAGCTCATGAAACTGCAAAACATTTCTGCTTCAACCAGTGTGGTCGGCAGAGCTGTAATTTCTGTGAATCCAGTATCTGGGCTTCTTGGAATTTACCAGCCCTGTTGGCAGAGCAGTCACGTCTTGTAACTTCCATGCGGGCAGGAATGAGGCTCAAGGAACTTACAAGCTCCCCAGGGCAGCTGGAGGAACTGGCAAATTCAGCTCGACGGATACCTGGTGTTTGTGGGGATCTGCCAAGCCCGTTGGAACCCAGCTCCCAGCTCCTGCCGCTCGCAGCTTTGCGGCTGAACCGACAGCGAGCTCCGCTGCAGGGGTTACGCTCCCCCTGGAGCGGGAGAGGGAAGGGCTGTGCTGGGAAGTGAAGTTCCGTTCTTGGCTCTGTAGCTACAGGGCAGCAGGAACTTCCTGAGACATCCAACTGCTCTGGCTTCTACCCGATGCCTGAAGGATGCTGCAAGTGTGGTTCTCATGCAAATTAACCTCCGCAGGTAGTCTGGGAAAGATCCTTGACACAGATTGTATCTCACACAAAATAAAACAGACACCAGAGGAGCCAGTAACTGCTTCTCATTCCAGCCTCAGAGCAGTTCTGCAAGGCTTGATGAAAGATGAAGATGTCCCTAAGCACAGAGCAGTTGTTTGCTCCTCTGTTGAGTGTTTTAGTTCTGTTTGAGATATCCCAAACTACCTGCTGAACTAAAATCAGTGAGACGCACTGAACCAAAGTAACACGGGGGCAACACTGGACCCTGGGGAGGCAGTTGGGGGTAGGGGGATGGGAAAAGCAAGGAAAACAACACCTACTCCTGGATTATGTTGTATCGTGTGATGTGGGTCAAAATGTCCCACATAAAGGGACAGATGTAACAAAATATTCAGGAAAACAACACCTACTCCTGGATATGTTGTACTGTGTGATGTGGGACAAAATATCCACATGAAGGCACAGATGTAACAAAATATTAACAAATTAGTATTTCACTGTTTCATATGTAGTAGCTTCAGCTGTCGTGTGCTTCAGTCTAATCTTCTAAGCTTAGAAGTCAGATAAGGTTTAAAGCCTCAGGCTGTCATGATAAGAATATTACATGTATATCAGTGTAGTGGATTATGAGTTAACATCTATATGAATTAACAGCTTATGAATTAACATGATATTTTACTCCCTGACCGTAACTGAATAACTGGACTTAGTTATCCCTGGAGGTTTCCATCCAATTTGCCTCCAACTTTCTATGAAATCACTAAGCAGTTTCTGCAGAGCATCTGCATGTCCCTACACCAAAAATCAGTCAGATGCTCCAGTCAGCCTCTTCATTCAATCAGATTCAGGACAGACCAAAGAATACTCTGACCAAGGGAACTGAGCCACAATGTCTAATCTTACCTTAACAGAAGAGAGTATCCCTTGGAAGGAAACAGTCATGGAGATGAGTCAAACAGCAGCTCACCAAGGAAAAGATTTTGCCTCATTCACAGCAGCTTAGAGAAGGCCAGGATTTTCTGGAGTGAGGTCTTCGTAGCCTCCAGAACCATGCTCTGACTTCCTGATTATGTGTTCAAAGGGGGTCCTGCTAACTCCTAATCCCAGAGATAACCTGCAGCACCTGCTCTGTGTAGCTTACAGAGAAGCCTCTGCAGAAGCCATGGAAACAAAGCAGGTGCCACCAGAAAGGCCCTCACACATCTGCAATTGCTCTGTGTGTGTGCGCAGGTACCTGTGTGTTCATAGGTCTGACCATACTTCCAGGGCTTCTGCACCCACAGAAACTGATCTTTGCCTTCCAAGCAGCATTGCTTGCATTAAGAGCAGAACAAAAGAGGCTGTAAGAAACATGAATAGGAAGGAAATGTGCCTGATAAGCATGGATAAAGGGAAGCCTGATTCATCAGTGCTCCTTAGACTCTGCCTGACTTCCCGAGCAGAAGTCTTCCCTCTCATTTGGGTCTTCTGAAGACTGCACGAGCAGCAAACATTGATCAAAACTCTTTGCCATCAATGTTATCTTTACTTCTGTTAACCACACTGATATTAACATACACAAAGAAGCTTTTCAGCAAGAGCCTTTCATACCCTTCCCCTCTGGATCTCACTCTTCCCCCTCACATGAATCCACTGTCATCTCAAAAAACACACTGGAGTAACACAGCCCCTCCCAGATTCCCTTGTGCACTCTGTGAATCTGAAACAGTCTGGTATTCCCAGAACCTGAACCTTAACACAAATGGTTGTATTTAGGATTCCTAGTCTTGCTAGGCTCAGATTCTTTTCCTGAATTTGTCTTACACAACTTTAACCAAATAGAAAAAGAAACCATATTTTGCATGGAAGATGAAGACAGAGCAGCAGCTTCAGAGAACACCATATCAGGACAGAAAAGTTTAACCCTCCCTAAGCAGTCCTGGTGGTGCTCAGAGCACATGGGAAGACATGTTTGTAGGCATTCCCTAATATTGTGCTAACTGTGCTTTCCCTAATATCATAAGGGGACAGGTAATTGCTTTGACAAGGCAACAGCTGAAGCAGGACACAACAGGACACGATGTTTGTAGGTAGCAGCTTGCTACATCACTTATATAACTTATTCTTTTCTCTTTCATGCCACATTAAAGAGGCAAACTGATTTAAGGGGTGTGGAGGGGAGTATTGCCACAGTTTAAACAAGAGGAAAATTAGTTTAATTGCATATGTTAGACTATGCTGGCACTCTCCACAAAGATATTGCCTCCCTTTTTAAGGTGAGTCTGTTCAGAGGATTCATAATTTTGGCTCATTTCATCCATGAAGCCTCCTTTCTTCATGAACTAGAACAGAAGACTTTGCAAACTACAAGTGAAGAGGATTAATGTAGCATGCAGGGAAGAGTTCTTTCCTCTAGCTGAGAATAACCTTGGACAAAGCCACCAATTCAGCAGTTCCAGACAGGGCAAGTTCGTATGTCTCAAATCCCCTCCTCTCCACTGCTGCCCCGACATTTGAACTGTAACTACCGAGACCTTTCAGAAGTATTTGCAGGTTTCTCTTTGCCTTCCAGCCAACATCCTGCGAGCACTGGAGACAAACCCCCTCCCGCCGCCACTGGAGGGCAGCGCTACATTTCTAGATCCTTTTCCTTATCTCCCAGAGGAATTAATTTCATCGCATTCCAACACAATGGATCCCAAATTTATCACTTCGGTTCAAGACCCTCATAAAAACCTTCTTTGTTTTGCAGCAAAGCACGGTGACACCGTTTAATTCCCCACTTTGCTGCGCACTTTTCTTTGAGAAGTTTGGAGTATCCCTGCGTGCAGAGTTCAAAAGGAACTCTGCTGAGCTTTTTAATGGAGATCCATTGAGGAAATATCTCTTTATTTTGCCAGGGTGCTGTTTGTTTCCATGGTGCATTCCCCATCTCACGGGCTATGGTATTTTCTGCTGCCTGTAAGTGCATATGTTTTAACCAGCAACAATAGCAAATTATCCAAACCCATGTTTTTAAAGGTCAGCATTCTTTTAATGTGCACGTTTACTTAAAACCACAAATCTCAGTTAAGCAATTTTCACCCGAAAAGAACTGGATGGTTCAAATTTCCTCATTTTTTTCTTCTTTTTCATTTTCCTGCTATCAAGTCCCCTATCATTTGGATAAATCTCCACCAATGTTAGCCATGAACATTTGCATTTAAATTTGCTTGTTTGCACGTTCTCTCCTGACTGCTGCCAGTGGGGAGCACAGTCTCACTCACCACATCCTCAGTGGCATTCCCTGGACAAGGATCCAGGGATGGCAGCTCCACAGTGCCTTCACATAAGGCTGGAAGTGCAGTCCAGTTTCCAGAGAGGGTAGCCACAGATGTGCCACAGATGGACAGAACCCAAAACATCCACCAAATAAGCCCCACACAGAGGTTTTGCCATCCCCTGTTTCCTGTTGAAATTACTAAACAGACAATGCATCACGTTACTACAGCTCTCATTTACCTTATCTGATAAATTCAGCTAATTTTGGTCTCTTACTTCTCAGAAAACTCTACCAGGAGCTGCAAGCACTACCAGGGCTCCAAAGCCAGCTGTCAGTATCATGCCAGCACAATCTTGGGAAGCATGGATTGAATTTCCAACCTCATTCAGAGACCTGGTCCCTTTTCTGACCCCATGCACACTCACCTCACACAACTGCATGGCACTTGGTGCAAGGCAAAAGGGATTTTTTTCTGGCACTGCCATATTAAATTGCTATGAGAACACCCCACTAATAAAAACAATATGTTCTACAAGTTCCTTTTCCTATTAGAAGCCCTACAAGTCAAGCCCCATAACTAAATACTTGTACTGGAAATCTTCCAACCATGACTGGAAAAACACACTGACACGAAAGTTTATTTTATAAGACACCAGAGGGGTCACTTCCAGATTAGGCCAGATTGAATTCTCCTCACATTTTGTGAAACTCTTCAGGAGATTTGTTGTGGCATTCCACAGCTCTCCAGGCAAAAAAAAGCCAAACATACTGTATAGAGGTTGCAGATGCAAGAGTTGAACACTTCTTTTTAGAAAATATCAACCTACAATAACAAATAATTTTGCTATTCACAAGAGAATCATTGAGTATTGCAAAACTTGATAATTACTGATTCATGACAGATTTAGGAAAAACATCAGCTTAAGTAATCAGGTCAGGGCACTGCTGTTGACCACAGGATTGGCAAAAGAAACAGTTTCTGTCTTCATATCTTTCATCAAAGTTTAACATTTTACAGTATTTAGCTTTTAGCACTTCATTGGTCCAGACCAGTAAACAACTGATAGCTTGAGAAGTACAAGTTAAATTGTGAGCAAAAGTCTCTAGTTAGTATTATCTTGTAATTCACTTACACCATTCACATACTTTTAAATTCAAGCTAGTAAAATCACTGAGGATCCCTGAGAGCTCTAATTTATTAGTGCTGTTAATAAATTCACCAGATGATGAATCCCTTCTGCAGCCTGTCACCAAAGGTATGCTTTGTCACACATTGCCAGCTGGGAATAAAGATTTCATTCAGATCTCAAGGTGGACAAAAAAACAACCCTACCTTTTTGTGAAGGCAATGTGTGTGAACTTCATTTCCTCCTGGAAAATTAGGAGCTTTTTCTCTAATAAAGATTACTGTAAATAAATCCATACCACTTTCTTCCATGCCTCCATGATATTTTTGCCTGACACAGGAAGTTGTTCTGAAAAGGCAGCAGTGCAGTGAAAGGAGGCCTCCTGACTCCAAATGAAGTATTGTAATAGCACTTTTTCCCCTTCCTAAGACTCACACTAAACCCCCCAAATTTCTAACAGTGAGAAACTGTTAATCCACACCAAGTAAAGATTTGTTTTGCTGGGGAGAGGATCCTGTCCTTCTCCTTCACCTACCAATGCTAAATCTGACTGACACAATGAAGTGTGTTCTAGCACTTTAAACCCACTCTGAACACCACACCTTGCCAACTTCAGGCCTTCCTCACAGATTTATTTCCTGCACTGTAGAAGGCTTTTACTAAATAATGACAGCCCTGTTGGAGATGAAAGTCAGTTGAATGAAGAATCTGGAGTAATTCTATCCAAAGAAATGCCACTGACATTTTCTACATGTGTTTTGTATACACATTATGTGACTGTTAACTTTGAATCACTATTAGTTCGAAAAGAATGCTTTAAACCCCCTCAATCCTCTACCTTCAGAGAAACAAAATTACATTTCTCTCTTTGCTTTTGGCTAATGCCCTTCTGAATCCACTGAAGGAAAGCATGGGAAAAACATGGAAAGGCCCTTCTTAATAACTGCAGTGCCACAGTCCTGAGGCCAAAGCCACCTCTTCTGGTTTTGTGCCCTTCCTCTTAAAGCAGCAAGGAATTTACCAACAACTACAGGACCTGTACCCAAAAGCCACATACACAGCTACCCCCAAAAATGGAACAGACTCCCAACCGACTGCAGTCAGACCACACAAGTTTTGATGCATCTCCAGTGCAAGGCAGAGAAAGAATCTGACCCTTAGTCCTACAGCAACAAGTGCCAAAAAAGCTATTTTACAATCACACAATCAAATAATCTGCTTCAACAGGCTTAAATCATCCATCTTCAGGATGACAGGTTTCCATGTCATACTCAGAGATACCAGTCAGGAGCTCCAGTAACATTCAGAGATTTGTATATTAAAGGCCTTCCTGAAAGATTTACAGATTCCAGATACTTAATAACTGAGACAGGTAATTAATAACTCAGCCACAATTTGCTGACAAAAAGTTGAACCAAGGGCTCTCCTTTGATTTAAGCTCAATCAATTCTGCTTTTTTTGCTCTGGTGTTTTCTTGCAGAGGTAGAATTTCTATGGTAAAAGCTCTATTAAGAGATCTACATCTGAAAAATGAAGGATGGACGTGAGCAGAAATGACCAAGCCCTAAAACTCTGACACATTCTAATTATTGCTTCTAGAAGTCCAAATTTCTACAACCACAGCTCACTGTTTAAAGTGCTGTCAAACATTACAGTGAGAAAGGCACTTTTTTCCAAGAGTAAGGGAGCTGAGAATCAAAAATCCTTTCTACATAAAATGGGATAAAAGGTAATAAATACGAAGCCTGGAAGTAAGTGCTAGTAAGACACTGAGTAGGTAAATACACTCCCCTCCTTTGACAAGTGACTCTTGCCACATGCCTCCTGCTCTTTTAGTTGGGATTTCATAAATTCATGAAAAGCCATGAGAACAGAACAGTGCTCCAACTGTAGCTTGGTCTGCACAAAGCATCCAGTGCTTTTCTTAAAGCATCCACATCTCCTTTGCCTGATGTCCACCGAATTCCTGCTCAGCAAACCTCTGTCACTAACCTTCTGGAGCCTTCTGCAGGAAGTGGGAGGCTGGAGCAGCAAACACTCCCTGGCTGGCAGAGGAAAGGGCAAACCACACCATTGCTGAGGACAAATCCTCACATGGGAAGCTCTTGGTGTGTGCTCTGTGCAGCACCTGACAGCCCTGGGAGCCACGATGCTGCCTCGGGGACACCCTGAGGCAATACCTCAGGCCTTGTTGTGCAGCCCCCGGAGAGGCACATTTTAATATCTTAATCTCCAGAAGTGCATTTACGACCTGCAGCTGTGGTGCCAAAGAGGCCCCATGGCCCCTGACACACTGAGACTATTGCTGGCCAAAGGGAGCTCTGGGGTTTCTGGAGTGACATAAGAGAGTGAACTGAACTGCACTGGGGTGGTGAGAGGGATTGGGGTGGTTTTTTTTTTTTTTTTGTATCCATCAGGTTATTTTGGGCCTTTATCATTTCTAAATTATAACAGTTCAAGCACAGGAATGGGTGAATGAGCAGGAATTAATTTGCCAGGGCTTCAGGCTTCCAGGGAATGAGAACTTGAACAGATTAATTAAAAGAGGAATCCCCGTGTTACACATGATTTAAAATGATTATATAATAAGTAATATGTTAGTCTATGACATAAATGACATGTTGGGGTTGTTCTGCATCCTTTCCACCTCAATGACTTGGAGATGTGGTGCTCCCACTGCCTCACTCCCAGGACTGAGTTTTTTTCCCTGATGTGGTTAAACTCCTACAGAGCACACATCGGGAGCAAACAGGGTTATGGGCTTTTCTGTGCCAGCTTTTAGTGGTATCATCTTCCAGCCTTTTCCAGAATTTTGATCCCTTTCAACCACATATATCTGCAAAGAGGAGTGAGAGGATAACCCCATCAATCTCACAGAGAGGAAAATCCCCACTGGTATTTTGATTCTGCTTTCTATATGACAGCTTAAAGACAAACATTAAGCTTAATATCCCAGGGAATTCAAATGCTCTGATACATATCCTGTAGTACTAACATGCAGATATTGAGCAGAAAAGTTGTGTCTCTGGACAATATTTAATAAGTTAACTGAGCAGGTTGTTTGCCAAGTTCACCCCCACACAATATAAATAAGAAATGCTCCTGCTTTTCCACTATTAATAACCTCTTTCTCAAAAAGGAAAGAAAGGAACAGCAAACTCAGAGTTCAGAAGATGCTTATGGAACCAAATTGTTGTTTAATATACCTACTGATCCTGATGTTCCTGAATTGTAAAAAGCAAAACAGTCCTTAGCAAGAGCTCTGCCTCACAAATCTGTTCCTCTAAAGTTTTCTTTCACCACAGCATTTCTGAGAGGTCTCAGCTGAGTTGTGCTGGAAGATCACAGAATTGTCACACTCAGGTTTAGGCCAACGAGGCTCTGCAGAATGCTTGGGTTAAGGGTTTCAAACATGAACATCTGCCTTAAAGGTCCTTAGCACTTTCTGACAATCAAGAATATTCAAAATCCTCTTAAGAAAGGTTAAATTATTCAAATTATTCAAATCTGGAACTAAATTCAATGCTGGAAAACTGCAAAAATGAAAACAAGGGCTTGAATAGCCCGCTGGAGTTGAGCTGCCAGTCAGAAATCCATGCTGATCATCCACACTATTCCATTCATACCAACCCATATTTACCTTTCTCAGAACTGACAGAGGAAGGGAAATGGATTTCCTGCATGGAGGGAAGATAAAGAGAGGGCACAGAGTTTTTACACATCCACACCCACGAATGTTGCAGTAGATGAGTTCTGCCTGATTGCCCTTTCAGCTGGCTGGATGCTGAGGTGCCCACAGCAGCCTCACAGCCAAGCATCCCAACTCCTGGACTTGGAATGGGATCTGAGTATCCAAGACAATCAATTGCCCTTGGAAATCCTAGGCAGGTAAGTGAATGCAGCCACCCCACTTCCCTGGGCAAGTGTCACATCTTTTCCTCATTTCATAGAGAGTGTACCAAGAAAGAGATTAAATTATTTGCACAAAGCTTCACAGGAAGCCAAAGCCAGAGCTGAAAACTGTCTCCAGCATATTCTGGGTGATACTGGATTTGAATTCTGGCATTTCTATGTTGCCTCTTAGCCAGAGCAAGGAACTGCACTGACACAGTTTAATCAGGACAACAGTATATATTCCAGCTAGGACTTTGAATATCAGAAAGGCTGTCTACTCCTCAGATGGGTTATATTTCTGGGAAAAAGTTCTCATTTTAACCAAATTGGTTGAAACCTAGTACAGCATCAGACTTCAACTTCTATATGCAGCAATGCTGGTTTTCCAAAAGAAAAAGGAGAAGAAATGACAACTCCAATGTTACAAAAACCACACATCTACACTAATGAGTGCTTTCTGGGCTGCTGTTTCTCTTATCTGGCATGAGAAAGAGAAAAAAAAGAGAAGGAAAATCACTGATAGAGAATGGAAAAGAGCTGCTACACAGTATAAAAAGATGGAAGAAGTCAGAAATACAAGCTAAAGAGAGAAAGAATGTTCAAACTGCAGATAGAATTTCTTAGCAAAAGCAAATCTTCACAGTGCAATTTAAGCTACAGCCCAGATTTGCCGTATCTGAAATTCTTACCACATCAAAGAATTTTTACCTGTATGGTTAATCCATAAAAGCAGATATTCTGTGAGTAAACTTGTATAAGCTGGGCCTCAAAGTTACAGCCTTGAAAACACTGAGAAAACACCCAGTAACCATATTCTCTCATTTTCCAATGGGAGCCTAAAATCAACATCACCTGCGAGTACCAACAGGAGGGGTTTGCAGTCCTGGAAAATCCTTATTCCCTAAGGTGCAGGAGGTAATGAACTACACATGGAAAGAGAAATGGCCTCACCTTCCCCCACACCATCACACCCTCATTTCTTGTGTTGTTTTCAGCTGTATCAGAAAACCACTCATCCTTCCACAGCCCTTCAAGTCCCAGTTTATTAGGGCTGCACAACTGCACCAACAAAAAAGATGGACAACCTCTGGGAGATGCCTTTCCCACTCACTCTTTCTCTCCCTCATGTTTCTTTTACTGACAAAGGACTCCAGTGGGAATAGTCACCACCTTATCTGGGCATCCAGATTTCTGCTGGAGTCCACAGAAACACACAAAACACAGGATCACATCCCCATAAATTGCAGCAGACAAGCAAATTGCATGCTTGACAAATTGTATGCAGACCACAGGCTTGATCTTTAGCAACAATCAAAATAAAAAATGGAAACAACGTTATACTTTAATATCCTCAGAGCATTGTTACACATTTAAAAATGAAAGCGCGGGTTAGCCCAAGTTAGCCAGAGGTCTCAGCACAACAAAACTCGTGCAAGATCTCTCATACAGGAGATAATTTTAAGAAAATAAAGGCTGAAATTCTACTACTGGATTTTCCTAATCCAACTGTCATGTCTTTTCCCTGTCAGTTTTCTCTAATTCTGTGTTTCCATCATCTGTCACCTATGAACTCTACTGCAAAGCAATAAACAAAGAACAACAATAAATATATGTTTAGATTCAAAATGCAAGGATTAAACAAGAGGAGAGAATTTGTTCTCTGTCCCTTGCTACCAACATTTTGGTCCTCATTAACTTTTTGTCATTTCAACACCTGTGATAAGAAACTGATATGGTGAATTTTTACCTCTCTCTGTCAGCCTTCTATGAAAAGTGAGAGGAATTTCCTAACACAGATATTCTTTCAAATTAAGTTTACAGCACAGTAACACCTCGTGGCACATACAATATGCTCAGGATACCTCCGTTGAAGATAAATAAACTTGTAAACTTGTAAAATCTTACCTCAAATAAAAGTTTAACATTTGTCATGTTTAATCAGCAATAAAGTCAGACATCTAATTCTTCACAATTTATCCTTCACCAATACTATGTCACTTCCAAGCTGAAACATGGAAAAAATTTTGACATTTGCAGGCAGCGTGGCAGAAAGGCAGCCTGCCATGTTATCAAAATAATTTATGTTCTAAAATTCCTGTGAGTCCAGCATGAAAATAACATCTCCACCATTCCAGCTCTGAGTTTAGACAACTCCAGTGTTACTCGATATGACACACTCAGGGACAGAAATCATCTTACATTGACACTGATGGTCCCCTGAGCTGACAAACATGAGTTGCTCAAATTCTCCATGTGTTTCATTTTCTGTGCTAGGGAGTGATGTTTGAAACAGGAAAAGGGGGTCAGATCTGGGAGTTGAAGAGATTAAAGTGCAATTTTGTTTTCCTCCTTTTTGGGCTAGCCTCTAGTATCAATCTCAGCCTGCTCTAAATTATGTCCAGCTGTCTGTTACCCCCAGGGACAATTCTAGCAGCCAGAATTAGTTGGGAGTGCAGTGACATTTTAACCACACACAGCCTTCCTCCAGCCTACCTATCCTTGGGTTTTTGAGGACAATGGGGGGTGGCAACACATCCTGCCAGGAAGAAAAAATGTGAACATTAAAGTCGTAAACACATTCAAGCTAAAGAATTTATGAAAACTGTGGGGTTTAAAGAAAGCAAAAAACTGAGATGTGACAAAGAGTTCACTGAGGCAGTAGGGAATAGAGTGCACAATTTTCAGAAGGAGCCAAAAGCAAGGAAAAAAGGAAAAACAGGGACCAGCCTGACAGGGCTTCAATTGTTGTAGGGATTGGGCTCAGCAGTACCAAGCAGCTCATGGTCAGCATGGGAGGAGGGATGGTTTGGCCACTGGGACATCTTCAGACACCCCAGATATGTAAATAAGTTGTCCTTCAGCTCGTTCACATACCTCACACTCCCATCAGCATTTCCAAATGTTTAAGTTCTGCTCTCCCACACCAGGCAAGCTTCCAGTTGTCTCAGCAGGGAATATCTGAACTACCAAATCATGGGCTGAGTCTCCTACCTCCATTTAAAGGACTGACAACCATCCTTGGCAGAACAGGGCATTTCAGCAAATGTGTAACCCTGGCTGAAGCCAAGGGAAGGGGGTCCCTGCTCAGCCAGCATTCAGACATCCTCCAAAATGATGTTCCTGCTGTTCTCTGCTTTGCAGAACATCTTTCCAGAGGGAAAAAACCAACAGCAGTCCTGTAATACAGGCAGTGTTTCCCTATGTGGTAGATTGAGACAACACTTCTTAAAATTTTTACTTAATCCAGAACCCAACAACTTAAATTCTGTTCTCTTTGTGTGGCATGGATGGCAATGCCACAATTCAAATAACAACTCAAAACTCAGTGGTGTTGCCAAGTAGATAAAAGCAATTATGTTGCTATTTTGCACTCATTAGATTGTTAGAAATGCCTGTACTTATTTTTATAAGCAAGAAACAGTAAAGTTTAAACTATATGAGGGACCACATCACAAATAAGAATCTAATTTACACGAACAGAAGTGAATCACTCAGAGCCAATCTAACCCTGTGAGGCTGTACTCCTTAAAAATGAAATACAGGCTTTAAAGGAATAATTTTGGAGCAGGAGAACACATGTCAAAAGATAGACTGTTAAATATGAAATAAATATGCATACAAAAGTACATGCAAAATGTCCTATAATGTAATCAACTTAGATTTTCTTTATTACACCATATTGTCGCTTCTGTTCTTTATTTAGCAGTGAGATGTGTGGACTATAAGCACGTTTTCAGGAGTCCCACTTACCTGTAAGCACAGAAACTGCAATGAGGGAGGGAAGATCCTGTCTTTTCTCACAACCACCTAAAAAATAAAAGATAGGTAACGTATGGTTGCAGCTACAACTATTCTGAAACTACCAGCTTGGCTTATTCTAGAACAGACAAGAAAAGAAGTTATTTGATTCAGAGACAAAATTAATGAGCACTGCATGGCCATCCAAAAAAGAACTCATGCTTTATGTAAGATCAACTATAATTTAATGTTAAGAATTTAAGGAATTGTACAGGGAAGCCATTCTCTAGGCCAGCAGTGTCAGAGATCTGACATTTTTTCAGATTTCCAGTTCTCCAGACCCTCCAAGGTCTACATTAAGGAGGCAAAAGCTTATTTTAAAACTAAAGACCTCATGTTGAACTACAGGAATAGAATAGACCTTCTCTACTGTGTCACAGGCCCCCCTAGAAGCAAAACTGGGGAATTAACTAAAGATCCAGCTTATCCCTCTGTAGAACAAGTTCCTGGACACCTTCTCCTCACCAAAACCCACCAAAGCTTCTAAATCCCTGCAATGCCTCCTCACCCTTCCTTCTGTCCAAGAACTTCCCCCCTGGGTGGGGAAATAACAGCATTTCACAGCCTGAAAAGGTTTTTAGAAGTGGTGATTGCTGAACTCAAGGTGGTATCTCAGGAATAGACAACGCCCTGTGGAAGGCTCCTCATGGCTTTCATGTACAGAATTTTTAACGGCTACAAAAGCACAGCAATCCTGCTATTTTAAATTTCCAGGGGAGGTTTAGATTAGGTATTACAGGGAAAAAAAATAAAGAAAAGGGTTGCACTGAAAGGAGCTGCCTAAGGCAGTGGTGGAGTCACCACCCATGGAAGTGTTCAAAAACGTGTGGATGTGGGACATTAGGGCAAGGATATTGGAAATAGGTTCTGTTTGCAATCAGTGAAGGGTAAGAGATCTAAAGGCCTTTTTATAAGTTTCTTTTCTTTTAAATCTGCTTGTGTTCAGTGTTTGGCCTGCATAACGCATGTCATGGAAGGAGAGGCAATTACACAAGCTTGGACTGGAGAAAAACCCACTTTTCCAGTCTCATTTCCACGTCTAGTTACAGTTGCAATTGTGAACATGGTAGTGATGGACCTGACGATCTTAAAGGTCCTTTTTCCCAACCTTAACAATTCTATAACTGCACGACTCACGACAAACCCCAGAACGACGACTGTGCTGCGCTTCCTCGAAGATCCCAACCGGGATACCGCTTCGCTGGGACACCCGCCCGGCGTGAGGGAGCGGCTCCGGGGGCTGTGGCCGTCGTCCCCTCACGGTTTCCCGCTCAGGGAAACCCGTGCTCGGAGCTGTGGCCACCGTCACCTCACGGTTTCCCGCTAAGGACAACCCGCGCCCGGACCTGTGGCCGCCGTCCCCTCACGGTTTCCCGCTCAGGACTACCCGTGTCCGGGGCTGCCCTCACGGCCCCAACATGGCGGCGGGGCCGCACCTGCCCCGCGCGCGCCCGCGGGGCCGGCAGGG
>WEKY01019214.1:612357-635473 GCA_013390045.1 Picathartes gymnocephalus | reverse complement strand
CAGCGGCCGGCGCCCGGCCGGTCCCGCAGGTAGGAGCGGGCGGTGCGGGCGGTGCGGGCGGCTCCGTGCCCGCCGCTCCCCGGGCAGGGCTCTGCCCGAGCGGGTCCCAGGCACAGCCCGGCAGGTGTGGGGTGCCCCCCACGCCTTGCTTTGACCGAAAAGTTGCTTTCCCGCCCCAAAGCGTGCGCCGGCCGGGCAGTGCTGCTGCCGGTGAGCGCTGGGGTGTTTTAAACTCCATTGACTGGTTATTTCCGCCCCCCCTCTCCCAGCTGGATAAAATCCCCGGGCTGGGAAGCACGGCCAAACCTCACCCTCTCCTTGCGGGAGCGAGCGGGCAGCGCCCGGCCGCCTCTCCCAGGTAGGGGCTGGGTGGGCTCCCCGGGCAGGAGCCGGTCCCGATTCGCTCCCGGGGGTGCTGCAGCCTCTTCCAGCAAAGGAGACCGCTAAAAGCATTCCTGCTTGGTTTGTTTTTCCTTTCTTTCAAGGTTCACGATGTTGACAGCTATGTTCTTGGCTGCGCTCATTCTTATTACAGTACATTCGCAGGAAACGGAGGAAACCATAACGTACACGGTAAGGTTTAATAGACTTGGAGATAATTACTGCTTTGCGGGGATTCTTTGCTAAATGACCCTTAAGAAAAACCGAATTTCTTGCCAATATATAGCATGTGCTACAGAGGTCGCTGAGTTCTAATGTTAACCATAAAATAAGCTGTTCCTGAACTGAAAACAGCGTCTAAAAGTTCAAGTTGACAAGACTGAGGAAAATAGGTTACAACTGCTTGTTTGGGAAAGTTTATCTATGTACTCAGTTTGAGAGACTGAACAAAATTAGGAGGTTTTAATGTTTTTTAATCCATTTTCATAAAGGCAGGGTCTCTAGGACCTTCATTTGAAATATATGGAGTTTGACAGATAATTAGGTCAAACATTCTTTTGTGTTTTCTTATGGATATTTCAAGCTGTTTTTAACAAAATGTAAGTACTTCCAAATTTGGGGCTCTTAATGAAGCATCTGAATCCTGGAGTGATCATGGGACTGTTCTTTTCCGAGCTGTTTTTGAGCAGTGGTTTTGCATGGCTTGATAATATTGTTCAAGAATACTGGAAATAGGTTCTGCTTGCAACCAAGTGACAGGCTAAGAGATTTAAAGGCCTTTTTTTTCAGGCTTTTGCTTTTCAATCTGCTTGTGTTCAGTGCTTGGCTTGCACAATGCATGTCATGGAAGGAGTGGCAATTACCCCGGCTTGGGCTGGGGAAAAACCCGCATTTTCACATCTGATTACAGTTGTAATCCCTGCAACTTGCTTCATATGGGTGGACCTCTGGATATGTGCAGACATCAGCCCAATGCCACACAAGCAGAAAATTCTGCACACATGCAAAAAGTTAGAGAACCACAGCCAAAGCCCGGGATTGTGTCTTATACAAGTAATCCCACTGAAGTCAGTGGGATGGCTCAAGCAAGTAAATATTGCAGAGTTGGACCTTCTTGTAGAAGTCAGGGCTTAAAGAAGCCTCAAGTGAACATCAGGAAGTCAGTCATAAAATACTTTAACACTGGGCTTTAGAAGCATTAGGGTTTTGAAGGCTGGGAGTAGTTTTCTTTAGAGGCTTCTGTGATTTACTTTTTTTTTTAAGTCCCTCTATAAAAGTGGAAAGTGAAGATATAAGTACCTTTTGAAAATATGGACTGAACAGGGATCTCACCCTCCTCCTTTCCCACAGTTATTATATGAGGGTTTTTAAAATTATGTAGCATTTCACATAATTCTGATTATACCAATTGACCATTTCTAGCAAGCCTACATGGCTTGGGTATTTATGATCCATTTTCAAGGAGGTCTTAGCCTGTAGGTGCTTCACTGATCATTAAACTCCAATCATGTAAAATGAAACAAAAAAACCCCCAGCTTTGGGAGATTTTGTTCTTGGGATGCTACTGTTTCTCATGTACACATTGTATCCATGGAGGGCCAAATCCTTTGCTATTGTCAAAGCCTTTGGCTGCAGTAATAGATGGACTTGGCTCCTTGTAGTTAAACAGACAGTACTTCTATTGTGTATTAACAGGAATTGGGTGATTCAGTAAATGCATGAATTAGCTGTTTTCCTTTGGGTTTGCCTTTTCATAGCTACAGTAACTTTGGAGTTGTCAACTCAGCATGTAGTCAATCCTTTAGAGAGTGTCCACTTACCCCTTGGGGAGAAAAACCCTTCCAACTTACAACTCGCCGCCACATTTGGCAAATCGCTGGTGTCACCTGCAAGAGAAGAAAATATTTTCAATCCTCCTGCTGAATCAGAGTCCATCAGTAACAAGTCCCTCAAAATAACTTGAGGATAGGACCTGCAACAAGTGGATCTTGGCATCAGAGGGTCGAGTTTGTCACTTGTCAGTCTTTCAGCAGCAGAGGAGTTGCAATAAGATTTAGCTTGCTTGACTGTGACTAATTACATTAGCCAACTCCATTCTTTTTTTGTATGGGGCCATTAAAGTAATACCCTGAGCAGCCCAGAATGCACCTACACAGCACAGCCCAGTTGATTCAATGATATTTTAATATTTTAAATGTTTCTGCTGCACTTGGTAGCACCGTGATACTTTGAAATCAGACTCTGTAACAGTGACCTACGATTAAAATGACTGCCCCTCTGGCTGATTGAATATTTTTGGGCAGAGGAATAATGAAGATGCAGAGCAGACTACTTAAAGTCTTTGCTGAGCTTGCTGGTGTGCATTGATATGAATAGTTGCTGAGTATAGCCTTGTTTGAATTTTACAAAGTCTTGTATAAATAAGTAGTCTTGATGTTATAAACTCTGACCATTTATTGTGTGTCTCACAATATAAATTGTCCTTCCTAGACTGCAGTTCCTGTGATTAAAAAGCATGTGAATGAATTTCCAGCTGTCATGGGATCCTTCCCCATTGCTAGAGTGCTAATGGGAGAGAGGATGAAGTCCAGGGGCACAGAGTCCTCTCAGTCCCTCTGGCAAACAAGCTCCAGGAATGAAAGAGGTTCTCCTGTTGGAAGGCAGGGAATGAGATCCAAATTCAGAAAAACTTATTGCTTTTTCATAAGATTTTCATTCTGGTCAGCTTGGTCACACCAAAGATCATCCAAGAACTCAGCCAAGGACAGATGGTATAACACAGGGCATAGGAACAAGGCAAGGAGAAAGCGATGCTTTTCTCACTTTGCTCCCCAGCCTGCTCACAATAAACAATATTTTGGGAACTTCCCAAGACAGAGGCTCTCTCTGTGCATCACAGAGTCACAGAACACTCCAGGTGGGAAAGGACCCACAAGCTTTGCTGTTCCTGCACAGCAGTGCTGTACCAATTGCCATTTTTCCAGCCTACCAAGGTATTGCATTTCCCTTTGTGTCACGCTTTGAGTTCACTGAATACACCTAACTGTTTTTCCAAAACAAAGAATCCCAAGTAACCAAATTATTTCTTTTTTTCTCCACAGCAATGCACAGATGGCTATGAATGGGATCCTGTTAGGCAACGGTGCAAAGGTACAGTAAATAATTTTCAAAGACAGACTTGCCACTGGTATTCTTTAAGTATTCTCACTGCACACCCCTGTTTTGGACACGGAGGTGTGTGTGCATGTCTCGTCGTGTTCTTTGTGTTAATGGCTGTTGCAGAAGGTTCGACTGTTAAAAGCATGACTTGTGTTGTTGCTAACCACAGATATTGATGAATGTGAAATAGTCCCAGATGCATGTAAAGGTGGGATGAAATGTGTTAACCACTATGGAGGATACCTCTGTCTACCCAGAACAGCACAAATTATTGTAAATGAGCGAGAAGAAGCAGCAGCTGAATCCACAAGTGGTCGAAACAGCGTCATTCGCCGGACCCCGGCCGACCCCCAGCGTGCCCCTCCCAACCCAACCCACCAAATCCAGTGTGCAGCTGGGTATGAGCAAAGTGACCACAACGTGTGCCAAGGTAAGCCAGGGCCAGCCTCGGCTCTGCTCCTGCTGCAGTCACAGGGTGGGTGACAACACACCCAGGGGAATGACAGCCCGTAGCTCTTGCACTGACTGGAAGGGACTGTTTCTCCATTAACACCTTTAAAGATGCATAAATAAAACACATGAATGTCACTGTTGTTGTTCAAGGTATCAGAACGTGCACTTTGTTGCAGCCTTACAGTCTGTCCCATCTATTTGGGGCTAACAAGTTGAATTAATTCTGGTGTCTGTGGCTCCTAAAAAAACCCTTAAAGCAATTCCAGTGAAGCATTTTGTGTTGTATTAAGTATGTCTAGGAAAGGAAGTGCTCTGAAAAGAGTGGGCATGCAGCAAGGCATAAACAATTTGGAAAGGTTTGCAGAACTCTGTATTTTTTTCAGTAAGTGTATGCTGAGTGAACAAAAAATAACAACAGGATGAATTTTGCTTAGAGCAGACTGTAGTGCACAAGGGTCCTGTATTTTTATCGTGGATAAGGAATATTTCTCCAGCAGTAGGAACCCAATTTCTGAACAGCCTGTGCTCTTCTGATCTCTGTGGATGTAGCCCTAGGCAGACCCTGCCAGTTTAGTTCCAGTCCTTGAAACTGTGGCAATGAGGAGCTTTCATCTGACTGTACATACACCACACACAGTGCCAAAAATTCTCAGGGCATTAGCAATGTTAATTGTATGCATTCAGGAACCAGCCTCACAAGCACTACTATAAACTAAGACTGTTTCATTTATTATTTTATATAAATAGTTTACTCTTCTACTTGCTGAAGTAACAAATGTTTTGGCCGTTGTTTTGTTTTCTTTCATTGAAATATATTCTACTCCTTGCTCACAGACTTGCTTTTCAAGCACGTTGGAGGGATGTCCGTGCAAAGAGAGGGCAAAACTTGGCCCCGTGGTTCATCTTTTCCACTTTGTGGCCTGTAACAGTATAATCACACAAAATACTACTTGAGGGCCTATAATCAGGGCAGGCTGTAATACACAGTGGTAGTTTCCTTCTCCTTGGTATTCATGTACACAGGACATTATTTATCACTAGTAAGTAAATTCCCTGTCATTCTGGAGCACAGTAATCATCATGGAGGCTGGAGGAGTTATTTTTGTAGGCAAAGCCTCAGAGTTGCATTTCTGGCTTATCTGCTCATGTCCAACATTTGACACTCTGATTCAAGTTATGTCAAGTACAGAACCTACC
Source organism: Picathartes gymnocephalus (assembly GCA_013390045.1). NCBI lineage: Eukaryota > Metazoa > Chordata > Aves > Passeriformes > Picathartidae > Picathartes > Picathartes gymnocephalus. The sequence continues at coordinate 630,283 of WEKY01019214.1, read as the reverse complement.
ACAGGAGGTCAGGTCCCCTTAACCCTGGGTGTTCACTGGGGGTCATCAAGGGAAAATCAGTGCTAAGGATGGAAAATTAGCTTTTTCCTTAGTTTAACTTAGCAAAGCAGCAGCAGAACAAGGAGCAGACGTGCTGGGTTTGGTCTGGCACTCCCCCTCCTTCAGGTGCTGCTGCTGGCACTACTCTTTACTGGTAAACTGCAATAAAAAACTGCTCCAACTTTAATACATGGCAACGTTTTTATTTGATAAGAAATGCAAGTCATGGTAGCAAATTTCAAAACAGTACTATCCCTTTTGCTATGCTGGCTTTAAGTGTGTAAGTTTGGGATACAGTAGGGCAGTTTGACAGGATTTAGTACCCATAGTTTGTCCTCCAAATAAAGGTTGAGGGTAGATTTAACTTAGAGGCTGACAACTGGTTGAAGTTTGTTTTGTTGAGGGAAAAATTGGTGGTGATACATTACTATTACTTTACTCCATGCTCTGGCTTCTTGGACCTTACAACTAAATATTTCTATTCAATTCCCAAATCTTTGGTTAATTTATAACAACAACTAAGTGTTGTTACAGTACCAGAACTTTTCACCAGCAGGCACACAAACTGTGGTGAACTCATGGGCTCGACTGCATCAAGCTACTCATTTCCTCATGCCAAAATTTCAATGTAAATGCAGAAAGCACGGAAATATGAGTGTTTAAAAGCTGAAATGTATTGTACTGAATGCATTCCAGCTGGAAAAAGGGTAATGGACAGTATGCTTGAAATAAAGGATAAAAGAGTTTTGGAGCACTTAAAGCATGCATTCAGCTTCATGATCTTCATGCTTTCCACTGCTGAAAATATCTTATAAAAGATAATCTTGATCAGCAATGGTCCCGCTGAGGATTTATTTAATTATGGTTAAAAGACTTTGCTATGATAACTGCTCGAGGCTCCTAGGGAGTGTAACTTACAGATATAGTCACACTTAAGCTTGTTTTATTGTTTAGTAAATCAAATATGAAGTCCAGCTCCTTCTAATTGTTTGCAGATGTATGACATTTTCCTTCCAGTCCAGCAGCACTAAGTATTTTATAACCAATGTGAAAGTGTGGAGACCTCTGTTTCAAACAATAACATGGTCTGAGGAGCTGAATTACTGACATCATGCTGCAGTGTCAGGGGCCTTCTGTTTTAACACAAATATCCACTCCCTTTTTAAACATGGAATAGTAAGGGAATGACAGGCCGAACACACTCCTGTGGTTCCTGTGCTTGGAATAAATGCCCAGAAACGACACTGGTCCTGGTGGATTTCACTCCAGTGATGTGCTGATACACATTTTTATAACTACTACTGAGCTGAAACATATTTTGGTGTAATCACACTGGTGTTGGAAGTTGGGGGAGAAAACATTTCCTGGGACTTTAAGATATTCTTTATGAGCAGTGATGCCAGGAACCCCCAAAGTGAAGCAAGGAAGGAGGAGGTTATTCTGGAGGAATAGCTCTGATGTGGAAAATGTTGTGCTTCAATGTAAACACTTGAACTGTAATTTAAATTCTGAATTTATGACCTTACCTAATCCCCTCTGTCCCCATCCCAATCAGTTCCCACTTCACTGTCACTCTTAAACCTGGTCCCTAAAGGAGATTCCCATATGTGGCACCTGGTGACACTTTCAGGAAGCCACTTGGATGCTCAGCCCTGCCCTGTGAGGGTATCACTGTAACTGGGAAGAGCAAAAAAACAGAGGAAGAAATAATTTGAAGCAAATTACTGAGTTAGCTAAAGTTCCTAGACATTTCTTTCCAGATAAAAATCATAAATAGCTGCACCCTGTGCCTTCACACAGGACTGAGTTGTATTTCACTTTGTTGTTAGGCTGTCTGTGATTTGAGTCTGCTCCTATTGAAGCAAAAAAAAAAATCACCCAATTAATTCAATTTTGTCAAACCTGGTCTGTAAGGAAGTACTGGCTTCTCCTAGAATGTTAATGCCACTTGAATGAAAAAAAGGGACCAAAAAAAGGTACCAAATAACCTGTGAACTTGAAAAGGAGAAAGAATTTATTTTCCTTAATTCCTATCATGCTGGCAATACAAGCAATAAAGCAAGCAAACTTTTTTGTTCCTCAGCTAGATTAGTTTTTGATATTTCTCCAGCCTGTTTGTAACCCTTTGTGCTACTGCAATGTCAAGTACAGGAGGGAGACAGATTACAATAAAAGGGTTCAGTGCTTGCTTAGCTGGGAAAAAGACATTTTTTCAGAGTTTTGCCCAGGCTTGGTGGACACCAGTTGCTTTTTCCCTCTTCTCTGGAAGGAGGAAAATAATGAATTTGTTTTCTGTACTGTGGTTCTTTTTCCCCCTGCAAAATCATTTTAGGTATCTTTACACTGGTAGGGGTTAGGGATTTTTTTGTTTGTTTGTTTTATGGTACTTTTCAAAGTGATTTATCATACTTAAGCTATGCCTTTAAGTCAAGAAGTTAATTATGAATAAGTCAAATCAGGCTAAATTGTGCATCTGTAGGGTCCTTTTTGGTGTTGTCCAGTTAAGGAGGGAGGGACAAGGAAGAGCAGTACATGATGTTTTCCATAGAAAAAATCACATTTTATTATATGTATTTATATATGTCAGGGATGTGCAGATAGCATGTAAAGGACATAAAAGGTGAGTGCAGGTGCACTTGGCTGCCCTGGCTGTGCTCTGGCAGGAGGCTCCTCCCTGGCATTTTGGCTGGGGCACCAGAGCCCCTCTGCAACTCCTAATGAGCTCCACTTACCACACTTTGATTCCCCTCCCCGAGTGCTCCTGGAAGTGCATCCACATCCAGTCCAGCTGAAACTCAACCTGAAATGCACCCCAGGGGTGCCACTAATGTGCCACAACCACTAACGAGCACTCAGCCTTCAGGGCCAGACTCCAGAGAGCCTCAGAAGTGCAGGGACTGGGATTTTGGAGTCTCTGCACCAAGATGGAACCTGCTCCTATGGGCTTAACCCATTTTCTAATTCAGACAGAGCCTAAAATACAGCTAGAGAAGTTCCTTAGCCATGGAAATGTTTCAGAGAGCTTTTTGTAAAGTATTGTACCATCCCCAAGTTTTCCCCCTTCCTGTAGGTAAGGAGTACTTCAGGGTTACTTTTAAAAAGAGCCTGAGGTGTGACAAGTTTAGTTCCAGAGCTGTTCCTCTCAGGGCACAACTATTTACAAGGGCATGCAGTGACAAGGGGGAATGGGTTTTAATTGAAAGAGAGTAGGTTAGGTTGGATATTAGGAAGGAATTCTTCCCTGTGAAGGTGGTGAGACCCTGGCACAGGTGAAGCTGTGGCTGCCCCTGGATCCCTGGAAGTGTCCAGGGCCAGGCTGGACAGGGATTGGAGCAACCTGGGATAGTGGGAGGTGTCCCTGCCTATGGCAAGGGGTGGAATGAAGAGATCCTCCAGGTCTCCTTCCAACCCAAACCATTTTGGGATTCTGTGAACACCACTAGGCCTGTTGAGTTTGAGGATAGGGTGAGGAGAGAGGCTGTGGCAGGAAAAATAAGGCCTGGTTATCTGGTTTAGGATGGCAGCAGCTCAAAGTGCTCCCTCAGGCTGTGTGTCTGTGCAGCACTCCAGCAAAGTGGGGAGGGAACACTTGTTGCCAGCTGTAAAAGACTGACCTGGTTCCATGTGCCACTTCTATAATCATTACTGGGACCAGCCACAGGAATTGTGCAGGTGTAAGAGGATCCACAGAAGGACACAAGCTGACATTTTCACAGCTCCTTGTTCATAGCTTCCAATTAATTCCTTGTACATTTGGATACATCAGGCAGTGATCATCTTTCATAAGACCATCCCGAACCAACTGTTCAAGCTGTTAATCTGTGAAACTGCTGCATTCTGCTGCAAAGAAGCAACTCTTTAGGAGCCCTGAGGATCCAGAGGGGCATTCACAAAAACCCATCTTGTTTTGAGGGCCTGGTTTTGGGCATTTTTGAAATCTGGCCACTCTGAATCATCTTCCCATCTGTGCTATTTGCACAGCTGTGGGTGTCAAGTCAAGACCTTGGAGAGATTTTCTCTGCTCTGTCTGACCATTTTACTGTGAACATCCATCACAAGCATAAATACTAGCAGCTGCTTTCCTTTCCTTAGTTACTGCTTTCCCATTGTCCTGACCCCTGCAGGAACACGCTCAGTGTGTTGCAGCTAAAGATTCCTCCCATTTGTTCATCGTGCTGAGTGTGCTAGAGGCAAGGAAGCTTCCCCAAGTTGTATTTACCTTAGCTTCCTGAATTGGGATTATGCAGGCAAGCACTGGACTTGGAGTTTAAGTAAACTCATTAGCAGCTCTCATGGCTTCTTGCAGCAGAAGAATGGGATCACACAGTAGTCACCTCGCTGTCATCCTCGTGGGCTGCCTTTGTTGATTTTAAAGCCTGTTGCCTTAGTAGCTCGGAGGAGGCTCGTGTTTTGACAGACAAAACACAGCAAATGGATTCAGAAGGCACATGGCTTGAAGGAAGTCCAAACTCCAGCCATGTGTCCTCCTTCACAATTCCTCTCTCTAAGCTGGAGGTCTTTTCCACGATGCAATCAGGAATAACACCAGATAGCAAAGGGGAAGAATGTGCTTATGCCTGGCCCTGACTTGGCATCCCAGAGCACTTGGCACCCCATTAAATTAACATAGAGAGGAAGAATTCTCTCTTCGAGGAATTCCCTGTACCTGTTGCAGACACTCAGATCTGAGCATCTCCTACAAGTAAGGAAAACCACATAAGGAGTGAGAGCTGTCACCTGCTGCACTCAGCAGCACCAGAGGGCACAAAACAGGACTTGGGGCAGCACAGGCTGGCTTTTGTTCCCTGTGCCAAAACCTGCTCTCAATGGAATACATTCCACAGCATCACAGTGATAGTTTTCCCAGCCATGCCAAGGGACCCCTGGCTGCTTTTAGCACCTCTCTCAGATAATTTTATAGTGACACTATTGCCACTGGCATGTTCTCACTGTGCTTGAACAGTTGTTTCCTCCCAGTCTCCTGCACTGTCACTCCTCAGCCTCCTGAGAAAGGCTCTGTGCTCCTCCTTTCCCCAGTTTTTACCTCAGGATGATTTTCTCTTATCCACCACTTTTTTCCTCCATTTTCAAACCTGATTGCTACTTCAGATTAATTAGTGTATAAAGGAAATGCTCTTACTTGTGTTTTATTTTCACTCTTGCAGTCTGGGTTACCGAGTCACCTTTGCTAGAACATTTCCAAAGGGTCTCAGCATTGCAGACACATTTTTCAAAGGTCTAAGATTTTTTTCTTGAGCATCTCCAGTGATAGGACACAAATTTAGGAAGCTGGGAAACTAGTTCAAGAGCTGAAATTCGAAACTGTTAATTCCTTCATTTTATTCTCTTTCCAAGTGCTATCCTCCCTTCCTATGCTGGCCAGGGAAAATGATAGCTGCAGCTTCTGTGTGCCAAAACAGTCCTAGAGGAAAGAAACAAAGCTTGCTGCAAAGGCAGCAGGGGCCTGTTTGATTCCTCCCTGCAGCACCCAGGGATTCCTGTGTTCCTCTCCCTGTCCTTTGCTAGGGAATCCCATCTGCTGCCCCACAGCCAGGCACAGCAGTCTCCAGCACCGTGGGAATTCATTCAGGGTGCTGTTTAGACTTGCTGGTTTGCCGTTTTCCCACTGTCAAAGACAGTGGGAGTTCTACAGGACTCCTTTCTAGTGAGATATTTTTGGTCTGGTAGAAACCACAAGGAGAGTGTAATTTTTGAGTTCACCTACCAGGTTGCATCTTCAACATTCCACATTTTTTGTGGTGTAGTCAAGTCCTCTTGTGCAGCCCTTTGTCATGGCAACCCCTTTGTGCTGTGTCTGTGTTAACTGAGGAAGGATTTGTACTTTTTGATCACGGGATTAACGTAAGCTGAGCTTGACCACCTCCTTTCATTACACTTAAAGAATATTTATTCTTTTTTCCCCCTCTGTGATGCTTTTTGAGCTACTTTTTCTGGGCTATCATTACTTATGCATGGTCTAGAATAAGTCACATGCAATTTAAGCATCCCTTGGGGTGAAGGGTTCTTATCAAAGGGAATTTTGGCACATACCTGTCAAAGTTTAAATGCTTCTATCCACAAGACTGAAAGATCTGAACTAGGCTTGTAAGACCTCGGTTCTCTGTAGGACAAGAGTACATGGAATAGGTAATCAGACATATAAAGTTCATGAGTAAAAAGTATGAAATTTCACAAAGAAATATCTGTTTCATCCTTGATTTGCTAAGTTTTGTTTTTATAGCAGCCAGAAGGCAGCAGTTTTGGAGAGAAAGTTACTTGCCATAATTCAATAGGTAGCAAAATGTAACTTGAAAAAAAACCCTATACTAAATACACAAGAATGCTGCTTGTACCTTCTTTCACGTACCTTTTAACTTTACTAAAAATACGAGAGGGATTTGCAAATTACAGAGCTCTGAACTATTTTAGCACACATGTAGTTATTATAGAATACCTTTAATGTTTATTCACATTTGTGTCTTATTTGTTAATCTGAAATCATGTTAAAGGTTGGTCCTGCTGTAAGCAGAGTAGAAAAAGGTCTAATTTTTGTTAGGTATAATTATATGGTAAAACCTGCAGCATCAAAGCTGAAAAAAGTGACTAAGAAAATGTGTTACACACACTTTTATACAGTGCTAAGAAAAAGTTCTTGAGGCTCAGAAATGAATTAGATCTTTTCTGGCAAAATGTATCCCAAGCTGTCAATTAAGCACTTTTAAAATTAGATATTTAGTAGCCCCTTGTCTATTGCTTTACTGAGTGGCTTAAATAAGTAACTTTAAAGTAAAATTCTTAACAAAATATTCGGTATGTGAAGGGATATTTACTTTGAGAAACTCAATCTGGCTTTGTTAATTCCTAATTGAAAAAAATCATGCCTTTGAGTGGACATATTAATTAATTAAGCCTGTTTTGATCAGCTATAAGGAGAAGATATTGCTGAGCCTTCCTTTACAAGCTGAATTTAACCTGAAGGAAACTCCTGGTCTGGTGCATGACCCAGTGTGAGATGATTTAAGCAAATCCGACACTGCACTTGAGCATGTTCAGCCCGTGCCTGAACAGATGTTCCATGGAGATTCCTGAGTACAGGCACAGCTTGTTCCAGGGATTTTGTTCCAAGGATTTTATGTGCATCTGCCTGCACAGGGGGGATTCCTGGGAACAGGTAACTGGGCAGAACTTGTGCCATCAAACCAAACCCACTGTCAGATGGAACCCAAACTCTGACAAGGCAGATTGCTGTGCAAAACTGGGCCTTGCACCAAGAGTTAAGTTTGGGTTTCAATTTCAATTAAAACTCACCAAAGTTTAAAGAAATACAAGGGGAAAAGGGAAAAAAAGAAAAGAAAAAAAAAGGCATCTTATGAGATATAAACCCCCATAATTTCAGAAAAGCAGTAACTTGGACAATCAGTATCAATTTAGCAAGAACTCCTTAACAATACTGTAACAGCTGCCTGTTGTCAGAAGTGCTTAGAATTGGGAAATGCAAGGACTTTTGACAGGTAACAAAGTTCTGTGTGGTTTTAAAGAGGTTGCCAAGAAGGTAACATTTAATAACAGTCTTGCACAGAGCAAAGGAATCAAACGTGGCAAAGTGAGCAGGAATTTAAGTGTGATTTTAGCTGACTTGACCTATCTTATAAAAATAAAAACCAGGAGAAAGTCTCTTTCTTGTCTAAACTTACTCTGGGGAGAATTTTGAGTATCTGGGATACAGAATAGCTGGAATTAAATGCACTTTTAGAAGAAACAAATACTTGCTTGTAGTTTTAATCACTTTCTTCATAAATTAATTTGTTCTCAAGGTACTTCCTTATCAGGAGCCAGTTCTTCACAGAGCTCTGAGATGATAAGGGTGACCTGGGTAAAACAAGGATTTGCCTGTCAGTCCTGGAGTGAGTTAAAAGCAGGAATACAGGAATATTTCACAGGGCAGTGAGCACAGAATCACATCAGCAATAAGCAGTGCTTTGGAGCACCCCCTGCTCTGTCCCTGAGGGCTGTGGATGACACCTGACTTCATTCCTCCCTGAAGTTGTTGGAGACTAAATCAGGAAAGAGTGCACAATCCAAAAGTCATTCCCACTTCTCAGGGGGAAAGAAAAAACATGTTCCTCTCTGACATCATCCTGCCTGCATATACTCTGCATCCAGACCTTCCTCAGCCTTTTCTGGCTTAACTTGAAGCATCAAGATAGATTTTCTTTCCCACTCTCTCCTTATGTGTTACTGGAGTAGAAAATAATTTGGGGATGGTTGCAATACCCAAAGATATTTTGTGCTGATACTTCCAGCACTTTCTCCCTGGAGCAGAAAGCACTGTACAAGTAGATAGAAATGACAGACTTAACACCACTGAGCACCTCCTGGGTTTCTGGTGTTTGCAGGAGCAAGAGAACTTTACAGCTTGAATTAACCCGAGGTGGTTGAGAGTTAGAACCACACTCCTGATAGCATTTGTGCAGGAAAAGTTGGGTACAGGAAAAACCCCACCCATTTTCCCCATTGTAAACACTGATCATTATTTAAACAATTCAGAAACTATATTCATAAGTTTTAATCTATTAATCACCATGTGCAAAAGGAAGATTTTGAGGAGGGGACTGCTTTTCCGTGTGTGTTCCAAGACAAACTATTCCTCTGTTAGGAACTATGGATCTCCATGCTTATAAAAAGGAAAATTCCCCATTTCTAGACAAGATATTTTTATGAAAATGTTGCTTCATTATGTATTTAAATCAAAACATTCTCTCCATTCTGGTTACACTCAGAGTTCAGTATCCACTGTGAGGAGAATCTCTTCCTTACTATGGATGCAGATTTATAAGGCTCCAGGCACCTTTGAAATAAATTGAAAGCACAGCCATGTAATAGAGCCAAACCCCAAAACCAGCCAAGGAGATCCACCCAGCAACACCCTCGAACACCCTCAGCTCTTCCCCTAAGCACAGCTTTAGAGCACTGGTCTTGATCTTGTCTCTGCTTCCTCCACCCTCCTAAAAAGCTTCCTGGGGGATTCCCCAGCTCTGGAGCTCTGCAGGGGCTGCTTGGGATGCAAGAATAGTTCACTTGCTTGGTTTTCTTCCCTCTCAAAGAGCTCAGAGCAGGGCAGCTGTTTGGAGAGCCTGGGACAGAAGGATACTGAAAAACAGGAGCAGCAGGAGAAAGCAGCAGCTTGGGGATGAGGAGAGGTTTTAAACAGCAGAGAAAAGTGTAGCAAGACCATACAGAAGTAATCAAGGCAGGTTTCTAGCTGCTGTTTCCCACTTTGAAATTCACAGCCTGAGTTTTTATTTGGGATGCTGGAAGGTGGCATGGGTAGAAGACACTACAAAAGGAAACACTTCCCAAAATCTCTGCCATGGGACAGGAGTGAGGCCAACAGTTTAAGAACTTGATCAAACAAAGGTCTGGACATTTTATACAGTGAGAGCAGAAGTTAAAAAGCAGGAACTTTTGGAAAGGTTAACAAACCTAAGTTGTGCTTAGGGCAATCCTCAATTCGTAAAGAACGTCAGGATGAGGTTGATTGTTGAAGAGCAGATTGGTGATATCTGTACTTTTCTGAGGTATCTCCCAGTGCCCATTTTGGGAAAGCAGAGTCTGGAAGTTTTCCATCTTTCTGGATTTGGTGGCTGTTACCTGTGGGTTGAACACAAAGCCAATTCCCCAAAGATCTGGCTAATCAGTCTGGTGGACATCAGATATTCAGTCCCACAATAGAACCTCTCCTGGCCCTACAGGCTGCAGAAGGTCAAGTCTTTTTTTGGGAGAACACAGACAAGTATAGTTTTGTTAAAAATTAAAACCATTGGGAAATTCAGACAAAGCTTTCTGTAATTCTGACAAAGTAGCGTGTAAATAACCTGATTGTTGGCTGTCAAATACAATTTCTATCTCCAAAAGAAATCGGGTATTGATGTCAGAACATTGTAATCACAGAAATCAGAGTTTGTTACTGTGGGGCAGAGCAAGCAACACCAAAATGCAGTGACACTGAGTACTGCCACAGCTTCCAGGGGCTCTCCAAGGCCTCATTCTCCTGGACAACGTGTGCATGGAGAAGGAACCGTCCTGCTCTAAACAGCCTCGTGGGGCACACACTTCCCTGCCTTAAGGCTTGGACTCCATGATCCCTTTCAACTCAGTATTCTGTGATCTGTGACTTCACCAGCACATCACACCCCACAATTGCTGTGTTCAGTGGTGCAGTTGGGACAAAAGCAGCAGCAGGAGCAGCTTATATCACTCCTTGCATTTGATTCTTTGTTTTAGTATCTGTCATGTCCAAATCAGCCAAAAAGTGGCCTCAGCACACTCTGGCTGGGGCTCCATTCACGTGCCTCGTGTGTGACCAAGCAGGGGCTGAGGAGCCTCTCCACAGCCTGGTCCTCGTGGTGGGATCCCACTCCTGCCACAGCCCCCAGCAGCAGCCTGGGAGCAAAGCATTAAAAACACCAAAGGGACATGTTGGGATTTTCACATACTCAACACCCATCCAGCAAGAACAACCCCAAGTGTGTAAGAACAGGAAAAACAGCAAAAAGGCAGCACAAACCAAGGAAGGGTTGTTAATTCGGCTGTAGCAGCCGTGGGATCTGCCTGGATGGAGCCCATCCCTGCAGAACACACCAACACACACGCACTCAGCTTTACAGCCCTGAGTTCCAGAGCTGCCTCTGTCACAAAAAGCCAGCTTCAAGACAGCATTACTGTCCCGTTGGGATGCACTTGGGATGGGCTGCTCAGACAACAGCCCTTAAAAACTGGAATGATAATATGCAGGTTTTTCCATTCCTATCATTTGTCCTTAATTTGAGAAATTAAATGCTTATGTCCCGTTGTTAACTATTCTTAGCACTAATTGCACAGTTTAGCCCAGTGACCAACTGGTTTCCTGACAGTTCTTCTCTTAGTTCACAGTTGGGGTGAATTTATTTAGTTTGGTGCCTAGGTTGCACTAAAAAAAGTTGTGTGGCAGTCACCACATGTTTTAATCAGAAATCTAACTACACTCAATTCCTGCCTGAAGAACACTATAAAAAGAAGAAAGAAAGGTAGTAGAGTTCTCCATTCTGGTTTATAGCTTAAAGATGTGTACAGCAGCCCAGAATAATTCAGGTGGGAAGGGACCTTGGGAGGTTTCCAGCCCAATATTCTGCTCAGCTCTGAGATCAGACCTGGGAGATTTATCCAGTCAGGGCTTGAAAATCCCCGTGGATGGAGAGCACACAATTTGTCTGGGCACCTGCTCCACACCTTGACTGCCCTAATGGTGAAAAAGGTTTTCCATATACCCAGAAACCCTCTTTCCAATTCACCCTGGATTGACCCAGACAAAAGAGATGTGCCAAAAATGAAGACTTGGGGGGAAAAGGGTTTATTTTTTTAAAAATGCAGAGGAGAGGAAGTGTTTTCCATAAGAGGAGGCAGCAATTCTGGGCAGCCCTGGGTTTGAATGAAAACATTTTCCTGAGGAGCAGACTGGCTGAATGTCATTCCTAACCTCCCATGACCCAACTCCTGCTACAAGTGAATCTCTGCAGCTTTTTCATTTCCAAGTAAAAACAAACAAACAAAAAATTAATATCAATGTGTATCCACAAACAAGGAAAGAAGTGAGGTTCCACTGATCAGTGACTGCACTTACTTGAACTCTGAATAACTGCAGATATTTTCATAACTAGTGCCCACCAAGCTTCTCAAAGTACTGAGAGCACATCAAGACTGATTTTAATAAACAAAACCACTGTTTATATTTGAAGTGTCCTATTAAGACACCTTCAGTTGCATTCCAGCATTTAAAGCACTTGTTTAGATTCCAGTATTTTCCCTGACACCTTTGCACATGCCTCAGTTTACACAACTGCTCACTGCTGGCCTCACTCAGTCCTTCACCTTGTTGCTAGGAACTTTTATTTTAAAACCCCTCAGTAAAAAACTTGCCAGAGCAAGCCTGCAATACCAGACACAGGCTGATCCTACTCATGGGTGGGTAGGAAATGTTTGAGAGTATCAGAGGGAGTAGCCTTGATCTGGAGGAATTGGCTGTTTACTCAGCTTGCAGTTCCACGGCTGGGACAGTTTTCAGATCCCTCTGCTGAATATCCCAGCTTGTCTCACATCTACCCTTTTAGATACTCTTCAATTCTTGTTTCTATTTAATTCCTTATTCTCCTTTCCTCTTTTCTTTACTTAAACTCTTGGCAATGAGTGCCAAAACCTGACTGAAAACAGCAGTTCACACTGTGATCCTGGATAAATTACGGTACAATTAGCAACGTCACTTTCAAAATGTTAATGAATAAAAGCTGCTCCTTTAGGAAACCAGATATTTTACAGCTGATGATTTATGGGGACTCCAAACAGGATTGTGGAATTTGCAGTGCCAGAGGAGGCCATGCTGTCACTTTTACTCACTAAATACTTGGTGCCACTTCCCTAGGAAGTGAGGCCTGGCTTGGCTACAAGAAGAATCTCCTCATTATCTTCTCTGCAAAATCTTATCCCTTCTGGAAGCTGAATTTCAAGCCAGATCTGTTCTGTCCCTTCTGAGGAGCAGATGGATGCAGGGGCTGGTTTAGGGACAGAATGACACGTAGCTGTGCATCCACAGAGATCTTTCCAGGAACCTCTCAAATTGCTTTGCTGGCTCCAGGAGCCTTGCTCTCTACTATTGGACATTTTGGGCAAGCACATGTACATGTAATAAGTGTGAAGCCTTGTGGGGTAAATAAAAATTCCTGCACAAATAAAAGGAATGATAAATCAAGCCCAAGAGTTTTAAGGCAATATGAAGAATTAACCTATTTGCTGAACCTTCCGTAGATAAGAGGTCATTGTTCTTTGCTTTGGAAAGATTTTTGTTTTTAATATGTATTTAGCCTTACTTATCTATTATGCTTAGCTTCCTTTTTATTTTCCCTTCATTGAAAACAAGATTTAACTCCTTAAAAATCATTTGGACTTGATCCTAAAACACACTAAACACTTCCCAGTCCAGAAAATAATAGGGTACAAGAACCTTCATGACTTTAATTTCATTTGTCAGAGGTGTTTTTGAACCTCTGAAATCCTTTCAGAAGACCCTGAGGTTGTTAGTTGAGACACTGTTTCTTCTTTCATGCTGATTTTTTGCCTATCCATGAAATCTCCAAAGCAAACTCACAGTCTGTTAGATCCTAAACAAATCTAGACACAGATCTCATTACACAGGGTGTTCAATAAACTGCTAGAAACCAATCTTGTCATTAGTCTTCCACTGGTGTTCTGCATATTTATTGGTAGCATCTGATTAATTAAACCCAGCCTCTAAATCAAGGCAGTGGGTTAAATGCTGTCTATGAAAGTTTTCAAACTACCGAAGCCCACATATTCTCAGTCTGCTAAAAAACTTCCCCTCCTCTTCAGTAGTTCCTGTCTGGAAACCTTGTATTTTGAAAAAGCTTTTTTAAAAAAATAATCTTTACTGGCCACAACTTTGATTACCTAGTTCTTGCTGTCCTCTGAAATTCCCACCTCTCTCCTCTCTGTTTGCTGCTTGAACATGGTCCTGGTTTTTGGTTCAGGCTTTGGAGCAGCAGAACAGGGGATCCTTCTCCACAGCCAGAGCTTCTGAAAGCCAAGAGCACAGAGAAATCCAGGTTCTAGGTTAGACCTCCCAAACTTACACAATGAATTGGATTAGCTTGGGAGAAGGCTTAATGTTGCACGCATTGGTTTGGGTTATTCAAGCTAACGAAAATAATTGCATAAATAACAGGATTAGCAATTACTTTAAAAAATTACTTTAAAACACTTTAGAATTTTAAGCAATTCCCCCCCTTTATCCTACAGGTAAGAAATGTGCTTGTAGATATTTATTCTATCTCCACTATAAATAGACCATCTCCCTAATACTCAGCTACATCTCTCCTTGCTTCACCCTTTCACTCTAATCTTTGCTCTTGGCATTAATTACTTGGATATAATTAGCCTCCCCTAGACTCATCTTCTGCCAGTTCACCTCTTGCCTCATCAGTTCCTGGAAGCCAGCACTTTCAGGAGGAAAGAGCCACCAGGCAATTTTGTTGCCACCCAGCACAGTTCAGTGAGAAGGGCAATGGACCTGCCCCGACCTGCTCCGCTGCAAAGCCCAGTGGACAATCAATGCACTGGAATTAAATCCATCTGGAAGGCATTTGAGGCAGCATTTGAGAGCACTAAGTGTGATTGACAGCTTTTTCCAATAGCTTTGATGAAAGTCTAAATTGAGAAATCTCTTCTCCCATCCTGCAAGAATTTATGAGCAGAATTTCTTTTGACCAACCACTGGCCTGTGTTCAGCAGCATCTGAGGCCCTCATGTTTCCCTGTGGATCCTGCCCAGCCTTTAACCTCTGCAGTGGATTTTAATCACACATTCATGGCTGTCTGCTTAGAGCTCCAGACAGCCAGGCAGTGCCAAATAACGTGCTGACAATGCCCTGGGCATCCCCAAGATGTGCCAGCATGCAGACAGGCATCCCTGGCACTTGGCTCATACATTCCATTTGCAAGAGCATAAAGATCTGGGATCTCATGCCTTTTAAAGAGGGGAATGGAACACACAGAGAACCAAGCAAAGAACCTTTGGGGGAAGAAAAGGATGAAGAAAGTCCTCAGTGCTTTTTCAGGAAGAATGGCTACAAGAAAGATAGAGAGGGACTTTTTCCAATTTACTTTTTTGCATTGAGAGAGTAGGTTTACATTGGAGATTAGGAAAAAAAAATCTTGGCTGTGACGGTGGGGAGACCCTGGCACAGGTTTTCCAGAGAAGCTGTGGCTGCCTCATCCCTGCAAGTGTCCAAGGCCAGGTTGGACAGGGCTTGGAGCAACCTGGGATAGTGGAAGTTGTCCCTGCCCATGGCACAGGGCTGGAACTGGATGAGCTTTAAGAATTCCTTCCAACCCCAGCCATTCTATGATTCTAAAGCTCCTCACTCATCTTTCTTCCTGGGGCCAGAAGCAAGAGCAACATCCCAAGCCACAAGTATTAACAAACTTGTCCAGAGAATCTGTCAGGGCCTGTTCCTTCCCTTCCCCCTGGTACCTGCAAAGCCAATTCCTTTGATTCCTGCCGTTCTCCGGAGGCAAAAAGCTCAGTTTGGATGGGCATCAGTGCTAATGATTGTCCCACAGAATCTTCTCCCTGTATCCTGGACTCCATGCTGCTGGAGCTTTCCAAGCCCTGCCAGTGATCCAGGACTCTCCTGAGGAGGAGCAATGCCCCAGACCAAGGTTCCCTCCTCAGAGGGGTTCATTTCTCCCTGTCCTTGGCTCTGCTGCCCATGGAACATCAACACGTTCTGGGGTCACAACCACAAATGGCTTCAAAAGCAACGATTTTCTTTCATTTGGTTGTAAACTGCTCTTTTTGAATTTCATCAGCTTGCACAGAGTAGCAGGGGTTGTCAGAGGAGCTGCTTCTCCTCTCATGACCACCTTGCAAAAGCTGATTTTCTCACTGGGCTATGTCCTGACAAAGCCTGGTTCTTTCCCTGTGCTCCCTTACCTGTGTTCTGTACATTTTAATACCATCTGGAGACTTGCACAGGGCTGGATCTATTTTAGAGTGTTTTTATTGGCAGCTGGTGTATACTACCATGCACCCAACGTGAACAAAATTACAGAGCCGGGACAACTTTTGTACAGAATTCCTTTGGCCACGGCTTCTCTGTGGGTTTCATTTGGCAGAAGTGATATCAAGCAGAAGTCTTTCCCTCAGCTTCTGATGTAAACTAAAATACACCTTATAAATAGAAAACACAGGCATTAGGAGCAGTGCCTTCGGGCAATCAGCCACCTTTTGGGCTATGGGAAAAATCCAGTTAGATATGATTCATAAATATAACAAATAGGGTGCCATAAATTCGCCTTGCTCTTCACAAACAAAGACACATTCTCTGCCTTGAAAAATTAGAAGGGCAGAACCCAGAGGAGCAGGGAAAGAAAAACAGGAGAGGAGTGGGAGATGTAAGGGGAAGAACAAAAAATGGGGCTTCAGTTGTCAGTGGAAAGGATAATTTTGAAGCCCACCAAACAATACATGGAGCAAAACTTCACTGCATCCCTCCCTGGCCCATTCCTGCTGAGCTCCAGCTTTGCTTTACAGAACTCACCGTGTAAGACGTTTCAAAAAGCAGTCAGTTTGTTCTTCAGGCTCTGGTTTAAGTTGAAGGCTCCTATTGATTACAGCTGGAGCTGCCTGTGTTCTGCTGGCAGCCTCTGGTTTGTAAATACCTTTCATCTCATCCAGCAGTGATGATGATGATGTGCTGGGATGATGTGGCAGTAATTATTTATCTGCTGCCTTGGCTTTTCTCCTCCACACTTGCCAAGAGCCCTAAAGCCAGGACATAGAGAGGGATGATGATATCTTTACATTTCCATTAAACCTTCCAGCTTCTTCTGAAGGAATTCTAACAGCTCTATTGTCATTTCAGCAGTCATTTCTTTCCTCACTCTCACATTGATAGATTTGGAAGCACCAAATCTATTCCACCACTTTTGGCAAGTTTAAACTTGTCACAAATAACCTTGTTATCTGATGGAACTCCCCAAAGGAAAACCACCTCCAAGCCTCCCTTTTCCCAGGTTCCTGAGCATCCTGTCTACATCCAAAGATGAAGCAGTAAAAGCAGGCCTTGGTTACCATCCTCTGAATGGATTTACACACTTGCTTAATACCATGTAAATACTGAAAAATAAAGCATGGATCTTGTCAAACTTAAGAACTTAGCAAATAAGGAGCTTTAGAAACAGCAAATAGAGCTGAAGTATCCACTGCCAAGTCAGTGAGAGATCCCACGTCCTGCCTGGCAATCACTCTAAATACATCCTTTCTCCCACTTCATGTGACCTTTCCAGGTCAGCCGTGTTGTGTGTTAGTTTAATATTTTAAAACTGGAACTTTACTGGTATTTGGCCTACTTTTTCCTATTTATTTTCTAAACAAATAATAGCCACTCCCTTCTCTAACTAACCTTTTAAGCTTGGCCAGGAGTCTGTGAAGATCACAAGGTATTTAAAAAAAAAAAGAAAAAAGAAAAAAAAGCAAAAGAATCACATGCTCAGGCAAACAAAGCAGGTTGCTGCACTTCCCCCTCTCCCTCCAGCCCTGCAGCTGGATGTTCAGAATGCTTCAGGAGTTCTCCACTTACTCTAGGAAACACTGCTGAAATCTCATTTTCAGTGAGTGAAAAGTGCCAGGATTATGGTAGCACAGCATCTATTCTGAGGCAAACCCATGCAACTTCCCAGCCAAACACCAGGGGAAAAAAAAAAAATAAATAAAGGAGAAAAGCTGTCCCAATTGCTACTTCTACTTGATTGCTTAAAGACAGCTGGGAAGGCAGATCCTCAGCCTGAGAGCAGAGAACATCCCAATTTTAAGGCAAAGACAATTTGGAAGAAAAAATAGCTCTCTCTTCCCAAGGAAACTTTTGGTTTTCAGAATGTTCGTTTTTATTTATTACTGACTCATTGAAAGAACAAAGTATTTTTGGTGTCTCTTTTTTTCTTTTTTTTGTTCCCAAACACAGAAAAAAATAACGTGGCTAAATCCCAGAGAAACCTTAGAGTGGGGCCAAAAATAATAATAATTTTCAATTTTCAGAATTTTTGTCAGGTTTTTGAAAGAACAACAAATACTTCCCCAAGCACTGCTCCAGCTTACAATCTGCAGCGGATTGCACACCCTCAGCTTATTTCAGTTACCTCTCTTGTCCATCTCCCCTTTTCCACAACCTCCCCTGGGCTCCTGTCTTCCTTTTCCATGTTACTTTTCCTTCCTTCATTAGTATCCATCCTGCCTTTTTTTTTTTTTTTTTTTTTTTTTATTTAAAAATTTTTTTTTTCCC
>WEKY01019214.1:552185-612337 GCA_013390045.1 Picathartes gymnocephalus | reverse complement strand
ATATTACATTCAAAGGATTGATTTCCCCTGGTGCCTCTGCCTCACTTTTGATCCTGCCTGGCTTTGCCTCCTGTATCTATTCTCTTGCAAACAAAGAATTTTTAAAACTTCAAACTCAAATTTAAGCCTTCTTCATGTGAAGAATTACATGGAAAATTGAATTTTCCACTTAAGTTCTAAGGGGGAGGCAGTTAATAAGAATTCTTAGGGCAAAACAGACAAGCAAAAATTTATGAGATCCAGTTCCTGATGGTTTTGTTAAATCAGAACTGTCTAACACAGTTTTGGCAAAGCCAAATTTATATTGCCACAGAAACCTTAAATTCTGCACATCCTTTCACTTCACTTGAACTGTGCAACCTGAACATTGTGTTTTTCTATCCCAGCTCTTCCAGTCCCCTCCCATCCCTAGAGTGTATTTTGGACCAAATTAACTGATGTGTCTTTTTTTAAGTGCTATTTCCACAATTTGCTTTTATTCTTCTATCATTCAAAAGTTGTAGAGGGCATGAAAGTGAAAATTTCTTTTAACCCTTTCTATTTCACCGCCCAGTGCCTGCCAAAAAATAAGTTTATGTAAGTTTTAGATACGTTTCTTCAAAACAAGCCATCTGTGGGTACATCCAGCCACGTGCTAGAAGTATCACACAACCACACAGGAAAAATTCAGAACTAAATAATGCCTTCAAAGGCACTTCTGGAGCTGGAACAGCATCAGGAATCTGCTTATTTATGTGGGGAGCTGTGGAGATTGCAGCATGTTGGTACTGCCAACAGATAGGATGATTAGTGCTAAAAACAATATCATCATTTAGATAAGCCCTCTCCTTTGGAGAGTTGCTATTGAACTCAGCTTGAACTTAAATGTGCTCAGCTTGGAAACTGCAATTCCTAAAAAGGCTCATTCAGCCTGCAAAAGCTGAAGGGCAGTGAGATGGTATTGATAAAATTGGTCTCATATCAAATATTCTAAATTGCTTGTCTTGCATCTGAAACTCCCTTGTTTCCTATGTCAGCAGAGCTGCTCTGATCAGCTGCACATCCACTACCAAAAACCCCCAAAATCAGGTTCCTGGACTTCTGATTAGGACTAAACCAGTGGAAGACATGCTAACATACAAGAAAAGCAACATTATTTGCAGGAGCTGTTTTCTGAGCTGTCTCAGAATGAAAGTTGATTTTTGCAGTGTGCCCTGAACTCACCTTTTGGGTAGATATAAATATTTTCCTTTGCAGGAATCCAGCAGCTGCCAGTGCAAGGCTTGCAAAGCTTTAATGAGCTTCAACTTCCTAATTAAAAACCACAATGAGCTTTCAAGGCCTTGATTTCCCCAATATTACAGGTTGTAGCAGTGATATTTTGTTCAGTCAAGCCTAGCTAAAGAAAAATGCTTATGAGGTTTCCAAGGAGAGAAATAAACAAAATGGAAATGAAGAGGGAACTTGGAACTTTTAAGTGTACGTAATTAAGAAAAAAATACATCCTTCAGATAATTCTGGAAAGTATTAGGAGATATTCATAATTCATAAGCAGTTGTTTGGTTTTCTTTCAAGCAAGGGGGCAGCTTTACATCAAACACTGACTAGCTTTTCCATTAACTTAAGTAAACAAACCAGTATGCTTCAAGTTAAGTGAACATCCCTTTTTTTTTTTCTTTACTTTTTTAATAACTCTGTGAATTAGAAATAAGAACAAGACACTTACTTTCAAATAGGAAATTAGTTTGCATGCTATTTCTTCATGTTAAAAATACTTTGGAACACTCACCAAAACAATGTTAAGCTGAATTTATGGAAATGTTCCATATCAGTTTTGAAGATGATATGCCAGATGTCGGGGAGAGCTCTTTCATCTGCAATAATGGAATAGTTTAATCCACCCTTGTTGTTTTTGAGCACAGTCCAAGTGTATTGGTCATCATGGGTGGGTGATTCTCACTTGGGCAGGCATGAACCAAAAAGCACAAGTTGTTAGACCTCTAGAATAAAATCACAAGAAAGCAACAGCAGGAAATACTCTACTGAAAGTATAAATAAGCCATTGCAAAATGTAAATCAAAAGGTTTACCTTTAGGACAACTCATGTTTTGAAGCACTCCAAGACTCACAGATACATTGCCCTGCATTAGTGGATTGTAATGACTCCATTTATGGCTCCAGCAAAAATAAAGCCAATAATACAAATTTTAAATTAATCTAGATGCATCAAAAGCATGGAATGCTTTTCTTTTTGATGATTGGGAAGACTAAGGGTTAACAATGTGGTCTTCTAAATGGGGATTAAAGTGCTCTTCCCTTTGAGAAACTTTAAACACAAGGACACATTGTTGTCCATCTTCTTGTTTTAAGGATACACACTGAAGTAACATTGGATAGAAAATCCTTTTGAGAATAGCTTGTGGCTTTGTATCAGACTAACGCTTATCATATCAGCCATACCACTCACTTGTAGTGATCATCTCAATTCCTGTGTTACCTGACCAATATTTATGTGTCACATTCATTTAATTTGGCATGGCTGTGGTTGGATAATGAGGTGTATCCATGTAATTCCAAAGGATCTTGGAATTAGGAGCCATTTCCCATGTGTAATGCACCTCTCAGAGCGTTTGCTGTGTGCTGGAGAGGGAAGGAGCATCTCACACAGAGGGAAAGAGCAGGAGAAAGGAAGAAATGCATTTTCAGATGCATCAGTTCAAAGCTTCATTCATTTTTTTCTCCCTTGTTAGCTGCCTGCCACTCCCAAACATGTGGGAGATGTTCTAGTGCTGAAAGCTATGGCTCACTCCTTTATTGAGCTGTTTTGTGTGATAAGTCAATTTGCTTTGGACATACCAGAGACAATAGATAATTGTGACAGAAAACTGCAGGGCAGGCTCACTTACTGCAGCTTGTTAACTCTGTTAATAGAAGGATGCTTTTCCTGTACCTTCCTATTCCTGGAATCACCATGCTTGGGTAACTTGCCCAAACCCACAGAGGTTGCTCACACTTTTGCAGTCCAAACATAAAAGTCACACAATGAATTGCAGAGCATTCACTTCTCTTTTTGCACTTTTACCACATCAATACTTTGCTTTGCTTCTCTTGTGTTCTGCCATGACATCCAGGAGCAGTAAGAGATGGATCCACAAGGAACTTTGCTTTGCTGCCTCTCAAACTGGAGAAGGGAAAGTTTCAGCACTGCAAAGGAGTCGTGCCGTTTTTCAGGGAAATCTCATTAATTTAAACATTCTACCTCACCTATTTGCTTAAATGTAGGTCTTGGCTCTCACATCCCTTTTTCCTGTGCAAACAAGTATTTGTGCAGGTTACCTTCGCTCAACTGTGAAAACTTGTTACCAGGGCAATCAGGCCAATATACCTCACATGAAAGGGCAAAGGAAAATTTAGAAGGGAAAAACCAGCAAAAAAAAAAAGGGGGAGTTTTTGGGCTGCTGCAGAGCTGTGCAGAATTAGACAGGCTCCTTTATGACACCACTGGACAGTGACAGCACTTGGAGTAAAGAGTTTTGCATTAGCAGGTTTTGCCATTCCAGGAATGGGAAATTTCTCCAGATATTCTATCTCCTGGTGCCTCCTGCCCTGAAATTATGTAACAGATTTTATGCTGGGCTCTACCACCACAAAGCACAACCTCCCAACACCAATGAGTTAAAAGCTGTCTGGGCACCCAGCCCAGATGAAAACATCCCAAATGTTGAAGGAAGTAGCAAGGGAAATAGAAAAGCCTTTGACAGAAATTGTTGATAGCTTGCTAAGGCTGGGGAGGGAACCAGGGAATTTGGAGGTTGCTAATGTTGTTCCTATGTGTAAGAAAGGATCAGGGAGGATCCAAGAAACGACATAGCAGTGAACTTGGCTTCAGTTGCAAGAACAATATAAGAAACATAAATAGGGGACAGAATATTTAATTTGGTCAAATAAAATAAGCCCATACTCATGGATCAACTATAGAGGTCTAACTTCTTCAAGTACTTTATCTTCAGGTGGTTCTTTCTGAAAAATAAAACATCTTCCAGACAGAATAAAAAGTTAATGAGTTGGGCAGAAAGGGAAAGGTTTGACAGAATCCTGAGGTTAAGTAAATTGTCAGTGATGCTGCAGCACCGTGCAGATCATTGCATGTCTGATATCAGACTCTCTGGTGCCATTGCTGACGTGGGAGCTCATGTTTGCTCTTCAGATGAATCCGTTAGAAAAATAGACCAAGTCATTTTCTGGCCTCACTCACACTGAGAGCTCAAAAAATTTAAACTCATTAAGTAAAATATTTATGGTTTACATTCAAAACAAATTGAGAACAGGTTCCTGCAGTCCATGACAAGTGCAACACTGACATCGGTGGGACCATCATGGATTTGGATTTCTATGAACCATTCAGAAGCTGTTCCACTGGTGTTCTTCAGTGGGGACAGAAATAAGAATTTCAATCCCATAAAATAATTTAAGAGCCTTCTTTTTGTTATCTGGTGGAGTATTAAGATTGCTACAGACCAGGATAAAGAAAAGCAACCTGGAAACATTTTGTTTGGACAGAGGAGGATGTACACAGAGAGTAAGAAGATGTTGTAATATAGTGCAATATTCTGAGAGCCAGTGAGCAGCAAGAAGCTGAACGCTTCAGTCACAGGAACAAGACACACTCGAGTTAGTTAAAACATTTCTCCAGCTCTGAGCACAACAGACAGGTTTGTGCTGGAAAGAAGGAGAAAAGCTTTAACTGGCTTAAGCAAGAGGAATGTGGATGTGGATGGCATTTTTTCCTCTAAAAGTCTGAAGCCCTGGTAAAATGCATCTCCTGGTTTTATGTGCTGCTTCTAATGATAGGAAGCAAATTGCAGAGATTAAGCTGTTGCATAAGTGAGTGAGCAGCATGAGTCAGGGGGTTTGGGAAAAATGAGTCACAGTGGGAAGGGAACAGAGCCAGGGTTGGAGCTCAGAAAGAGAGACCAGCAAGAAAATTTTAAGGATCTAGATAAGAGCCTGAGAGAATGGAGTGCAGGAGAGAAGTAGAAAAATTGCCTTTAAAAGAGGGAGCCATACACAAGGGTTAGGGAAAGCTATAGCTAAAAAGCAGGTCAGGCAAAATTTTTGTACAGAACTGGTGGTTGAAATACAGAGCTGGCTGCCAAAGTCAGCAGTGGAGGGACAGAATTGTGTAAATCACTTCAAGAGGCAGTGCGGGCACATTTTTGGAAAATGAGGGAATCACTGGGTATAGCCATTAGTGAGGCTTGTGGAATTAAAAGTATGAAATGCAAGTTGATTTATATTTTGAAGGAATACAGGCGCAAGCTCTGCTGCCCTCCATGGTTCTCACGCTATGGCTAGAGCACCCTGCAAACCTCCAACACTTGCCTGTGCAACTCAGAGCATTCTCTTAACTTGCAGAGAGTTGCGGATGGCAAAGTTTTCCAAAAGGAACTTCCTAGAACAGCCCTGGAAATTGCTGCAAAGGCAGTGTTTACATTACAATTTACAAATTGGACTTCCATCCACGTTATGGAAGAGCAGTGGGGTTCACATGTCATTTAATTGAGACATGGTGTCCTTAATTGTTGTGTTTCTGCCTCACTCCTCCTTAGACTCTGATCTTGACTTTAATTTAGGGATTTTAAGCAGCACCTACAGAGGCCCACACCACCCAACCCATGCTGGGCACAGCAAAGTTTGACCAAGCACAAGCCTGCAGGAAAATCAGAGTGAGATTCCTATAATTAAAGACTCTATCATGATGCTTAATGGATCTGAATTCAGAGTGTTCAGAGAACCTGAAATCTGTGCTTTGCAGTCCCCAAATCCTCAACTTTGGAACTGTCACATCCTTTCAGTGCAGTATGCTGAATGTAACACTTACAAGCAACAGACAGAAATTGAAGTACTCAATCCTAACCCATTTTGCAAATATTTTTTTCTAAGTAAAGTACAAATAAATCCCCTAGTAAGTCTGATTTTGAGTGGTCTACTGAAAGGCTACATAATTACCTGATTTCGGTTATTACAATGATCAAGACATTGAAGGTAACCCAGTTCCAATTTCAAGTAAGATTGATCTGCAAAAGGATTGTTAGAGACACCCAAGCTATTTCAAAGGAATTTTCCACCTACACAGGATGTAACTGTCCAGAGGAAAACTGTCTGGGAATAAAAATCTGAGTGACATCATTGATCAGACTCAGAGACACAGAGTTTAAGCACTAATCTATATTTCACAGGTTGCATGCATCAATAATCAAACACCATTCAGGTTTTTTAACTACCTAATACAAACTTACAGCTCTTGTTTATGTGTGGTGAACAGAACAACCTTTAGAAATGTTAGCTGAGATTCAAAAATACAAAGAAAAAAGAAAAAGCATATCACTTCCATTACTGGTTACTGGTGTAATTTATATGGCTTCCCTGGACAAACAAATGCTTGTACAACATCTAGAAATTAAATTTAAACAAAGTTGATGAGGAATTATTTGGGAATGCTTGCAGGTGTTCTCTTATCAGGCAAGATATTTGCTTAAGACAGAAACCTCAGCTATGGAATGAGCTGCTGAAACAGTTCTGGAGGTGAACTTTATCATGATGACACTAAATTTGGAAAAGAGGATGTAGAGGAAAGATGCTCAAGAATGATCTTGTAAAAGCCCCATATTTTCTTTCTAGATCTGTTTCTTATACTGCACTCATCACTGTGGTATCTTGAGTGCTTTCCAGTAGTGCATTAAGCAACATGACAAACATCTGTCACATGTTTGTTCTCTTACCCTCTCCCCAGAGGGACAAGTGTGTGCAGTGGAGAGCCTTGTTTTAATTTTAATTATTATAAATACACATGCACATAACACATTATTGAACATTCGTGCTAGAGAGGAAAGGTCAGATAAATTTATCTTGCTCTCAGGATTAGAGCTGGTGAGCTCTGGGATGTTCCTGCATCACACCCTTGTCCCAGATTGTCTCTTCTCAGAGATCAAATCACAGCCATGGGTGTCTGCACCAGGCAGAAACCAAAAGTTTGTATTCCTAATTCCCTCATTTACTGTTCACCCTTAAGTCCAGAGATTCTGTCAAGAAACATCAAATGGAATGAAGTGGTAGAATTTAGGGAAGAATATGTGCTTTGTATAACCTCCATCTCATTCCCATATTATTGCCCTTGATACAGACTAAAAGCAGGAATTGATAGAACCTCAAAATCACGGTCAGGTCAGAGGGCACTGTGAGAGTCATGGTAAACCTAGGAATCTCATGGATTGGAAAAATCTGATTTCAACTGGAGCAATAAATCCTTCTAATAATGGAATGAAGACCTGGGAGCTACTCTTTTCCCTACAGTAGGGGACATAACTGGGAAACCAATCTGGAAACCTGAGTTTGGTCAGACCCTGAAGAACTACAGATACACAATCTGACAACCAGGAATCACAAACACAGAGGGAATCCCAAATCAACCCTCAGTCCCCAGAGCGAGGGGAGAGAAATGTGTGCATTGGTAAATAAATAACTCTGCCTCTACCACCTCACAGAGAAATGGAGCTGCTCTGCCACATCCCAAGGAAACTCCAGCATTGCTGTTGCTTCCTTGCTAAGCCTCCCACACCTCTATTTCTCCAGTAACTCTCTGGACAGTTAGGATACAGATTGTTTCTGTAATGGACAGTGATCTGGGTCACTCTGAGTGCCAAGAGCTGGAGCCTCCTCTCTGGCCTCACTCACAGAGCTGCAGCATTTAGCACTGCTAAATCCACCAGTGCTCCTTCCCACACTCCACGAGGGCTGGGCTGCTCTGGGATTGCACCAACACAATCCACATTTGGCACTGCTTTCAGCACTGAAATCTTCACTCACTTCCTCACCCCTGTATCACTCACAGCAGCAGGACACATCTGTAACTACTGCAATACTGGAGGTGCCAGCACTGACACCGTTCCAGGTGCCTGTTGTTCTCCTCCCGCCATATTTCCCTCAAATACAACCTTTAGGTCACCAGCCTTGCTCTCCCAGCACTGATTTCCCTGCACAGGTGGGAGCAGACCCACTCCAGGCATGGCAACCTTACCACCCTTCCCCCAGGGAAGGCAGGAGGCTGCTCTCCTGCTACCCCCACTTCCCACCTTTTATAAACCCAGATCTTGGCCAGAACATCAAAACCCCCCAAGGGTTTCCAGATCGGGAGGCAGCGAGCAGGCAATAATTGGGAATAATTGTTTTTCTGTCCAGCTGAACTTACCATCAGGAACAGCCAAACACCATGAGTACAAAAGTAAATCTACAAATCATTTTAACTGGAGTAGCTTTTTTTTCAATGCATTTTAACTAATCTATCTTAAAAGGCAACTCATGTTTACTCACATATATGAAGTTCCTAAAGATCAAATAAACTTTCTTTGTTCCGGCATACTCTGCAACAAAAAGAATTGGAATAGTACAAGTGTTTTATTTCCAGCTTTTGTAGGAACCAGGAATACAAAGCTCACGAGGTCCTTGCAAATACTTGCCTTGAGCTGCCTCATGTTGGGGTGGCAGGAGGCAGCCAGCTGTAGTCCCCAAAAGTTTTCACACCTGAAAATGTGAAAATTTTCAGTGTCAGGACACAACAGTGAGCTCAGCAAATCCTGTACCAGCGCAGCAGCTCCAAGGCTGACACTGTGCAGAAATGCAAAGAGCAGCCTAACATAAAAGGGCTGTAACTTCCCTGTCGGATAAAGAGAAGATGTATGTAAAGTATCTGGGCATCTGGGGAAAGGGTAAACATTGAGAATTAATTTAAACTGTTGATGGTTTATTTTTTATCAAATCTTGTGGTCAGAATTGTTTTCATTTGTTATGAGAAAGAATCCATCATTTTTTCCAAAGCACCACCCAGAATCTGCCACTGGTGACGTTCTAACATCCCCAGTGCCTATACAAATAGAGAGGTCAGCTGAGATTTGTAAACTAGAGATCATAAGTTTTAAGGAATTTGTTTATTCAGCCTAGAGTCTCCAAATTGTGTACGATGCCAAAATTAAAAAGTCATCTCACTCTACTGTGTCATGTTACAATAAAAAGCTCTCCAGCATTTTGGATGTTCAGATGAGAAAGCAAATTGTAATTCATTTGTCAGCACATGCAGTTTAATTATAATTAAGTACCTCCAGCAGCCATAATGAGCAGGCAAAATGAAAATGCTGGTTTTATACTTGTATAAACCTGCATTCAGTACAAACTAAAAGCTGCCTGAATTACTCTGAAAAGTCTCGGGCTAGAACTTGCATTTTTAGCTGTACTGTGCAAATACAAACATACATAAGCTGTTTCCAGAGGCTTGAACAGATTGACTGAATTAGGGCAATTTTCCTGGGAATGACAAGAGGCAGATCTCTTCCTGATGAGAAGGCCACCACATACCAAGTCCCTGTCCAAAGCATGGAGCACGGGAACCATGCAAGAGATCAGCAGAGTCCTTTTAGGACCAGCAAAACAACATATTTCTAACTCCTCTCCTTGTTGAGAAAGAGCTGAACTACATTTGCTGAAATTTTCTGGAGTAATTCAGCATGAAACATCCAACCAGCGTGGGAAAAAACCCAAAGCAAAACAAAACAGGCAAATGAATCAAGTATGATGAAGCTGCAAGAAGTTTACAGAAAATTCTAGACTAACAAGTACAAAATATTAATGGTATTTGATAAATAAATGTTTAAAATAACCATATCTGAAAATATCTATGAAGGCAGTGTATGAGAATGAAAATGTTACCAGATTTCTGACAGCTGCAAGTATTGAGATGACACCTTGGGAGTGTATCTGAACTTTTCTGCCTGCACTTATAGGTAGCTTGAAGATGTGTAAAGCATCTCCACGTGCTAAATCCTTTAAGCTAACTTAATGACTAATATTGCACTTGTTTTGGTTTTTTTTATAAAGATATAGATGAATGTGCAACTGGAACCCACAATTGTAGAGCTGACCAAGTGTGTGTCAATTTAAGAGGGTCCTTCAGCTGCCAGTGCCCTCCAGGCTACCAAAAACGAGGGGACCAATGTGTTGGTGAGTGTTGCTTTCCATTAATGGTTTCTTTTATTATCTACAGTTGCAAACTTGATGTTGGTCATGAAGCAGATGGGTATTTGTAGTGTAAAACAGCTGTCTCACTCTGGAATGCAATGGAACAGTCACTTTACCACAATAATTAATCACTAAAACATGGAATGAGGCGCTGTTTTAAGTATAATCAACACTTGGAGTTCACAAGCTGAGTTTTGCTAATAGTTCCCATTGTGGTGACTGTTTGTGTTGGGGCATTGCCCAGTGTCACAGATATTGCCATGAATCCCTGATGGCAGCAAAGCAAAGCACATCTTTCCCTGAGATTCAACTCCAGGTCCGTGGGACACAGCACTCCCTCCCCCAGGGTTCAGCTTTACGAGCACAAGTGAAAGAGATGGAAACTCTGAATGCAGGTACAGGAGAGCTGCAGCCTCTAAAACCCACCAGGTTCTATTTTGTGTGCCAAGCTAAGCTACTGGCACCCTTGGGAGCCATGCAAGCACAGCATGGAATTAAATCCAAGTGCAGGGCAAACATTGCATCTCTCCTATCCCATCCTCAGTGGGATGTGCCAAAGTGCCATCAGCCTGTTCCTTCAGCCTGCATCTCACACCTCTTTAACCACCATTTCAATGCATAAATTGCTTCTAGAGGCACTCCAGCCTTAAGCCTTGGGTTTGTCAGATAATAAAAACAACTATGAAGGAAGAGAGTCAAATCTACACATCAGGAGGTGATATTCAAGACAGCCTCTTCTAAGACACTGCACTGGTTTTATGCAGCTTAGGAAAAAAAGGGTTTGGGGTTGGGGTTTTTTACTCAACACAACTCAAGGATTTCCTCTTTCAGGGATCCTGCATTTCAAAGTGTATAAGAATTTTCCAGTTTTTATTCTTAATTTCTTCAGAAAGCATTGCTAAGGCCATAGGTAAGAAACTGGGGAGATTTTAGTACACACCTAGAATAGCTTAAATTTCTGGGCATGGCTCTTTGTTCAGGATTCCAGTCCAAGGGTTGTAGAAATAAACCCAAAAATTCTTATCTCTTTCCTAAGAGATGTCGATCAGGCCCTGAACAGTCAAATTGGTGTAAACACAGGTGTATCTGATTTTTCTCAGTTCTCTGTGCAGGAGTAGGATGACTAATTTGGAATGTAGGTAGAGGAATAATTTTGGAAAGTCATGGATTTAATTTTTTTTTCATATCTGGGGTTTATTTGGATTTTTTTATATAGCAGGTAAATTATATTACTGCCATGCAACAGCACTTCTGATATCAAGACCCACGGTCCTAAATGCAAGTCTCACTGGAAACATGAGAGAACTGAGAAGAAATGGGAGTCACAGACCCTTATATCTAAATGTGAACACATTTATGCATCTAAATCTATGCATGAAGATGTCTGAAAAGTGAAATTTCCCTTCTCCTATTTAGGTCAAAACCAAGAATAACACCTGTGTTACATATTACACACTGACCTAAATTAGAAGTACATCCCAACAGTTAGTACTGTCAGCATTTCAGAATAAAGCCCGTCTTTGGGGATTTTATAACAACTTAGCCAGAAAATGTTCTCAGGGCCAGATCTTGATAGAGGTTCTCCATATGGGAGGAAATGTTTCTCAAATTTGAAAGAAATTTTTCCAGACTATTTTGGCTTGAAGGTAGAGGGAGGAAAAAAAAAAGGACGCGTTTTTAACAATTGGTTGAGCTTAATCTAAATTCACTAACAATTTGACTTATTTTCTGAATTTTTTTTACACTTACTTATTCCCATATTGCCAAATGAGTCTTTTCTGAAATGCATGACTGCAGAGAGAATGAATTGTTTTCCAGCACTACTTCAAACAGATTTGGCCCAACTGATCAGATGAATCTCAGCCCTCAGATCTGCCCAGAGCTGATGTGCCTAATCCCACAAGGAAAATTCCCACTGAATAAGAGCTAGATCCTGAAAGCATTTATGTATATAAATGCAGCAAAGCATTGCTCATATGTATAATCCTATTTTTTAAAAGCTACTTATAAGAGCTTAGTCCTGTAAAAGTCAAGGATGGAAATCTACTGTGCCTCCTTAATTCGTTCCATTTCCACTTCCAAATTTCTCTCTGCAACAAGAGTTACAGTGACAATTGCTACTGTATGGATAGCCAGGAATTTTCCAGCATCAGCCTTTTCATTCAGAATCATCCAAAACACTCCACTAAATTTGACAAAGAAAGGGTTAACTTCTAAAGATTATTTTTTCACTTGATATTAAAACAAACACTTTCCTCATTATTAAAAAAAAAAAAGTCCTGGCCTCTTTTTAAACACATCTATGGTGGAAACAGCTGGAGGTAGGAAACTCAAGATCTGGCATGGACATGGGAAGTGCCTTTCTTTGTTCCAGTGAATACTGGTCTGATTTGTGTGAGTGTTGATCCTTTGAAATGTCCCATTGTGTACAAGCCTGGAGCACGGCGTGGATTTCTTCACCAAGCTCAAGGCAGCCACTGCACACACACACACGATAATGGAATAATAAAACATGTTTTCCAGGCAAAAGCAGAGCCACTGTGTCCTCCAGAGCGCAGGGAAGCCTTTTAAAATGCAGAAGGGTAAGAGAATGGGGTGGTGCACATTTGGTGTTGGCAGGTGAAACCCCTGCTCCAGTGCACAGCAGGAATGCTGACTCTTGGCAAGGCAGCCTGCTCCACCTCAAAAGCAGGGCTGACCTGCAAGGAGAGGCTGTGGAAGGCTCTCAGTGCCTGAGATGCACAGCCAGGTGTGGTGCTGCTGGGTGGGAGGGTATCCAGGACAGGCAGCCAGGGGAATGGGAGCAATGGGAAGCCCTTAGGGAACAAGGCAGGGTCTGGAGATCCCTGTGGAAGCACAACCACCTGTTTCCTTTTCAGATCCATTAATTCTCTATCCTTGCCATTCCCCTGTGCTTGCACAGAAAATCTGGACTGTTCCTAATGGAGCTGAAAAGATTTAGTACGTGCCAGGAGTGCTGCATGCAAGTTTTGGGAAAACGAGCTCCAAGCCACATTGACTGTGTTGGACAGCACCGTGTCTGACCCTGAGGGATCCTGGTGGGAAAACTGAACAAAACACTGAGTTTTACCTACACAAAATAAACCAGACTAAGACCGAGTCAATAAAATAA
This sequence comes from Picathartes gymnocephalus, assembly GCA_013390045.1. Classification (NCBI taxonomy): domain Eukaryota; kingdom Metazoa; phylum Chordata; class Aves; order Passeriformes; family Picathartidae; genus Picathartes; species Picathartes gymnocephalus. Next base: position 599,157 of record WEKY01019214.1, on the reverse strand, counting down.
AGTCGGAATGCACAGCGAAGACAAGAGCATTAAAGCTTGTTACAAAATACCCACTTACAGGAAAACTCAATTGTATCTTGTTAATATACATGGAAGCAGTCCCCAGTTCACACAAGCTTTCCTCGCACTTTTAAAAAATGCAATTAACTTTCCTGGGGAAGTGCTGGAATTCCATGTGAACTAACACTGGTTTTTTTGGTGCCCCAGACATCGACGAGTGCACCCTGCCCCCGTACTGCCACCACCGCTGCGTGAACACCCCGGGCTCCTACTACTGCCAGTGCAACGCTGGCTTCCAGCTGGCATCCAACAACCACACCTGCGTGGGTAAGGATCCCCCAGCAGCTCCCCCAGACACGCAGAAACGCCTCAGCAGCTCCCCCAGACACGCAGAAACGCCTCAGCAGCTCCCCCAGACACGCAAACGACTCCTCAGCAGCTCCCCCAGACAAGCAGACACCAGCACTCGACTGCCATGGCGCAAACTTAAAGGAAATAAACAGCAACCAGTAAAAAACTGCACGAAAAGGCTCCTCTGCAAGTGATCTGAAATTACAGGAGGGCTGGAGAAAAATTTAGAGCTTTCTTGAGCAGGTGTTATTTTGTTGGCATAGCAGATTTCCAAGGAACATCTAAAGGCTTAAATTCAGGATTTCGTGTTAGATTTAATTATTCTTTCAGTTCTGCTTTATAATAATAAAGGCTTTCCTGACATTATTCCCAATTTACACAACAAAAGCCAGAACTGGGAATCAACATCATACCCTGTGCAGTTAAGTGTAATTATCCTCAGCACATGGTAAAGTCTTTAGGTCACATTTGAATATCTAGAAAAAGTTAAATATTAAAACAAGGGTTGCTAAGAGTGACCTTTCAGCAGTAATGCTGAAATAAAACACTAAGGGAAGCTGCACACTAAAACATTAAGATTGATGTCAATTTGAAGATCTGTTCTAAGAGGAGTCAAGTAGTAATAAAAAGGTAACTCTGTCTGCTGAAGTGTGGAGAGAATGGCTATAAAATCAAGAGATTGGTGATGAAGATGGTCAGAAGTTCTTTAGAGATATAATTTGTGTATATAAAATCTATATTATATACATAGAAAAATCAGGCTGTGTTTTCCAGCTTCCACCATCCCTTCCAAGCATTGCCATCAAGCACCCTGGGAACACTGCACTGCTCTGAACTGAGACAGGAATTGCTTGGTTCTCACCAAATCATGGGATTTTAAAAATCACCCATGGACACAACAGAACCAGGTGACAAGAGCCACTTATTTGTCCCTTTCCATGGCTCAAATGGAAGGTGGATTCTTTCAGCACTTCACCAAACAGCCCTTCCCTGGCTTTCCAGTCTGCCAGCCTCCCCAGGCACATTTCTAGCAGGTAAAGGGGAGGAAAGCTAAGGAGAAAATTTATAAATGAATGGTTGCTGCATCAGACAAACTATCACATCTGCCACAGTGACACTTGACAGCTGTAGCCATTACATTTGTGTCACAACTCCTGCCTATATTGAAAGTGGGTCAATATTTCTTGGAAAACTAACAGAACTGGGGCTTAGGCCACCTAATTTATTCTTCCTGGTAGTTTTGGAGGAGGAATGATGTACATCCTTTACACCGTTGCCAGAAATTAACTCAGAGGAAAAAAAAAAACACCTTTGTGATGAGTTTTCCCCTACTATCATTCATTTTCAGGACTAGGAGGTTCATCATGTAGACAATTCATATCTTCTTTGTTGGTTTCATTTTTCTGAATGCCTCATCTTTGTCAGTTTTTAGATATATCTGTACATTTACCATTTACATTGTTGCTGACATTTATAAGCCACGAACTCAAAGGTTTTCTTCCAAGCACAGCTCTCTACTCGTGGAGATATCTGATAAACACAAACATGAATGGAAAACATGCAGGAGGGAAATACAAGGGAAAACACTAAAATCTACAGACTGACAGGAGCAGCAGTTAATGAACAGTCTGTACAAAACAAGGGCTTATGGATTCCAGAGATGATTTGACTTACATAAACTTGCCATTAAAAATTGCTTCTCTTCTCATACCAGTGTCATCAAAATGTTCTTAGGATGGGCAACACCATGGAAAACGTAGCACAGAAAAATACCTTCCCCCAATATGGTCTAGGGCTTGAAGCTCTGCAGAACTCTACTGGCCTCAAAGGCTCATGTTATAATTGCAATGGAATTTGAAAGAAGAAATTTTCAGAGTAATAAATAGCTCAAATAAATCTTAACCACTGCATGCTGAGAGGCCTTATCAGTATATGTTCCTTATATCAATTATTTATAGAGACTTGGCATTTCATACCTGAAAAAAAGGCATTGGAATGTGGAGTTTAACAGTCACATTAAACATTTTTGGGAGAATTCATCACACATTAGAATAACTCTCATTCCTGGAAAAATACTGGTTTTTACATGGAATGTAAAGCACAGATCTAACAGTGCTCCAGTGACTGCAGATCTACATTGATAGAGCCAACTGAGCTTCTGCTGAGCAACAGGCCCAGCCTAAGGACTAATCCACCGAGCCTAATTACCACCTACACAAGACAAATATCTAATTTTTCCTTTCAGACATAAATGAATGTGATGCCAACAACCCATGTGCACAGCAGTGCTACAATATCCTGGGTTCTTTCATCTGCCAGTGTAACCCAGGCTTTGAGCTGAGCAGTGACAGAATCAACTGTGAAGGTACGACTTTTTTTTGTCTTGGAAAAGCAATTTTTTTGGTTTGTTTTTGTTTTCCCAGAAGCCTTTCTGTGAACTAGGGGATAGAATTGAAGTGCAGACACTCTGTGGGTAGAGTTTGAGGCCAAAAGGCTTAAGATATTTACTTTTTATGGTACAAAAGGGGCTAAGTCACACCTGAGTAGCTGCAGCTGCTTTCAGGTACAGGTAGGAATGGGCCTCTCTATAGCAAGTGCAAAACAGGACAACAGATTGCTGAACTTCAGATCCCAAGAGGGAAGAAAGATTTCTGAACCCTGATTGCACAAACTCCCTGGAATTGTGGGTGGTCTAATGCTGATGATCATTAAATGAATCAGAAAGGAATGCACACCAAAAACAAGGGCAATTTTGTGTGGTTTTAGGCTCCTCTGAAAACAAAATCTCCAATTTCTGATTTTAAGGGAGCGACAAGTGTGCTTTAGAGGTGCTTTGCAGCCTGTGTATACAAACAGCACGGCTCCTGATGATTATACAATCAACACTTTGTTTCCTCTGCCAGAGGCTCCACAGGGAATCTCCTAATCTCCTTTTGGACACACCATGACCTCACCCTTAGAGCCCACATCCTTTCTGCCAGCCTTGGAGCCAGAGAGGTCCCTGCTTCAGCGCTGCCCTCCCCAGCGAGCTGGAAGGGCTGTTACCGATGCTCCCTCCGCTAAGCCAAGCTGCTTAAGCTAATCCTATTTGACCAGAACAGGGAGCAGCAAGTATGCAGCCTCCAAGGACATCCCTGAGCCCAGCCCAAGAGCTGGGCTCAGCTCAGAGGCAGGAGGAGGGAGCTCTGCTTTCTAACCCAACCCCTCCTCTTGATTGGTTTAAATTCATTTCCTCTTGATGGCATACACTGCTCAGTTCTGTTTCACACCAGGCTTCCCTCATCAGGGACTGATGGATACACAGGGATAAAAAAAGCAGGAGAGTGGTATCCACTGATTATTATTAGAAGGCAAGAAAAAGACCTTTCCCTCTTTCCCAGAGAGTTATTTCAACAGTGTAGGGCACAAGTACAAAGGCAACATTTTTGCCTTACTAACTAATCTCACAGCTGTGGGTTTTTTCCTCAAAGTCATCACATTTTGGAATACTGTAAGTATACACAATTTCAAGAGTTATTTTCCCAAACCTGCTCTGAAGTCTAATTTAGCTCCTGCTTCCTCAAATCCAAAATTCTTCTTTTGGAGGATTACTAGAAAAACCCAGCAGAACTCACCCTTCCATTCCCTAGGTATAAAGCAGCACATTTCAGGGTTTGGATAATATTTTTTGGACAGATTTTTTTTTTTTCCAGACACGTAACTATTATATTTAATTTTGTAACAAGGTAAATTTTAAAAGCCAATAACACGAAGCTCTTTTGCTCTCTGCAGACACTGACGAATGCAGAACCTCAAGTTACATCTGTCAGTACCAGTGTGTCAATGAGCCAGGAAAGTTCTCCTGTGTGTGCCCCGAAGGATACCAGGTAGTAGGAGGCAGGACATGCCAAGGTAGGTGCCCTCCCCTTGGCAGGCTCAGCCCTGCATTATTTAGATCATTTCAGGCAAGGCTAAGGGTGATTGCAAGCTAAATGGTTATATTGCACGACAGGATTACTGTGCTCTTAGCAGAAGATGTGTTGATAAAGCACTTGATCATTCATTAAATATCTTATAATCTCATTGAATCCTTTAGCTCAAACGCCAAGTCCTTCGGATTCCTAGGATAAAATTTCAGTTTTTACAACCTGCAGGTACAACTTGTCGTGGATCTCAAGGTAGTAGCTCTAAATTTGAGATAAGCATCCCTGAATAAAATCAGGTCATTTTTTACAGACATGAAACATGGCTTTATATCATGTTTCTTTTCAGAGAGATTCCTAAATCCAGTCACAGTAGAAATTAAAGATATGTTTCTCCTGATAACAGGAGAAAAAAATATGCAAGCCTTCAGCAGCTTAGATATTTGTGTGTAGAAAAACAAATGTTCTGGCCAGGTGCCACCAAATGCCAGGATTTTCCAGTTTGTGGTTTTTCCTCAGTGCTGCTAAAAGTCTCTGCATCTTATTAGAGAATATTGCAGAACAAGATATTAAGTGCCAGAACTATTGCTTCTGTAATGCAGAACCTGATTTAACAGCAAGTATTTTTAGAAATAAAGAGGTGTGATAGGGGCAGAAAATATGAGAAAATAACTCTTCTTTATCAGTATTTTGTCTTACAAAATCCTGATTAACTTCTTTCCCCTCTGAAGAACAGCAGGTGACACTGAGCATTGCAGGATAGTTGATTTAAGCATCTAAAAATCTGTTTGTGCCTTCCAAGAGATTACACTTGAATAAAGCCTTTCTGTGCCCATGTGAAATTCAGGAAACCATGGGGGTAGACACTGGGGCTCTGGCACTGACAGGAAATAGAGCATTAATATAGTGCAAGGCTCACAGTCCCCACTTCCCTTCAGGGTTCTTTTCCCAGGCAAAAGAAGCTCTACTTTGCACAATAAACAAGTTTTCACTATTCCTTCTAAAGCTATTTTGGTGAAAATGTAGCCATTAATGAAGAATTTTAGACCATGAAACCCAGGTTATAACAAATGAGAAGCTGCCAAAGGCAAGCAATAACAATTCTTCCTTGAGACCTTTTTCCCCTGTCTCCAGGACACCTTCTACTATAAAATCATTCTTTGCTAATTATAAACTTGACAGCATCTCCACAGTTGCATTACATATGATTAATGTGCATCTCCAGTCAACTAAAAACATTCAGTCTTGCTTAACACTCAATAAGCAAGTTTATTACACTTCTGCATAGAGAAACCCTTTATAGCCATGTCCCAGAAAACAGGACACAGACATGGAAAGCGGATGGGTTTCAACAGACAAGCAGGCTTTTTTGTAGTACCTTTGCAGCAACCCCAATTCCATCTGCTTTGACACAGTCCCTTCTCCTTCCTCCTAGATATAAACGAGTGTGAGACCACTAATGAATGCAGAGAGGATGAAATCTGCTGGAATTACCACGGAGGGTTCCGTTGTTACCCCAGAAATCCTTGTCAAGAGCCCTACGTCCTCACCTCGGAGAAGTAAGGAAAAAATTACATCTTGTGAATTTAGGCTCATCCTCAGCAGGGAACATGATGGAATGAGCAAGAAAATTGCATTTCAATGCCTTTCCCTGTGCTTTTCCCCCCTGTCTGTGTGGCAGCCGCTGCGTGTGCCCCGTGTCCAATGCCATTTGCCGGGAGCTGCCCTACTCGGTGGTGTACAAGTACATGAGCATCCGCTCCGACAGGACCGTGCCCTCCGACATCTTCCAGATCCAGGCCACCACCATCTACCCCAATACCATCAACACCTTCAGGATCAAGTCTGGCAATGAGAATGGAGAGTTCTACCTGAGGGTGAGTACTGGGGGCTGTCACATGCTGCCTCTGCATCGCCTTGCCCTTGTGACAACACCAAATGTCCCCATCAGGCTTCCACAGCACCCCAAAGTTCAGTGGATTTTTGGTGCTTCCTTATTAAAAGTGCTTGGTTTCCAGTTTTTAACAAGCCTTTTACTCTCCTACCCAAAAATCCTAAACTGTGACTCCAACTGTTTCTTACAAACTCAGGAATATTTAGCAATCCAGAGACACCCATATCAGATACCTCTGTGCCTTTCCCTATCTGTACACCTAAGACAAAACCATTTAGGACACAATTATAGCTAGACTCCTTGTACAATTACCTTCATTACATTTCTCATTTTGCAAAAGAAGAAATCAATAACAGCATTCTAGAAATCTGTGCCCCATCCCAAGCTAAGCTCAGGGCAGCTTACAATGGTTTTATGTTCAGACATAATTAAGCCCTTATTTCCCATAGTAAAAACCAAGGAAATTCAAATTACATGGGATAGTAGTATTTCCTGTTAGTGGGATGCCTCCAAGTAGATACACATGAATGGGGGTGTCTAGAATATTTGCTTTTCAAGGGTTTTTTGGGGAAGAAATCTCATTTTCTTGAACCTTTATAATATTTACAAATTCCTGGGAATCTTTTTCCTTTGAATGTGGCTTTACACTCAGTAAAACAGAATCAGCACAAAAAGCTTCTATCAGAAATATAGTAATTGGGAGGTTTTGATGTTTAATTATTTTCATTCAAATCAGGAAGAAGAATTTAGGAGATTAGGGGCTTTTGATAGTACATCCAACAAGCATACCAAGGTATGGCATTGCCATTTACACCATGTTTACCCAAGGTGGGAATAGGGAACTACTCATCCACGTACCATTTGTTGTGATATAATAAATCCAGGGAAACACACTGGATTATAGATTACACATCAAAACCCCCTAACTACCCCCAAAATACAAACAGCTATTTGCTTAAAATAAAAACAAGATCACTGCAGGTCCCACTTGGGTTAGACCCCAGTGTGGCCCTCAAACTGACCTTTGGAGTAACAATTCCCATCTCCTGCTGCCACCCAACAAGAAATCACAGGCCTTAAATAAGGAAGCACGGGTTTATTCCTGCCAGGGGACTGTGGTAAACAAAAGCTTACTTGCAAGTTATTCCTACTGTTTTAGTAAAATGCTGAGCTGGCTCCTGGATGCAGCAGATGGATTGGATTCATCTGCGCACCCATCTCGTGTGACACAGGGAGAAAATATTTGTAGTAGGCAAAGGGAGAGATGGAGTTGACCCTTTTATCATCATCTGGAAATGACAAAGCTGTTGGACAAAGCAGCAGCATAACCTCAGAAAAGAGCTTTGAAGCAGTACAAGATGGGGATGACAACAGGCACACACAAGTAAGAAAAATTCCCAGCATGTACAAGGACAGCACAACTTCTGGAATATGAGCCACAAGACAGACTTTTGAGTTTCCCTCCACTGAAAAATATACATCCCTGTTAAAGACATTAGGGCTCTTGTTTTACTTATTCTCTCTCTATTTTAAAAGCTGGTAGAAGGGGTTAAAACAAAGACTATCCTGGGATAGACTACCTCTTCCCACATCCTTTGGGAGAGTCAGCATAGCAAGGAAGAGATTTTGCAGTGCAGTTTATTCCTCGGGGCCTCAGGCAGGTGGAGTGTTCCCTGCAGCACAGCCAGGTGTGAGTTTAGTCATGGCCACTTGGAAGTGTTAAAAGCAGCCTTTCCTCATGCACGCCTGTGCTGAGACAGAGCCCTGCATAGCGTGGTGATACAGCAGCACAGATGGAGTTGTTGTGGGCTGGGCTGAGCCAGCCTTTGCTGTGTTGGTGTTGCTGGTGTGGGCTGGGCTGAGCCAGGCTTTGCTGTGTTGGTGCTGCTGGTGTGGGCTGGGCTGAGCCAGCCTTTGCTGTGTTGGTGTTGCTGGTGTGGGCTGGGCTGAGCCAGGCTTTGCTGTGTTGGTGCTGCTGGTGTGGGCTGGGCTGAGCCAGGCTTTGCTGTGTTGGTGCTGCTGGTGTGGGCTGAGCTGAGCCAGGCTTTGTTGTGTTGGTGTTGCTGGTGTGGGCTGAGCCAGGCTTTGCTGTGTTGGTGTTGCCGTGGGCTGGGCTGAGCCAGGCTTTGCTGTGTTGGTGTTGCCGTGGGCTGGGCTGAGCCAGGCTTTGCTGTGTTGGTGTTGCCGTGGGCTGGGCTGAGCCAGGCTTTGCTGTGTTGGTGTTGCCGTGGGCTGGGCTGAGCCAGGCTTTGCTGTGTTGGTGTTGCCGTGGGCTGGGCTGAGCCAGGCTTTGCTGTGTTGGTGTTGCCGTGGGCTGGGCTGAGCCAGGCTTTGCTGTGTTGGTGTTGCCGTGGGCTGGGCTGAGCCAGGCTTTGCTGTGTTGGTGTTGCCGTGGGCTGGGCTGAGCCAGGCTTTGCTGTGTTGGTGTTGCCGTGGGCTGGGCTGAGCCAGGCTTTGCTGTGTTGGTGTTGCCGTGGGCTGGGCTGAGCCAGGCTTTGCTGTGTTGGTGTTGCCGTGGGCTGGGCTGAGCCAGGCTTTGCTGTGTTGGTGTTGCCGCGGGCTGGGCTGAGCCAGGCTTTGCTGTGTTGGTGTTGCCGTGGGCTGGGCTGAGCCAGGCTTTGCTGTGTTGGTGTTGCCGCGGGCTGGGCTGAGCCAGGCTTTGCTGTGTTGGTGTTGCCGCGGGCTGGGCTGAGCCAGGCTTTGCTGTGTTGGTGTTGCTGTGGGCTGGGCTGAGCCAGGCTTTGATGTGTTGGTGTTGCTGTGGGCTGAGCCAGGCTTTGTCATTGCAGCAAACCAGCGCGGTGAGCGCCATGCTGGTGCTGGTGAAGTCCCTCTCAGGGCCCCGGGAGCACATCGTGGACCTGGAGATGCTGACAGTGAACAGCCTGAATTACCGCACCAGCTCAGTGCTCAGGTTAACCATCATCGTGGGACCTTACGCCTTCTAGTGATCGCCAGAACCCTCCCCTGGCACTCGCAGCAGCCAAAGAATATTATCAGAAAGAAAGCACTTACTATTGTTATTTATAGATTTTGCTCTCTTTTTTTTTTAAAGAATTTGTTTAGTAAGTTGATATCTCTTATTCACACATTACACCTGTAATTCCAAATTAGTTGATGTGTTCCATAGTATAACATGGGCATTGTCACTTTCTGTATAAAGATTTAAATCTTTTTTTATTACCTTCCTTGGACTAGATACATACTATGCTTTTATATGAGAACTGTATGTTCATACTATCCTGTAAAACTTCACACACCCTTCCTAGCCAAATAGGTCATGCCATTTAAAAGTGATCTTCTGTTTTGTTTTTATTTTAAATTCTAATGCAGCTACACTGAATCTCAAAGAAAAAAAATATGTAGTACAAATGATACACAAAGTAACGGTTATCTGATAAGCTATATTTCTTCTTTTTAACTACTTTGTAACAAAAGGTAACAGTCAATAAAAATCTATTTCTGTAGACATTTATGTGCTATCACAGTTGGTTTTTCTAATCTGGGTTGGAGGTAAAGTGACATTGTGAGAAATACTTCGCATCAGGTTTTTGTATGCAGATGGCGTTAACCATACCATGGAATAACATTATTCTCTCTCCAAGAAAAACAGACCACAGGAAGAAAATGTCTCCAACAAAGAAAGAAACTCCAAATGGGAAATCACCAGGCAGGACACAACTGTCCATGAGAACACTGTTGGTAGTTACTGCTCAGAGCAATGCAGCATTTTCAGACTGAAGTTAACATACTATTTTTCCCAAAATATTATGTTGTATACTAAGAATTGAGTGCATTTTCTTATTAAGTTATATCATTTTCAGGCACTCAGTCCTGTTCCTGCTCTTACAACTCAGATGTATCATGTACAGTGTTCATAAAATTTATTTCTAATTCAAGAACTAGTAACATCTTTTGTAATATGTAAAATCTTATTTTCTTGTTTAAAATGTAGTAGTTAATCCTTTGATGTACAAAATTTTTAATAAAGATCTCTTACCATATTGTACTTGGTCTATTTTGAGGTCATTTGTTACTATTGCCATTATTATCACCATACTGTGGGAGTTGGCAAAGCCATGTTGAGGTCTGCACAGTCAGAGAGATCCAGATCTCAGCCCATACAGGACAAGTTCTTGGAAGAATAAAAACACAATTCCTTTGTAGAAGGACAAGCTTGCTGCCTCCTGAGATTTAGTTTCACTGACAGCAAGAGATCACTCCAGAATAAAACTTAGAACAGGCCACAACTGCTGTGGTTGAGGGCAACACATCCCCCCTGCCCGGGCAGACTGCAGAGCAGGACCCCATTATCCAGTGATCATTCCTTCAGGAAATCATTTGTGGCTTTAAACAAACACCTCCTCTGCCAAAAGGCTCAGAGCACATGGCTGCAGCACAGCCCAGAAAATCCTGCTGCTGCTGGGTCACCTTCTCTTTTGCCTGGGGCCCAGAGAAGTGGGGTGAGACCCCCAGCCCCCCTCATCCCTCCCAGGAGGGAGGGGCTCACCAGGACAAATCCAGTTGCTCTGGATTGGGATTTAACTGGAGTTTGCCATGGTGAGAAGTCTCTGCTACAGAGTTTGGCTTGTAGGGAGCTCTTTCCTCTCCCCAGAGAGATTCCTCCCCATTCATCACTACAAATGCACTCGGTCTGAAAGGCAACCCCTCATTCCACATAAGCAAAATGCATCCAGCCTCCTGCTCCTCCATGCAATTCCTGTGGCAAACAGCACAGGCTCACCTCCACGTGCCCCTTAATTCACTTTTTCTCTCAATGTAGCCTGCCTCACAAACGAGCTGTGCTGCCCCTCAGGCATCCCCCTCAACCCCCAGCATCAGCAACCTTCTTTTACACAGGCTTTTAACTTCCAAATTGTGCAATTCAGCATTGCCCACTCCAAGATAATAAATTATGGTGCTTTTAAGTTAAAAATGAGCAGTTCTTTCTTGAGAGGTACCCAGAAGAGGCTCAAGTGGCTTTGCCTCCTTAAGACCCTAGACTTGAAGGGCACCAGGCTGATCCCTGGAGCAAATTAAGGAACCACAAATCAGCCTTAAAGTCCCCAAGCTACCAGGCTCTGCCCCCAAGGATTTACTCTACCTTCATGCTCTGCCAGTTTTTACATGAGTTTCACCAACAGCACTTTTAAGCCTTCCCTTTAAATATCCTCTTATGTGATATTGACCCAAAATGGATCATTATATACAAAAATATTTATACACCTCTCAAATGGCAGGAGCAGCAGAGGCAGTTGTACCTCACAGATGTGCCTAAGCCCCCCTCAGCCTGCACAGTCCTGCACACCTCACTGTGCTCAGATACTTGGCTCAATCCATTTTATTCACACACAACTGCCCTGCTCCCTGTCTGTTTGCAATGTCCAGCTACCCAGCAGACCACTGACCGCCCAAAGTGGCTGAGTGAGAGGTTGTCACACAGCTCAGGAGTGCAGATCCAGCCACTTGTCACTATTCTGCAGGTTGGTTGAGCCCGAAGGAGGTTGCTGGGTGTGGGCAGTGCTTCCATGAGAGCCAGGAGCTGGAACAACAGCCCCTCCAAAGCAAAACAGGAGCAGAGCTGAGCTGTGCAGAAACTGGCAGGGGGTGGTTGGTTTTGTTTTGGGTAGGGGTGGGGTACAGGACTGAGCCTGAAAAGAGCCCATAGCCAGAATGAGAAGATGCTTCAGAGTCTGAACAAGGAGAGCTTTTGTACACCAAAAAACCTGCACCTTTTTTAGGAGGAAAACCCACAGGTTCTGCAATTCTCCAGGCAAGCAGATCATCACCTGTTCCCTGCAAATTGTATGGAACTGCAGCAAATGTGCAACAAGAGTTTGAAGAGCTACTTGGATTGTAAGGGACACTGAAATCCCAAGAAATTATATGAGAGTGTTTGCTCAGCCTTCTTTGTATCCTGCTGCCACGATCATTACCAAGAGCACACTCCAGGAAGGAGTCCCATATAAATCTGTCAATGTTGGAGAAGAATCTAAATCAGGATCACATGCAAAGTTTAGTATCTTCTCAGAAACAGAAAACAGGGAGAAAAGGGAGAAAACAACAGGACTGAGTAAACAGAACTTAAGGAAATCAAAATGCAAGTTCATTCACTTCCCCAGGACCACCTGAACACAGTGCAGTGGGATTATTTTGCTTGGAAGGCTCACAAATGCAAGTTTGTTGTTGAATCCTGTTTCCATGGCTGCAAAGAGTTGCTTGTGTTTTGAGTGATCATCCATATTTCTAACTTTTTAAGTCTCCTAATAAAATATAGAACAGCTGCTGCCCCAGTCAGCTGTTGAGCATATGGAGCCCACCAGGGACAAAGCCCACTGTTAACACAGAGAATTATTTTTAACGCCCTCACATATCTAAACCTCCCCATCATCTCAGCAAAATGGCACAATTCCACACTTCCCAGCTGGGGGAACACCTGCGTCATGCAAAACTGAACTGGGCTGCATCTGCTACAAAACCCAATTTTATTTCATCTGGCCAGCAGAAAAAAGTGATCAGCCTCAGTGAACAGGGCAAAAAGTTAACTGTGTTTTATATCTGGGGAAAAGCAGATGTCTAGTTAAGATGTTTATACAGCAAACATTTCTGTATATATGAGGAGGAAAGAGAGCTGTTTAATAAAACAGGGTTGGGTTAGAGTTGCCAAAGCAAATTTGAAGGGCAGTACAACAGCTTTTGTAGTTTTTGCATGGGAAAAGATATAAAATCCTTTTTTATATTGATATCGATAATGTACATCGAATAAGTAATTTTTTTTAAGTAAGTGACCTCAAAGTTAACTCTTTAAAGCCTCACTCTTACTGTAGGTATTTGATCAGCAGAAAAAGCTGCAAACATCATGCCACAGCAATATGCATTGAAGATATCCCCTGATTCATTCTCTGCTATCTCAACAACCACCTTGATACTGGGTGAGGGGCCAGGACACCCAGCAATGCTTCCTGCACACCAAAATACTGGAGTTAGGTGAGCTCCAGGTTTTGTTTGCAAACACATTCACTCTGTCACATGCTGTTTCTCATGAGATGTATAATTTTGCTTTCTGATCTTGGTCTCAGGAGAAACATCAGCACTCTGCATCCCTGCTCCCTCATAGAAATGCCTCAGGATAGTTAATATTTTTAAGTGCTAATAATATTTTTGTAAGTTCTACATAACCACACAGCACATATATATTCAAACAGGATAAACATTCAAAAGGTGCAGCTTTCAGCTAACCACTTCAGCAGCTCCTGCCCTGCAAACACACCCTGCTGCACTTCACTGCATTGCTGTAATAAAACATCCCTTTTTTTCCTGTCCCCTCAACCCTTAAAACATCCCCCTAAAGCTTCTGCAGGTCAACAAAAGCTCCCAAAGCAAAGGTGTGCCCCATTCCCATCCATACACCTGAACAAGCCCACAGAAAGACTTTCAATGAGCTGGGTTGACAAAAATCAACATATTTAGGCTGTTAAACTCTGAAACCACAGCCGTGGAAGTTACACAGGCACCTCAAGATTTAAATCCTGCCAGTGCCACTCAAGAAACATCTGAAGCTGTGACCACCTCCCTCTGGAGGGTCACATTTTCTTCTTGCACTGGACTGTTTCTGGAGTATCTCTGTGCAACATACAGGAATGTTTCCTATACAGAGTATATACAACAAACACCCAAGTGGGAAGTCAAAAGAGCAAAATTCCTGCAGGCGGCATGGAAACTAGGAAAACAAACAAATTTTGGAAGCTCGGAGCAAGGGCTGCAGAGGGGAAGCCAACATACCAAAACAGCAGGGTAAAAGGCATTATTAAAATCAATAAGTCATTCTCTGAGAAGCTGAGGCTGTACATGAACAAGGCAAATGGAAATGTTCCTGAGCTCTGGAAGGTCACACGTGAAAACAAACACACCAGGCCAAAGGAGCAGCTTGCAAATGCCTGCACTGGCAAATCAAAACTCTCCCAGTCACAGCAAAAGCGACATCCCAGGAGGCTGATGGGGCCAGAAGGGGGGATCCACACATTAGGGGGACAAGCAAAAAAGATAATTCCATGGTTAAAAAAAAAAAAAAAAAAGAAGGAAGTGAAACTTTCTATTGCATGCCTGAAGGAGGAATTCGGCATGACAGCACTGTGCCAGAGCTGCTCTTACAGGCAACGTATGAAAGGACCTGCACTGGAATAAGAAGTGGATAAAAAAAATGGGAACAGAACATTTTGCTAATGATATCCAGTTGTTCAGGTAAAGATGAGCATCCTCTGGAAAACAGAGCCCTTACGGTGCTCTGAATATTGAGCAGGAAATGCCAAATAAAACCAAAGGGGATACATGCAAAGTGATGCACATGTAGGAAGTTATCCCAGCTTTATTTGAACAGCAAAGGCTTCTGACCACCACCTCCCAGGAGAGCATCAGGGTTATGGCAGACCATGCAGAGAGGAAACCACAACTCCACAAAGCTAATCCAGCATCAGGAATAACTGGGGATCAGAGCAGGGAATGAAGCTGAACCTTTGCACACTTGTGCAAATGCACTACAGCATAAACACAGCTTGGGAGCTTGGGTCCTGTCCCCTTCTTACAGCAGAATCTGGGAATGTTAAAGCCCAGACCGGGCTGAGATTTAACTGCACACGTTCACAGGAAAGTCTCCCAAGAGCCATTAAATACGTGGCTGTGCTGGACAGGAGCTGCTCCCCTGGCACCCGCGGGCACAGGGGAAGCATTGCCAGGTTGCCATTGGCAGCTCCGGAGTTGTTGCACGCCCTCGCCAGGAGCTCTGCCGTCAGCACCGGCTCTTAGGATGCCAAATGCCCAAAACCTGGAAATCCCACCAAAAAAACAAAGGAGGGACGCAGCCTGCACAGAGCATGTTAGTGGCTGCATCCCTCGCCTGCATTAGTGAGGTTTTTGTGTAGTTGCTGCCAGCAATGGATTCGGTGCCCAAATATCACACCCAGCTCAGCAGTGGCCACAACTGCATCAAAGCCAACTCAGCCTGCAGCAAAAGTTTGCAAAAAAATTCATCTTCAAGGGAGAAAAATTTCACTTCTGCCCAGTTTAAAGGCACTGCCTGCAGGAAGGCAGTAGGAACCAGATCACTGCAGATAATGCTGTTTCCAGCAAAGCTGTTTTTGCACACACTTACTAGGCATGAATTGATCCCTGGAGTGATTACAACTGAGATTTGCATTTGCTGCTTTCTCTCCCCAAAATATACCTGGTTTCAGACAATTTTGCAATCCAGGGTCAGTCCAGAGACTGCCCCCCAATATTTAGCAGGGCTGTTTTGTTCCAGGAGAGCTCTACAAGCTGGCAGAGGTTGGTAGGCAGAGGAACATGAAGCAACACGCCAAGCACTCCCTGCAAAGGCCGTGATTTTGTACTAAAAAACGAATCACAAGGATCAAAATAGTAACATGAAACTTTAATGGGGTCAGAAGATTTCTGCCTCTGCTCTGGTATGCTGAGGAGGGAAGATCTGAATTATACAGTGAACATCTCCAATAAAGCACTGAAATTTTATGGACAATCAACCATACCAGGCTGAAAGCTACCCAGTTCTAACACAAGTAAACATTTTGCAGGAATATGTTTCCTTACTCGTTTTAAAAATTTGTTACCCCCGTTCTCTGGGGTGACAGAACTTAGGAGGCCACAGTGACATTCCTGTGAAGCTTCACTTGGTGCTTTACACAAAGGCTGTTTGCATACAGGTGTGAAGAAAAGCTGGAGAGGCACCACACTCACAGATAAAGCTCTCCTGAAGGATTACTCACATACCTGCTACAGGTGTATCGTACATAAAGAAGTGAGGATCCAGTCAGTACCAACCTCCCACCCAAATCCACCTGCCTGCAGGCACCCAGGTAATGGAAACACTTCTCTAAGCTGGCAGCTTGTTGGCACAAAAGAAAGCACTGAAGTCACTATTCATCTTGTCATAATTTGATGCTTGTACCTAGGCCAAAATCCCTAAACCAGGCTATTTGCAAATGTTAAGTCCAGTAGCTTGGTATGTTTCTCTTCCCCAGACTGGGAAAAACATTAAGCAGCTCAGGAAAAAAACAAAACATACTCATAAAATTTCCAGATTCTGGTTTTTAGGCTCTACTACTGAGTTTACAAGATTGTTTTGAATTTGAGCACTGAGTGTTCAAGCACATTTTGGAGGAGGGTAGAACAACCCCAGGCCTTCTTTACTCTGCCTCTTCAATGTGCTCTGGGCAGCATCACAACACATCCTCCACCACAGCATTTTCTTATTTGAATTTAACCCGTCCACTGCTGTAGGGATATTTTTTAGCTCTGCACAGCAGACAATTTCTTTGCCTCTGGGATCACCTGATTTCGCACACACTCAGACACTTGGGATCAAGGCTTTTGATCTGATTGCTCCTGACCACCATCACACAAAATGAAAACACTGTGCTTCGGGGGGGGAAATGCTTTATAGAAACTTAGAATGATCAGCCTAGCCTTGAAAATTAGACAGTGCTTTCAAGCAGTGGAAGGTATTTTGTGATGTTGGGGTGCTATCTCACACCCCAGGCCCCAAACCCCCTCTGATCAGCTATTCAACCTGGGGTATTTCAACAGCTGTCCTCAGCAGAAGCTTCCTGAGGTTGCCTGGAGTCTCCAAAAGGACGTAAAATATTTGTAGTAATTCCCTGAACAAACCCAAGAGGCTTCCTCGAAGCAGAGCCCTCAGCTCTGTTGACTTGCATTTTTAAAAGGTAATATAAATTCCACTTACGCTGGTTTGTTTTGATGTTGAAAATTGGTCTCCATAGACATGGTTGAAGTCATGCCCTGCAGCACCGAGGCTGGAGCCAACAACCACACAGCCCTTTGCCAGTGCAGAGCTCAGGAGGCTTTACAGGTGTAAATGCCATCCCCTCCAGCGCAGCAGCACCAGGAGAGCACAGGGATAAAGGGACAGGGTGCCCCATCCCACAGGGAAAAGCCACAGCTGTGACCACCCCGGCACTGGGAGAAGTCTGTGGGGTTCCTCACACATCACCCTCAACCCATTGCTCACACGTTTCCTTCACCAGGCACTGACAAGCCTTAAAGAGCCCACAGGAAGCCTAAAATATTAATTTTTGTTAATTTTTAAAGCCTCATTGCCCTGCAGGAGCTTGCTCATGCAGCTAGGACCACAGCAGTGTTTGCCTAGCAGAAAGAGCAATAAAAAAAAATCAGGGTGAGACAAACAGGGGGAATATATGGAGAAACAACAAGTCAAGGTTTTTATATGGAAATTTATATCGAGGGTAACATTCCTGTCTAACACAAGCATTTTAATACTTCCGGATGCAAGCCTCAAGCCAAAAATCCAGTGAGGTCTGATGTTACGATAGTGTTTAAGCTCAGGGATGCTGAACATTTTGCAAGAGCTACAGGTTTTCCCAGTGCCAAAAACCATCCAGAAGAACAACAAAAAAGCTTTTAATTCTGCCCCAATAACCTCTCCACAATGTCCCAGCACAGAGCAATTGCAGAGCAGAAACAAGTCCTGAGGCACCGAACCGCCCAAGTGGATTTGAACACTGAGATGCTGCAGAACCTGCCCACCCCATCCCTAAAAAAGCCAGGGAATGGCCTATATTTGGGAAAGCTTTATTTTCATGACACTCTTTTCTTCTCCTTTCCAGCACTAAGGCTGTTTCTGCCACCTCCTGCACCACCCCAGGGTGGTTTTGCAGCACTCCCTAGCACCACACCAATTTTCAACATCAAAACCTCCCATGCAGCAAGGAGGAGCTCCCTGGAATGCTGACTCAGGCTGGGATAAAGCACAGGATGGGATATCTGAGGGGGATATCAGGCTGAGATCAAACCAGGAGACATTGCCCAGGTCAGCAGTGCAGCAAGCATGAGCCCCACAAGAGATAAAGTGTTGGGAACAACTTGTCCCGGAGCTGCCGCTGCTGCTCCACAGCTGCCAAGGCCCATTTCTGCTTGGTTTATGCACCATGCCAATTCCTCCCCTATAAGATTAAGCTGCCTTGAGGCAATCTTAACTTACACATCTGATATTTGGAGCATTTGCTGTGCTCTGCAGCTCAGGAGCAGGCACAGCCCCTGCACTGCCACTTCCCTTTTTCACCTCACATCACCCTTTGCAAAGGAACTCGTTCCCATTTAAGGGCTCACAATCCTTTTCTGGGATTTTGAGGAATCAAGGGGGTAATATTTTGCTGAAGAGCAGGACAAAACCATCAGTGCTATAAAGATCAACACTTCAGGGGCATCAACCTGACAGCAAAGTGTACAGGAGCTGTTTGCTTCAAAATATCCCTCACCCTGGAGAAGAGTTTGCCCCTCTTAAGACTGTTCTGAGCTCATGAAATCCATTAATTAATCACAAATACCAAACCTAGAAACAAATAAACACTGTTTGGAGCCTAAAAGCTTGGTTTCAAGATCATTCTGCATGATTCCAAGTTAAAAAGGCAGACACTCAATTAAAAATATTCAATAATCTTGAAAGTCTCCAAATTTCTTATTTGTTTACTTATTCAACTACACATGAATAATTTTAGTCTAGCACAGGCCTGTTTGGGTGCCAGATCATGTTTGCAAGTCTGCCCTGTGAAAGGCAAACGTACAGTTGAACTTGGATGCTTTGCAAGTATCAGCCAGCTATTAGCAGTGATTGCTAAACAATTTTTCCAAAAATTAGATCAAACAGAGCTCAGTGCCTGTGGTTGTTGCTGGTTACTGCCGTGAGGAAAACAGTTGCTAATACACAATTGGTTGGGCTCAAATTATAAATGCAATTAAAATGCTGCATTTATCTTGCTAGGACAGTAACTCTGTTTTATGGAGATGTTTTTCCAGCATTAAATCCAATTTCTTAACACACCAACAAGATGGGCAGACCTAAAGGGACACTTGTGTGCACAGGAACCACAATCATCATGATTCAGCTCACAAAACACCAAAAAACTTTGCAGATGCACCTCCAAAACCATTGGTAAAACCATTCAGAAGAAACAGTTGTGTAACAATTATAAAGAAGACCATGGAAAAGCAGAAGAGAAAAGAAACTTCCTGAGGGTTTGGCACAGTTACTATTAGTGATGGCTGAATTCATTTTGCCTCATTTCCAATGCAGTCAGATATTCAAATAAAACTTGAACACCATCTGTTTGCCATGATCCAGAGACAACAAGGGCTCAAGACCAGGAATCATGACGATGGCAATAGTTATACACAGATTTTGCCTACCAGATCCAGCCTGGGACCTGTGAGAAAGGCACTACCTGGAACAAGGGAAAAAGTTTCCTCTAAATGCAAACCCATTTCTAACTGAATCAGCATTGGATGTGTGGAAAGAATACATTTACAAGGGAAAAGATTTTACAAGAAAATTTTGCAAATGTAATCAATTCCTGCATGGAAAGAGTCTCTGGAGCAACAGGGCAGAAAGCACTGGCTTTACAGCAACTGGGCAAGAATGGTTTGCAAAACCTCTGTACCTCAACCTGTGCTATAATTATGCAGCTCATTAGTTTAACCACTAACAACTCCAGACTCTTCAGAATGAGATCAAGAGCCCTGTTTCTCTGATTTGGGAAGCTCTCAGAAATCAATTTTTTCAGAAGGTTGACAAAACCAGGAACATTAAAACTCTATATTCAGGAACCAAGGTAAATCAACTAAATAAAACATTCAATAAAAGCACCAAGAAAAACCCTAGAGCAAACTTAAACGTGATAACTGAGTTTAATGATGTTAAATGGCAAAGCTCATCATAAAAGTATTACAACTGAAACTTCCCCCCAGTATTACTCAGGGCAGGTTTCACGCCACTTAACTCGGACAGCAGGAACAGGATTCACAACTCATTGAGTCAAGGAAAATCTGTGGGGAGCAGGAGGGCTGAGGTTGCATATCTATGATTAACTCCATTTGGAGGCACAGTTATGAGTGTGTGCATTTTCCTTCCCTCAAACATTTGTGCTCCTAAATTTGCAGCCAAGATTTGCACATTTCCCCGAATGAGAGTAAATCTGTGCAAGGCTTTGCTCTGACACTTGCTCAGTGTTGAGCCCACTCTGTCCCAGGCAAAACCAGCCCAAGCTGGCACACAGCGTGTCCCCATCCCCCCAGCAGCAGCACAAGCCAGGGGATACAAGTGGGGTCCCCTCTGGAATTCAGGGGTTGCAGCATGGGCATGCCAAGCTCCAAGAGGCAGCCTAGGAGGTGGCACAGGCAGCTGCTCGGTCACAGAAGGGACATCCCTTCCAGGAAGCATCAATTAACTCCCACCCAATTAAAGGCAGGTGCTGAACAGACCCCAGATTGCCAGAAAAGCACCCTTAGCAGTATTTTATTGCAATCCTCAAAAGCATATTCCCTCTTGCATGTAACCAAGGCCACTGGTGTTCAGGGCCAGCCCTGGCCAGGGATCCCAAAGCACAAGCCAACAATCCCCAAACCTTGCAGAGTCAGCCAAGAAATTGGGTTTTATTCCAGCTCAGCCACTCAGGGCCAGAGGCTCACAAACCTCAGAGGCTTCAAATTCTTCCCAGGGTTAAAAAAATCAGCCCTGGCCTCAAAATTTTGTGGCATGGCAAGTCAAACTCATTTTCAGAGGATTTTCTTGGCATTGCCTTTTTTTTTTTTGCACAGCCTCCTCAGAGGTTGTGAATTTGCTGGTGCCCATCAGCATCTTGCACTGTGCCCCTGTTTTAGTAGAAATTTTGAGAGCATGTGCCACTGCTCTCAAAAGTATTAGGGTCAGGAGGAAAATATAAGATTCACAGATGAGAGATTTTTTTGTTGCTCATGGCAGGCGCAGAAATACATCTGCTTGAGGATTTCACAAGTAGAAACTACTCAACAATTGCTTGGAATTGGAAAATAGGTATAACCCTAAAGGAAAAAATTCACTGAGAGATGATTCAGCAAAGAGCCCATAGTTAATGAGACACTGGATATTGCTGCCCTGCCTTTGCATTTCTATTTGCCTGTACACACAATCACTTAAATCCTAAAACCAGCAGTAACAATTAAAAAATCATTTATTAAAGGCTGTTTTTTTCAGAACTCTGGTGGAACCCCTGAAGCCAGAAAGATAGAGGATCACCTGTCCTGGGAATTGCTGATAAAGATCATTCCAGTGACACAGCTAAAAATCAGGGGGTACCACTGAGAAACTCCTTCACATGCTCTTTACACCCAGCACACAAAAACTTACAAACAACTTACAGAGATCAGGTTTGGGATGCTCTGAAAACAAAACTACTGAAATAAGATCAAGGCCAAACACACAGTATGAAGTTATGAGACAGTAAAATAAATCAAAGGTTGCAGCTGAACTGTTACCAGCTGTGGAGGGAATACCTGTTACTGGGAGCAGCTGCTACTACCCTATAAAAATTTTATATGTTCTGCACATTTCAGACCCCAAAACAGGGTTGACTATAGTTTGAAAAGGCAGATACCCCTATTAATATAAACAATTACCACTCTTCTCCTACTTTTACTAACACTGGCATTTATCAAGCCAGTTGCAACTTGTGCAGGTAACTGTATGAATTAAACACCACATTCTGAATTCTTTACTAACTTTTCTTTCAACAAGGTAGCAACACGTAAGTATAGCTATAGTAAGTGCTGATGGAATTTATACTGGGTCCTGACTATAAATCATATTTTTATCAGCCTCAGAAACTTTTTTGTTGTTGTTTTCATCCTTCGTTTTATATGTCATCTCTCCTCTCATCAGGAGGACCTGTATCAAGGTGTAGCTCTTACTACATACCCCCCAAAAAATAGATTTTTTTCCCCTGCCTAAACAAAAAAACAAAAAACCAAAAAAACAAAAACAAAAAAAACCAACAAAAAAAACCCAAAACAACAAAAAAAAATTAATGCAAACATTTAGGGATTCCAAGGAGACATTTTGAAGAAATGAGTATCTGCATTCATGGTAAAATTTAAAAGCTCTATACAAAGAGCTTGACCCAGTCCTGGTGAAACCAGTGACATTTGTCACAGCAAGAGGATGGAGCCAAACACTGGAAATGGATCAGGAACATGGCATGGGTTGACAAACTGCTCCATCATTGGCTCTTAAATTAAGCTTAGACCTCCTTTATAAGGCAAGTGGGTGAGAACAGCAAAAAAAAAAAACCAACATATCAATCACCACATCCACACAGTTCCCAACTCCTATTTATAGTTTTCCTTTGAAATTAAAGGGAAAAATGCAAAGCCTCATGCCAAAGGGGAACAGCCATGATCCACAGGACTCAGAGCTGCAAGGCTGCTGCTTTATTTCAAGTGTGCTGTCCACCACACTCAGCACTGCTGCAAGTTCAGACTTCATCAAAATCCAACTTTTAACAAGATTACAAAGACTTTTTCCTGCAGTTTCTTAGAGATAAAAAGGATTCAGTGGCTGAGATGATTTAATGATGGACAAGTTTTGGTAAAGCAAATCTCTCCTGTCTTTCTCCTGGACCTTTCTGCTTGGCACCTCCAGCAGCTGAGAGGCTTCCAGAGCTTTGTTCTTCGTTAGAGAGGCTCTGTGAATTACTATCTTGCTTTAGTTTCTCTTACTTGAAAATATCTTTTTAAATTAACACATGAAGTTAAAAAAAAGCCTAAGCAACCATTCAACAGCTATTTCAAAATGTCACATCCACAGCTAAGCAATCACAAGCAGCATTTCAACTTGGGGATTTAAAGAGTTCCAAATTCACCTTTTTGGATGGATTTTGTGCCATCACCCAACACAGCACAGACCAATCACACTTTGCCCTTCAATCACTCAAAGAATTCAAGGCCTTGGGTCATTTCAGACCTTCTGGTATTTCTTGGTGTGTACTACAATTCCCATCATAAGCATTTAAAATTAGAGCTTTGGCTCTTCACAGCCAACAAAGACCTGCAGGGCCTCTCAGGGTGAAACAGGGAAGAGCCCTGAGCACTGCTCAGCCCTCAAATGGGATTTTTGGAGTGTTTTCTCAAGTACAAATCAATTTAACTTGAGCACCCAAAAACTGACTTGACAGACAGCAAGCACACATATCAGGAAGCTTTTTGCATTACACATGATATTCAATTAGATTTTTTACACTACAGGTCAAAGCCACTTGTAGTGTTAGAAGTGGTGCTAACTCAGTTTAGAAAACAGGAATCCAAACATTATCCCACACATGCAGAGTGCTCCTGCATTTAGCTTTACTCAACTCCTGTGTTAAGGGCACAAAGAGCTCACAGAAATGCCTGAAAAGGCTTAAAAGTCACACCTCTAGGTCCTCCTCTTTAATACATTAATTTAGGGTCTCTTCAGCCCCTCTCCACTCCCATTGCACACAAAAGTGAAGAGCACTGTCCATAGTAAATTGTGTAAAATTTACTATTTCTGTAGATTTATCTCTTCAAATAAAAAATACTTTCTGCACTAATCACTCACCCATGCAAATTAAAAACTGAAATGAGAACCAAGCTGTTGTTTTTTATTATTCCATAAATATTCAGGCTATCCTTGGCAGCTTCCAAGCGAGCCACGGAGGAGTTGCGTGGGCAGAAGCTGCACCCTGCAGGCACCACCAGCAAACAGCCAGAACACAGCCGGGCACTGCACAGCCCGTGCTCAGCTCACCAGTGCCATCGTACGGCAGGGGGTTATTTTAAATAAAGGCACACCAAATCACTCATTTTAGAGTTTTACTCCATCCACGGAGCTTCCTGCCAACGCGGGCACGGTATTCTCAATTTCTGTACTATAGAAAAGTCAGGGCACGGTGAAGACCGCCCCCCACTACCCAAAGGGATGGACTCTGGAATTAAATCCAACACAAGGGATAGGCTCTGGAATTAAAATGTGAAGTTCCACACTGTTTTGAAGGAATTGTTATTTGATGAACTGACTGAAATAAAAAAGTAATTCCCATTGTGGTTGCTCATCCCTCTGCTTTTCTGGTGAAGCCAGAGTTCCAGGCCCATCTAATAATTTCTTGCTTCTATCCAAAGCCAGGAGCAGCCCCCAGCGCACACCTCACATCCCCAGCCAAGGCATATTTACCACTTCAAATAAGCATGTTTGCTTCAAAGACACTCTGCAAATAAAAGAAACGTTTGTGGAATCTCAAATGCTACAACAAACAGGCCTACGCATTTATTAAGTAAATATATAGATATAAGCAGAACCTCCACATAGTACCTGTCCCACTGAAAACCAACAAAAATCTTTCCTGGGGAAAGAGAAAGCAGCTCAAAAAAGAGGTAAAAAATACAAAGGGAGCACCTTTAAAAGGACTGAGTTTGTTAGAAGGAATAGTTTTCCTTTCATTAGACAGAAATACACATTAATACAATCTTGCAGCACATGTCCATAATAATTTCAGCACAATCCAGACTTAAGGCATCTGAGCAAGTGAATTCAAGTGGTTTTAAGTGTCAAAGAAGCCAAATCCACAGCTCCCAGAAACCAGTGCAGCTCTAATGCAGTACCTGGCCAAGGACATCTAAAACTCCTGGAAAGAAGAATGACATAAAATCTCTCTTTCCAAGTAATGTAGAGGGGTTTCTCTCAGAATGAACAACCACTGCCCACTGCTGCAGAACTGCCCTTTACCAGCTCACCTGAACAATGGAATCAAATGCCCTGCACAGCTACAAGGTCCTTGCAGCCAAACACAGAAATTTCTACTACATACCCTCAGTTTTAGAGGCTGCTCCCACTCGTTGCATATGCTGAGCCTGGTTTTAGCTGCCAGAAGTTCCAATTGGCCAGGTTTGGGTTTTTCCTTCACATGAAGGACCTAAAAGCTGGCCTGTAGAGACACATTACATCCCATATACCAGCAGGAAGACTTGGTTAAGCACAACTCATGTCTGAACACAAGACACTTTAAATCTCAGCTTACAATAATAAATAGGACAAAAGAAAGCTCAGGAAGATATCAAGGAGTTGACTCCACTTGTTCAAGTAATAGCATAATATTTACTTTAGTGCTCCTATTTACTTTAGTTGTCTCCTATCACAAGGAGAAAAAAAGCAACAATTTTCCTGAAGTCCTTCACAGCAATAAAAACCAGGAGTCAAATTGCATAGAAGCTGCTCCCTTCAAAAGAAAAAAAATGTGATACCTTATGTGTTCATTAAACTGTAGGCATGATACACAGGTTTTATAGACACGCACACTGACTAGTGACACATCCAAATAAGTCCTCTAGAAAATAAAAGTTTCCTCTGACAATTGTTCAACCCTCTGCCTTATTTGCTCTTTACAGGGTGCAAAAATAAAACTTAAAAAACAAGCCAACACACCCAGCCCCTTTTCAAAATCACAGCACTGGTTTGGGGAAGAGGAATTTGCATCTTCAACACTTTCTCATGTGTTAGAGCACTCCCATAAGAGAAATAGTTGGTTATGGAAATCTCCAACTTACTCAGCAGGACAGGAAGGCTTGGGATAAGCACAGGCTAGAGTTCAGTCACCTACATCTTCTGCTTGAATCTACCTTCCGTTCCCAGGACACACAGAGTGCTGCAATATCACACCTCCTGCTCAGGGAACAGAGCCCTCAGGAACCTGGGAAAGGAAAAAAAAAAAGGGTTGGTGCTGGCCTAAAATAGGGTGAGACAACAGGTGCCCCAACAAGGTCTGGGGGGCAGATAGGCAATTTGCTTATTGCAAGCAGCCAACCCTTTTATTCCACTCAAATAAAAGATTACACCCACCTGCCACAGCCATTTTGATTGCAAAGTCCATCTACATGAGTTTTCTGAAGAACACTGAGTTATACCAGCTAAGGAAATGCAGCAGCATCTGAAAGGCATTACAAGAGATACAGCAGGAAATTAAAGTAAAGTAGAGCTAAACATGACAAGAATAAGGAGAGAAAACCAAGTGAAGTAGAAAATAAGTTGGTTTAGTTACGCAATTTCAATGGATACTTCCAAGGCTTCTTTAGAAAGTTAGGATGAGAGATTTGTATCCTGCTAAAACAAGTTTATCAGTTCCAAAGAAGTTACTTGCTCAGGTGCAGCATCCCAGGACTATTTAATGATGCCTTAATTGTTCTTCATAATTGTTTGCAATAAAGCCAGCAATGAGATGCCCCACCTGGGCATGGTGGAATGGCTGGAACGCTACTGGGAATCTTTCCTGGAACAGCTGCAGCTACAATTTTTAATCAGCATTGTGCTTATTGGCAATGATGGAAAAAAGGGGGAAATAAATCACTGTCAGGCTGTTTGTTTGTTGGGTTTGTTTTTAATTTAAGTGCTATATTGAGCTGCTTTTATAGAGCCAGGTCTGTACAGTGGGTTCCACTTTAAAATAAAATTATAACAAATAATAAATGTGTAGAGCTCTATGCCAAAACTGTGTAAGGGGTTCAATTTAATCTTGTTTAGCATAAAAACTTAAGTCCAGGAAAAAACAGAGCCATAAGAAGCCATCCAGTGGAGGAGTGTATGGAAAGTGGTCACTGCCTCTTCCTAGGGCGGTTGGTTCCATGTTCACCATTCCTTAAAATAGTCACACATCTTTTTTTTTTTTTTTACAAGTGTCTGGAGCACTTGAAATGAGAGATTTACTTAGCTGCAGGCTGGGGATGGATAGAATTGGGTGATCAGCTGCAGACGGACCCTGGCCAAAATAAATAAGTGGCTTTAGACTAAGTGGATCATAACTAATTCCCTCAAGGAACTGGGAAAACCTTAATGCAGAAGAGCTCTCTGCTGCACCAGCACACCCAGCGAGCTGGAGAGGAGGGGGCACAGACAAAGTGGCCAAAAGGGAGCTGAACCTAAATAAAACCCCCTACTTTTATTAACAACCACAGGATAAATATCAGTAGGGCTCATACAGCATAAAAACATAGAATATTATCATTTAGTTTATTTCAGTGGCAGAGGCTGCTAGAAAAGGCTCAAAAGCTACTGCTGCTCTCCTGGAAGTTTTAATAATGATCAATTAAATTTAACATATTAAAATCAAGTTGCTCTATTAACTCCATGCTTTCCAGAGACACTTGTGCATCCACATCCAAGCTTTGGGTGTTCCAAAGGGCAGAAGGCACCTGGTGAATTCAGGGTTTTCCTTAACAACCTCCTAGACTTTGTGTGGCTTGGGAGCCTTTGGAAGGGTTATAGCAGGGCTTTCTGAGAAGAAAACTGCATTTGTACATTATTGTGGAAGATAAATTTGCAAATACCACACATAAATCTCGTTTTACAAGAAAAAGTACTAAGGATGGACTTTAAAAATTCTTGGGAGATTCAAGCTTTTTATGCTAAATATCTGCAGTTGTCTACACTGGGTTGGACTTCTTTTGTGGCTTGTTCTGGGGTTTTTGTTTGAATTTCCAACTGCGGAATTAAAAAAAAAAACAACAACAGAGTAAATTCAATGAAGAGGGAAATTAAGGGTAAATCTTCCTTAATAAATGAACCATACTTTTGCTTTTTTTCATGATGTTAAACATTAATTGTGTTTGTTGCCTAGTATTTTGCATAAAATCCAAGCTCTGGTATCCTTTTCCTGTGACAGTGGTATGGCCATAGTTTCTTAGTCCATGACAGTGATGAAATATTCACTTCTCATTTTGGTCAGTGTGAGAATAGCAACTGTAATGAGTAATAATTACATAACAATTAATTAACTGTTAACTGATCAATTGTTAATTAATAACAATTGTCTGTTTGTCAGCAGAAAAGTGAATGTGAATCCAGGAGAACATGGGGAACATTCCTGCTTTGCCACATAATATATTCTTGTACCAAATAGAACTGTACCAATAAATTGTAAATCTGGATAAAGTTAACAGCCCTTTTGCCCAGGCCAAATCCCAAGTTTCTGATCATTTTACTCTTTTGTGTCTTGCCAAAAAAGATAAGAAACATATTGGCACAAAAGAAAAATTATTGCTTGGACTGTTCTCCCACTGAATCTGTTTCCTACAAATGCAGCTTGTACAGAAAACTCCAGTTAAGTAAACAACCAATATCAAAATAGCATTAGAAATAAAATAGTAGTAAATTATTAAGGTTTTTTTATTCATGACTTGCCAAACTTAAATTGTTAATTCCAGGTGGCAGATGAGTTTAAGGTGATGTGTGACAAATACATGTGAGATTAAATGAATATAAAGTATTTATCTCACTGTTGGTGTGATCATATTTCCACGATCACATTATTGTTCACTCATCTTAGCAACATAACTAACACTAATTACCAACCTAATTTACATTACACTGAGGAATAATTAATAAACTCACAAAACCGCTGTCCCGAGTGACATTCTGATGATCTCTGAGCATGTAAGAGTACAAGAAGTTTGTGATAAGCAATATCTGTGTTCTAACCATCTTGCACATTGCAGATTATTTTGGTGTTCCTGACTTAAAGTGTGGTTTGGTGTTTTGTTTTTTTTTTTTTTTTTTTTTTTTGTAGGTGTATAACCGAACAAGGTCTGTGGGGCGAATTAATTCCAAATGGATGTGTTTTGCCCCTCACGAATTTAAGCCGGCGTTCGGGCCTGCCCCTCAGGACGGTCGGGAGCTTTTGGCGGTAACGTTACCGGCTGTCCCAGGCGCCACCTTGGCTCCTGAGGCACCAGTGGCGGGAGGAGGCGGCAGCCCGCTGCAAGTGTCCTCTTCCTCACTCCGAGCCCCCGCTCGAGCGGCTTTTCCTCAGACTCCAGCCCGAGTTGACTCCAAGGTCGCCTCAGGCGCCTCCTCAGACCTTTTTCTGCCGCTTTTTACCTCAGCATTCGAGAGAAGCGGAGTACCCGCATTCGCGCGCTCTGCGCTCCTTGACCCTCCTCGGCCACTGTTCCGCCGGTACGGAACAGAAACCGGCGCTGCGGCGCCGTAGCCAATCCGCTTCGCTCTTACTGCGAGGCGCCGCTCCGTCGAGCCAATCGCGCGGCTGCCCTTTCCAGCTCGGGGTGCTATGGCGGCCGCCACGAGCTGCGGCCGCGCCGCGCTGGGTGCGCTGTCCCAGGATGGCAGCGGGGCCGCGGCGCGGTGGCGGCGGGTTCTGCCCCCAGGCCGCCTCTCCTTGCTGTGGGTGCCCACCCGGGGCGCCGCGGCAGGGCCCAAGCCTGGGTCCGGGCGGGCCGTGACGGTGGAGGTGGGCGGCAGGTGAGGGTCTCTGAGGAGGGTGAGGGGGGCAGCAGTGCAGAGCGCTGGCCCGGCTGGAGAGGAAGGCAAACGTGAGGAGAAAGTGGTGCAAAATGCGGAATGTATCGAGGTTAATCCTCAGTCGGGACGTTCTTTGATGTCGGATCTTGGTGTGCTGCCAAGTCTAATCAAGAAAAGAGTCAGGAGCAGGGACATCATCCTTGTCATCACTTAGTCAGGGGCACCCGGCAACTAACGAGCCCTAAGGATGTAGTAAATCAGGATGTTGATGGATGTCGGTGTGTACCTTGCCAACTTAGCAAAATATTCCGAGGCCACCAAGTTGGTCAGAGGGATGGAGACCTCTCCCGTGAGGAAAGGCTGAGAGAATTGGGATTGTTCAGCTTGGAGAAGAAAAGCTTTGGGGTGACCTACTTGTGGCCTTCCAGGGCCCGAAGGGAGCTGCCTAGAAAGATGGAGAGACTTTTTATGAGGATGTGGAGTGACAGGACAAGGGAGAACGGGTTAAAACTGAAAGATAGTAAGTTTAGATGGAATATTAGGAAAAAAGTTTTCCCTGTGAGGCCTTGACATAGGCTGCCCAGAGAAGCTGTGGCTGCCCCATCCCTGGAGGTGTTCAAGGCCAGGTTGGACAGGGCTTGGAGCAACCTGGATAGTGGAGGGATGGAACTCAATCATGTAAAGGATCCCTTCCCACCCAAACCATTCTGTGATTCTGTAGCTGAATTGTGTTCATTTTAACAGTAAAAATCACACCTGCAGGTCATAAGGACCTTGCCCAGGTGTAACCCCAGGCCGTGTGAACAAGTTCCCTGGGATAACTTGTATAGAAATTACTAACTAATCATAATAGAGGGGCTGTGCTTGCGAAAGGACCAGCTCTGGATTTCTGTGGATAAATAATGGCATGGAAATCCAGGACGGTGTGCTGGGCTTGTGGAATAGCACGGAGCAGCCAGAACAAGTCTGCAATAAATAATCCGTATCTCACTCTCGAGTGTGTCTCACTGTCTTGTTGCACTCCATTCTCTGCCATGAAAAAGGGAATATTCTGCAGCTGTGGTGGGAAGTCTGCAAGCAGCTCCCCTTGGCCTGTGAGGGTGTTTTCCACTGGCTAAACCCCAGCTAGAACAGGTGATAAAATCACCTGGGGATAGCTGATTTGCTGCAAGGTAAAAGAAGCAGGACACTTGAGGCTAAATCACTTGGAATTTAAGAGGATTTGCTCACTTTTGTGCAAAGAGTTTCAATTTTCATCTCTAAGGAGGATTTTTATATCTCTTGTGAAGCATAGCCTTCATTCTGTGCAGTTGTGGCTGCAGATGAATGCAGAAATTTCTGGAAAATGGACATGAATTCACCATGAGCTCATGTAACAGGTTGTTTTTTTCCTTTAGAAAGATGGAGCTGTCTTCTGGAAAACTTGCAAAGTTTGCTGATGGATCTGCAGTTGTTCAGGTAAAAAAAACCAGTTAAAATTTGTGCAGATTGAAAATTCCTGATATCTTAAAAGACATTATTTGGGCATCGGAGCCTGGTTATATGTGGGATATAGGCAATTTCATCCCTAATGAATGGACAGCTGTATTTTATAGGAAAAAATTATATTTGGAAAGCAAAAATAACAGTGTAAAGTGCAGATTTATGTGGTGGTTTTCTTCAGAGTATAATTCTTACTCGTTTTAGCTTTCGAATGAGTTTAGAACATTTGGAGTTATTTTGTTTGTGGGTCACTCCTGTTTTTATCTATTTTTCTGAACCCAGCTAGGTGACACAGCAGTGATGGTCACAGCAGTCAGCAAAACCAAGCCCTCTCCATCTCAGTTTATGCCATTAGTGGTAAGTACTAATGACAGAATTCGTTTGATGTGCTAATCAGTGCTTGACTTGACAGTAATAATCCTTGAATAGTGGAGTTCAGGATGCTGGGGAGAGTGAGGAGTGCAAAGAGTAGGTGACAGACCCTGGATTTCAGAATTGCAGTTGATGATAAAATGCTTAGATGTCCAGAATCCCTTTGTGGGTGAGCCCTGGCTGTTGTCTGCTTTAGCTTTCCTTGGAAAGTAAGGCTTTCCTCAAAGCCCTTCTGAACTTTGCCACAACATCCAAGCCCAGGTGTTGGGGTTTGGTTGGGTGGAAAACTGTCTGGATTTTGAGGCTGTGATTGTTAAGGATGGGAAGAAGATTATTTGAGTTGGAATCCAAATTATTTTGGTTGGAACTGGATGATCTCTGGGGTTCCCTGTGAGGGTTTCTGTGGTTCTGCAGTAAATAATCAGTTGTCATTAATAATCCCTGAACTGTCTGTGGAAGGTTGACTACAGGCAGAAAGCTGCTGCAGCAGGAAGAATTCCTACAAACTATCTAAGAAGAGAGCTTGGTTCCACTGATAAAGAAATTCTTACAAGCAGAGTAATAGGTAGGCTGAAACATTTCATTTACAGTGTATTTTAAATATTTTGTCATTTTTTCATGAGTGTTGGAAAATAATAGTAATTTATAACTGCTGTTTTGCAGAGTTGATTGTTTCTGCAGTAATGCCAGAAAACAAACTTTTCAATTGTATTGCTAAACAATACATTAAATTTTAAGGTTATATGTGTCATGCTAAATACATTTCTGGGTTCTCTACCTTTTCTCTTTTTTCTTTTTTCTTTTTTTTTTTTTTGGTTTGGTTTTTTTTTGTTTGTTTGTTTTTTGTTTTGTTGGTTTTGTTTAAAAAACTCAGTTTCTTGTTGGGGTCATTGCAAGACAAATGAATGTTAACTACTGAAACGCAGCTGCTTCTTAGAGTTTGATTATTTCCTTTGCAGATCGGTCAATCAGACCACTCTTCCCAGCAGGCTACTTTTATGATACACAGGTAGGTCATGCGGCCTTCAAAATGGAAAACTGGGATGTGGCCAAGAAGAATTTCATGATCCAGACACTTTTAAGAAAAACTATTTTTGTTAACATCAAGGAGGGCTTTGCACTTTACAAACAAGTGTAATGTTGCTTTTCAGTTTGTAATTTCCTTGTCTTAAATTATTTTGATATCATCCTACTTCCCAAATTTTGTTGTCAAGATGCAGGAACAAAATTAAAATCTCCTCTGTACAACAGTGGAAAGATGCTAATAATAAATATTCTACACATGCTGTATTACAGTATTATCCATTAGTGGGGGGTTTTTTGTCAGCTTTCTACTCCAAATACCTGAACAAATTTCCATATGCAGCATAGGCTTGTGTAGATATGTGGAATATGGGTTTCTTGTGTCCTTAGCTTTGTATTGACAGCTAATAAAAATGTATAGGTCAAAATGATTCATTGTCTTTTATCTTATGCCAGATCCTTTGTAATCTTTTAGCAGTAGATGGTGTCAATGATCCTGATATTCTGGCAATTAATGGAGGTAAGAAGGCTGGGAGAAATTACTGCTTCTGTGGGATTTAATGAGATCAGTTTTTTCTAATCCAAATTTTTGTCTTCCTTTCAGCTTCTGCAGCACTTGCCTTGTCTGATATCCCCTGGAATGGTCCTATTGGTAAGTAAACATTTTGAAGTTATGGGTGATTTTAATGTCATGGAAGACTTAGACCACAGTTGGTGTTTGGCTTTTTTAACAAGAAGCTGAATCTAAACATTAAATTTCAACCACTGGAAATAATTTTACAATGGATAGGATTATCGCACTTCAAGGGATTCTTTTTTCTGGACTAAATACACTTCTGGGAGGAATTACAATCCAGAAATAGTGTACTATAGAGACCAGTAAATTAATTTTCTCTTAAGAGAAACATATTTATTGAAAAGCTTTGCTTGAAAAATAGCTGGTTTAGAATACTTTTCCTCCAGGAACTCAAGAAGAGATTTATTTCATTGTGAATATTTTCTGGGAAGAGAAAATGCCAAGAACAAATATTTAACTGTATTTTCCTTTCAGCTGCAGTACATTCACAGCATTGTGTGTGATATTACTTGGCATTATTTGCCCTACACAGTAATAGTACCCAAAAGAAAAATAGAATAGACAATTTTGTCTTCTAGATTTGTTCTTAATATCCAGTCAACGTGCTGATACTTTAAAATTAGTCTGTAGCTTTAATTATTGTTATTAGCTGTGTAACTTTCAAAGTAAAATGATGCCTTAAAGAACTTCCTTATTATAATAATAAGTAACATTCTGGAGTTTCTTTGCAGGTGCAGTGAGGGTAGGGCTGGTGGATGGAGAGACTGTTATCAATCCCACTCGAAAAGAGTTGGCCTCTAGTGCTCTAAATTTAGTTGTTGCAGGAGCTCCACAAAACCAAGTGGGTAAGTTGGTTAATTGTTGTCTCTTGAGGGCTTGGAAATCTTTGCAGATATTTTCCTTATCTTTGAAATTTGTATTTTTATACCATAGTAGGAGCAAACAACAGTGATAAGTAACTTCTGATTAAGTAAAATAAATCCCCTCACATTTATGCAGTTTAATGTTAATCTGTATTTCCTCAGTTGAGTTAGATTGATATTGAGCAAGAAAACAGGAATTCACTTAATTTTTATTTTTCCATTGCTAGTTATGCTTGAAGCAACTGCTGAGAACATCTTGCAGCAAGACTTCTGCCATGCCATCAAAGTGGGGGTGAAGCAGACCCAGCAGATCATCCAGGGCATTCAGCAGCTGGTGAAAGAGCAAGGTGTTGTCAAGAGAACTGTCCAGAAATTATTTATTGCTCCTGAAGAGATCGTGGAATTTGCCAAGAAGTGAGTTCACAACAAATAATGCAGATGTAGTAATGTTTGTAAACATCAGTCTGGTGCTTTCACCAGACTGGTATTTCACTAAATACTTAGCAAATATTTAGTCCTCAAAAAAAACCTAATTATAGAAGTGGTTTTTAAGCTGTGTTTTCAAAAATTCTTCCTTTTCTCTCTAAAGACTTGCTTCTAACAAGATCTATGCAGTGTTCACAGATTCAAGCCATGACAAAGTAAGTAATCAGTCATGATAGAATTATTTTTTTAATTAATATCATAATGAAACTGTGGTAGGATTGAGTTCTTTAAGCTTTTAGCTCTTTAAGCTCTGTCCCTGGAGGTGTTTAAGGAAAGACTGGATGTGCCATGGTCTGGTTGACAAGGTGGTGATCATAGCGTGGCACTCTGAGGTCTTTTCCAACCTCAGTGATTCTGCAATTTAAGCTGGTCTCCTTCCCTGCATCTATTTGTAATAGTAATAAATTGTTCCCCAAGTTCTTATCTACCAGAATATTTGTTGGTTTTATGTGGAGGTGGAGACTCCCTTTTCACAAGGAGTCACATGGAGATGATGAGGGGAAATGGGTGCAGGTTACTCCTGAGAGGTTCTGAGGCACAAGAGCAGTGTTCTTCTTGGGAAAAATTATCAGCCTGGGATAATCTCCCCAGGGAAGTGGTGGATTCCCCAGCATGGGACAGTTTTAGGATTCAGATGGGGAGGGTGCTGGGCCATCTTGCCTAGGTGCTGCTTTTGCCAAGAAAGGTTGGACCACAAAACCTTTGAGGTCCCTTCCAACCTGATCATTGATTTTTGAATTTGTGTGATAGTTCTGTTTGTTCTTTCTTAAATCGTTACAGATCTTTAAACCAAACACACCCTCAAACCTCTGTTGTTGTTCTGGCCTGTAGAGTTAACTGGTTGCATATCCTATGTTCTAGATTTCGAGAGATGAGGCAATCAACAAAATAAGGCTTGAAACAGAAGAACAGCTTAAAGGTATTTTTTTGCTGTTAAATATAATATTTAGAGAATGCTTCAATGGAGGTAGCACAGCTTGGAGTTACAGTGTGCACTTTGTTGGAAGCAATTTTAGTAAAAGTTCTATAAAATTAGTTTCCCAACTTCAGATGCAATTTCTTTTCTATACCCAGAAAAATTTCCAGAGGCTGAGCCTTACGAAATCATGGAATCTTTCAATGTGGTTTCAAAGGATATATTTAGAAGTCTTGTTCTAAATGAATATAGAAGGTGGGTGTGTCAAACTCCTACTGATATTATTTCTGTCAGCTTTTAATCCAAGACTCTGGTTTAACTGATCTTTTAATTTCTCTTTGTCACTTCAGGTGTGATGGGAGAGATTTGACTTCCCTCAGAGACATTAAATGTGAAGTGAACATGTTCAAAATGCTTCATGGATCAGCCTTGTTTCAAAGAGGTCAAACACAGGTAGTAAACATCAGAAATGATAAATGAATTATCTTAAAGCTGAAACATTTGGATCTTCCATTTAAATGCCAGGTTTTCTTTTTCTTAATATTTAAATAGTAATAAGTAGAAATGGTGTGTAGATTGGTGAGTACGTTGGTGTGTAGGGCACTGCTCAATTGTGCACGTCATAAGAAATCTTTTAAAAGCAACTTCCTATGCAACCTGAACTAAATAGGGAAATTCTACCCAAAAATTGCAATAATGAGATCATTTTCTTCTCTTCTCTGCCAAAAGTGTCAGCTGTTGGGTGGATTGAATTAAGATTGTACTCAAGATTTGATCTTCTGTATTTTTATAGCTCCTTTTGCTAGAGGACTGTCAGCCATTGATCTGACTTCTTATTCCACTGCCTTTGGGTGGCAGCTGCAAACAGCGATTTACTCCTCGGTGGTGTCCCCTCTTACCCCACTAAAAATAATACCCACTGCAGGTCTGTGTGGGAAACAGGCACAAACAACATCGTGGCTGCAGCTGGCCCTGTCTCTTAAATGTTTCTTAAGGAGCAAGCTGCTCTTGGCTCTTACTTAAGAAGCTTTAAATTAGTATTTTTAAATGGGATTGCATGTAAGAGTGTGTGATCTTTATGGATTATGAATAAGTTTGTGTGATGGAGGGAAAAGGTTTGTACAATTGGTAGGTGATGGTATTTCATTTGCTGCTGAACTCATTGTTTTTGATTCTTCGTAAACAGTAACGTTTGTGAAGGCTGGAAGGGTTTAAGAGGGGTTTATTTTTTATTTTAGGTTCTGTGTACTGTTACCTTTGACTCTCTAGAATCGAGTGTAAAATCAGATGTTATCTCAACAGCAGTGAGGTACGTATGTCTTGGTGCTTTGGCAGCAGTAACAAGAGGGTGAGCATTTAAGCACATTTGATAAAATTCCCTTGAACTTTGACATAGATACCTTTTTTTAGGACGGAAAATTGTGTAAAATTAGACTTTGAAGTGGCCTGTTTTCCAGAGATCCTGGCAGTGGGTTTGTGTTAGGGTGACATTAATTCCATAGGCACACATTTGAAACTGGAGAGTGTTACAAGAAATATCCAGTCTGGTTTATATATTTAAAATATTTGTGGAAAATCTAACTTAGGATGTAGCAAGCTGGTCCTTGTTCTTTGAACTCTTTATTGCTGAGGGGTGAAGTGAAATTCATTCCCTTTAAAGCCACATTTCAGTGATGTCAGCCCAGTGATTTCATCCCAGTGTGGGAGCTTTTACATTTTAATGTCTCAGCTTTACTGTGGTTAAATCTTTTCTACCCTGGAAGAGTTTGTCCATATTCTTTAATTCTCTAACTGTGGGTGATCAGCAAATGTATCGATTTGTTGGTTTTGGCTGGGTCCATTTGTGAGCATAACAATATTAATTTGAATTACCTGCTGTGTGTAAAACATGTTTGGTTGCTCCTTTTTTGACATGGTCTTGTTTTTAATTAATAGTGGAATAAAAGATAAAAACTTCATGCTGCATTATGAGGTGAGACTTTTCCTGTGTCACAGCTTTCTGCATGATTCACTGAAGGGCTTCATGTCTTGCTTTTAAAAGTGCAGTTGATCACTTCCAAGGTTATAAATTAGCTCTAGATTTGCTAAAATGTATTTTTGCTAATTCATGCATGAATTTATATGAACAGAAGTGCTGGTTTCCTGAACAGCAGTAGGTAATTTGTAAATTGCCATTTTGTATGGGCTTTTTAATAACATTAGGTGAGCTCCTTCAGAACAGGTTCTTACTGAAAGCAGGATTAACCTGTGCTATTATTTTTAGTAAACTCTATTAATATGTTCAGCTGATGTGGCACAGCAATAGTAAATAAATTCTTTTACATCTTGGCATCTCTCAGCCTTTGGAGCTTGCCCAAAGTGTTTCCTACAGGCAACAGGCAGATCTTGTTCCATTATCTCTGTGACAAAAACAACATTTCTGCCAGGTTGTTTGACAGGTTTATTTGGAGGAAGCTTCTTGTGTTCTCTCTTAGCTACCTTGCTACTGCTTTATTCTCTTTTGTTCTGTGGAAGTAAAACATTTACTAAACATTACCTAAACTGGTCCAGGTTTGCAAACCAAGTGACTGATAGAAGTCATATGGTGGTTTGATTATTTTTAATTTATTTTTACCTTGAGATGCACCAAAACTTCAGAGATGTTTTTCTAAGTGTATGTTTTCTAATGGAAATGAAATGCAGGTTAATTTTGTATATACACATTTATTTTGCTTCATAGTTTCCACCTTATGCAACCAATGAGATTGGCAAAGTTACTGGGATGAACAGAAGAGAGCTTGGACATGGTAAGTCCAAACTAGAGAAATCCCATGCTGGAAGTTTTAATATTTTATCTGATTTTTATTTATGGATCACTTAGTGGTTGTTTTGATATCTTTTTTTAAACAGGTGCACTGGCAGAACGAGCTTTGAAACCAGTTATTCCCCAGGATTTCCCATTCACAATCCGAGTTACTTCTGAAGTCTTAGAATCAAATGGTATTAGGATTTTCTTGTTTTTAACCTAGTGCTAGAGACTAAATTTGGTTCTTAAAAAAACCCCAAGTTTTATAAACTTGAGTTATAGGAATGTTAAGTAATGGATTTCAGTTTTAATGTTCTTAATAACTATAACCTGAAATACTTAAAATAAAAAGCATGTACGTGGTCATGAACAATGGACCTTTCTTGGTTTAATAAAAGTGGTATTTGGGGGCATTTTTAAGCTACAGGATGAAGAAAATAACTCTAGCTTGTGTTGAAACCCATTTTTCAGTGTTTAATCCCTGGTTTTTTTCCTGCATTCCAACTCCAGGGTCCTCTTCAATGGCTTCTGCATGTGGTGGAAGTTTGGCATTAATGGATGCAGGTACAAAATATGGCACTTTTAAGGATAAATTGAGTGTGCCAATGTGTTACAGGATCTGGAAATGACCAAAGGCTTCAAAAATGTCAATTTTTTACCACTTTTAGGAGTTCCAGTATCGAATGCAGTGGCAGGTGTAGCCATTGGCCTCATTACCAAGTGCAGTCAGGGAAAAGGGGATATTGAGGATTATCGCTTGCTGACAGACATCCTGGTGAGTGTTCCTCACATTGCTGTTGCTGCTGCTTACTGCTGAAAAATACCCCTTTTGGCCTTCTTTGGTAACCTTTTACCCAGTCAATTCTGCAACATCACTACTGGAAAAATTATTTGCATCTTCTCTGTTTTATCTCCCAAATTCCTCCCTTATTTTGACACATCTTTACGAAATGTCCAGTCATGTTTCTTATTTTTTTTGTGTTATTAGTTATTTAACCATGTATAAGCTCTCTCCTTCCAATGAACTTTGTCTTTCCTCATGGGAGGAAAAGATTAATAATTTCCTGAAAGACACAATATATTGGGTGGAGAATAAGCACTTGGAAGAGTGGCTGGGGAGGAAAATGTGCAGCCACTGACAGCACAAAATCAGCTGTGGATCAGAAACTCGTCCACAAAAGCTCTTAATTTCCAAGGAGAGAAAGGACCACTGTTAATCCTGAACAGCAAAATAAATCTGAAGAAAACTTGGAAGTCTCAAAAGTAATTCCTTTGTACTTTTGGTATAGTGGGATAAAATGACTCTAACTTGGTTTTATCTGTCTGTGCTGGCAGGGAATTGAGGATTACTATGGAGACATGGATTTCAAGATGGCAGGCACCAGTAAAGGGATAACAGCACTGCAGGTACTGTCACATGAAATCTTGCTCCAGTGAAACTCTGATAGAGTGTTAGAAAGCTTTCCTGACATTTTGATGTCAATTCATTCTTCTCATGTCAGGTTGATCTCAAGCTGCCAGGAATACCAATAAAAGTTGTGGTGGAAGCTATTCAGCAAGCTACAGGTAGGTCCACACTAGGCTTTGCACCCATTTTCTCCTATTAAATCATAAATGGAATTAAGTTGTATGAAACTAAACAATAAATTCTTCTTCATTTTTTGTCTTCATTGTGGAAAAAAAACAAGCTTCTATCTTTATAAAAGGGGTTTGGCTTAATAAATAAGCACCAAACCAAAGTAACTTCAGCCACTGCATGATTTGGACTAACACACGTTGCGTGACTTTGCTTAAATCCAACAGGATGATGATATAAAAATAACAGCAAAATTTCTCTCATTTCCCATAAACTCAGCTATATTTACAAGTGAAGCTTGCTGCCATCTGTATTCTGACATGTGCAGCTAAAATATTCTTGAAGCACATGAGAAAATGAAGCTACGTGGTTTAATAAGGATTTAATGAGTTGGAAAACTTTCAGCTTGACATTCTCCAGCTTGGCAGGAGACAGGTTTTGATAAGGAATGTTTTGCTACTGTATAAGAAAACTTCATCTATTTATTTTAATCATTTACAAAATTACTGATTTTTTTTATTATTATTATTCCCTCTAGCTGCAAAGAGGGAGATTTTACAAATTATGAACCAAACACTGGCAAAACCCAGACCTAACAGAAAAGAAAGTGGACCAGTTGTAGGTAATGTTATTGTGGGAATTCACAGCTTTCATAATTACCTTTTTAACAAGAAACTACTACTTAAAACAGCTTTTTTTAAAAATGATTGATTGGTATATATTTTTGCCCTTGCCCTGTGGGGATATTTTTAATTTGTGGAGGGGTTTTGGATATTTTGGGGGGATTTTCATTGCCATGTGGGGCAGCACTTCTATTTCCATGTACACCAGAAAACAATTTAAGTGAAGTTATGTGAGGCTCTCACAAAATCAGAATTGATGCAGATGAGAGTATCAGTGTGGCTTAAGGTAATTTACAGTAATCAGAGTGTATTCTGTGTCTTCATTTATTTCAGTTCTTACTTGTAATTACATCTGTGTTCAGCAAATACCACAGGCAGCTGTAAAAGATTAAAAGCTAAAGGAATGTGCCTTTTTGTGTGATAGCTTTCAAGATGATTATATTTAGCATTTCAAAGGACTTTTAAATGTTCTTTCAGAAACAATCCACGTTCCATTATCAAAAAGATTAAGATTCGTTGGTCCTGGGGCTTATAATTTGAAAAAACTTCAAGCACAGACTGGTGAGACATTCTTGATTCCTGTGATCATTTATCCTCATGTCCTTCCCTTTGTTTCAGAGCTGTGTGTTGAGCTCAGTGCAAACTAAAAATGAAAAAATACCGATATCTATAGAGTACAGGTAGATGCTCTGCTTTGGCTCTGGTGAACTTGATTAAGCTTCTCAGGAGATTGGGGTGGAGAAAAGGAGGGAAAAATCATATTTCCCTTTGGTTGTAAGCCTGTGTGGTCTGGCCACAAAACTACTCTAGAGGGGCAAGGAATTTTACCATTCTGCCACCAAAACACTTCAATTTTCATCAGCTATTAATGCAAGTCTTATTAAAAATCTCTGGGAAATGGACTCATAACCCTCAACATTTATTCAGGGGGGTTTTTTTTCCTGCCTTTAAAGGATTATAAAAATAATTTTGTGTTCCTTTATGGCCCCCAAGTTTATCCAGGTATTTGCAAGGAGCTGGCGGCCATGCAGTTGTTCAGTGTTCAGTGCCTAAACCGAACAAGATTAAATCATGATTAGAACTCTGAGATCTTAATGAGTGTGCAAAACCATTCTGCTCTGAGCAAGTCTTTTACTGGGTGTGACTTTCCTGCAGTGTGCCCCTAAGTGCTCTCCTGAATGCCCATTTGCAGGTGTGACTGTGAGTCAGCTGGACGAGGAGACATATTCTGTGTTTGCCCCCACGCCAGGGGCCATGCACGAGGCCAGGGAATTCATTGGGGAAATCTGCAAAGATGATGTAAGGACACACTTCTGCCTTTTAACTTTTTCCATTTGCTCTTTGGGACTTCATGTCTTACTGGTTTCTTGTTTCTTTTTTTTTTTTTTCTTCTACAGCAAGAAGTTAATTTGGAGTTTGGGGCAATTTATACAGCCACGATAACTGAAATAAGGTATTAAAACTGCTTTGGAGTTGAAATTAATTTCTTTGCATAGCTGTATTCCTCATACCTAAATATAATAATTGATTTTTAAGGGTGCCAAACTTATGCTGCAGATACTGGCACCTGCATAATTTCTGATTTTTTTCCTGTTGAAAATATTTTGTTTCCTAATAAAGCTGTTTATTTTTGCTGCTTGTTTAGTTTTTAGAATGTCTCTAAACTATCAACTTAAAGTCTTTTCATCTTTGAATCTGAAAGTGACGCTATGAATTTGCTTTTCACTTTTCAACACAATATTTGTCTTGTAAAAATTACTTTTTGGGTGGTACCTATTACTGAAATACACTGCCCTGAAATAAAAAATTCTCATTCACTTGCAGCTAAGAAGGAATGAGTGGACATGTTGTGGTTGATACTGGATTTTTTAAAAGGGGTTATTAAAATTTTGTTTATGAGAAGTTTATAAATGCTTGCTTTGGGTACCAAATGCAGAGTGAAGTGTGGACTTTTCTTGATGCACTTTGAAATAACTGTGCTGTTTCCTGCTGCAGAGATTCGGGAGTGATGGTAAAACTGTACCCAAACATGACCCCAGTATTACTTCATAATTCACAGCTGGATCAAAGAAAGGTAACAAATCATTAAACAAGTGTAAAATGGGCAATTTGATTTATTTTTAACCAGTTGTCGTGGCTGTAACACACTAACTGGTGTCCCACAGTCCATTTCCAGCTTAAAAGCTGTTAATTAGCAATTAACAATTGTTTAATTCTGCCTGCCCTGTACTTAAAGCTCCAAACAATATTGTGTGGCTGCTGCAGTCCTTTTTACACCAAGATTTTTGGCTCTGCAATACCCTTTTCCATGTAATATTCAGAAACCTCTTATTCCTAAGGTAGTGCTGAGCCACTGGGATTAAAGTGTAGCAAGAGGAGCCCTGCAAGATTTTATAACTAATTCTGATAATTTTATTTCTGAAAAAAATTGTGTTCTAGATTAAACACCCTAGTGCCCTGGGATTAGAAGTTGGACAAGAAATTCAGGTAATTATTTTTTTAACTTTAAAATTCTAATAAAATGCTGATCATATTTTAAAATTTGATTTTTTTCTAATTATTTATTTAGTCTTTATGAAAAAAATATTGTTCCGTATTGGATTCCCTTTCTGTGCTGGTTAAAGCCCTGTTCATTCAAATTAGATTTATTTACTGTCATACTCTTGCTATGTAGGCACCACATTATTTGACAGCAATATAGGCTATAGGATGCCTGTTTACGGCTTTTCTAGCATCAAATGGATAAAAAATGAAACCCAACCCCCCATCTTTTAAGGAAAATGCTATTTCCAGCTCTTGAAGTTGCTGTTTCCAGCTCTTGAAATGCTGTTTCCAGCTCTTGAAGTTGGTCAGTGTGAATGTGCTTTGTTTCCTTCCTAGGTTAAATACTTTGGCCGTGACCCCACTGATGGCAGAATGAGGCTTTCACGTAAAATTCTGCAGTCCCCAGCCACCAGCACCCTGAAAACCCTGACTGACAAGAACAGCATTGTCCTGGGAGGGGCTGTTCCACAGACATCCACCTCATCCCAGTGACAGGTGAGGCCAGAGGAGCAGCTTCAGCTGACTCAGTGCTGCCCTTGACAGCTCTGCTCAAGAATCGTGTCAGTCTGGGGTTTGTACTCTGCTGGAGCTGTAGAAAGTGTGATATTATAAAATTGGTTCAAATGCCTTGACAGCCTCAGGCAGTCTGGACAGCCCCCTCTGTCCAAAACAAACTTACTTGTTCATCTGCAACATCCTTTTTTTCTACCTTTTAAAGAAAAAAAATCCCCAAACAGAGTATTGGAAGAGAAGGAAAAATAAGTTGCTTTCTTGATTAAGTAAATTAGTGGAGAAAATTTCAGTCAATTAATGAAGTGGCCGAAGCTCTTCCTCTCCAGCATGTATTTGACTGTCAGCTTATGCCCAAAATCTCTGTGGGTTTTTTTGTTCTTAGAAAGCTGCTAGAACAGGAAGGTGTCTGATATTAAAATCAGGAGCAGTTACCCTGCAAGATTGGCAAATGCAAAGGCACAGTGCAGCAGTGGGAACTCAATCTGTGGCAACCTTCTAGGAATGATTGACAGCACAAAAAGAAGAAATCTTGGTTTTAAGAAATGTTTTTGAATTTTATGCCTTGATATAATGAGTTGGTTACAAAATATGTTTCTCTGTTTCAGGAAAAAAGGTGTGATAGTTTGAGGAAATACAAGTGACCTTTGCTAGAACCTCTACGTGTCCTTGCAAGAATCTGCAGGTGGATGGTAGTGAATCATATTTGTAAAATAGACACTATTTATACTTGAAGGTGATGTAGAACTTCAAAGCCTTCAAATTGATTAAAAACTTTAAAATAAAACCAGAAACAAGCAATGCTCTCATCTTGTGTAGCAAGGTTGAGATGAGAATACAAGAACATGGAATTCTATAGACTGAGAAGATATTTCAGTGCTAAAGATTCTTCTCTTTTGAGTTATCCGCTCAAAATAAAACTGTGAATATGGAAAGTAAGAACTGAACAACTCTTGTGGGAGAAGGAATTGTCTTGAGTATGTGGTCAAGAGTCACACTTGGCCAAAGTTTTACTGGCTGTTTTCAGTGTACAAGACTGAAGTGTTGAACAAGACATAAAAACTTAGAAGTATCACCTTTAACATGATGGATGTTGTTTTGGATTAATAACACCACTCTCAAAAGGTTCAGACCTGCTAAAATATCTGAGCAGAACTTGGCTGAAACATCACCCCTTATTACCTGAGTTTGTTAGCACTGACTTTTAAGATACATAATTAAAACATTAAAATTAAAATACTTTTTTTGGAATGAACAATTGATGTGATAAATCTTCCCCTAAAACACTCTCATTAAGAGTGTCTTAATCCCTCTATTAATTTTATTGCATCAGTGAGTTCACTGATCTCTTTTACACTTCAAAACATTTCCCGGGGGCTCACGAGAATGAC
Source organism: Picathartes gymnocephalus (assembly GCA_013390045.1). Lineage (NCBI taxonomy): Eukaryota > Metazoa > Chordata > Aves > Passeriformes > Picathartidae > Picathartes > Picathartes gymnocephalus. The sequence goes on along the minus strand of WEKY01019214.1, from coordinate 554,740 downwards.
TCGTTTTTCTACTGTGAGGTACAGACTTTGAAAATCAAAGAGGGTCCTTCTGATGTTCACCAATTTGTATGCAGAACTAATAAGAAAATCAACTTCCCACCTGATGGCAAGTGGGCTCTGAACCTCCTGAAAGAAAAAAACAAAGCACTGGGGAGAGGAGAAGTGTGAATGTACAGTAAAAATTACTCCTTTTTTTATTCTAAGTTAAAGTATTAAAGAAGAAAGAAATGACTGGTATGCTGCTCTGTAGTTGTCTCTCTTTCATCGTCTAAGATTGAAAAATTGAAAAAAGTTCAGAAAGATTGAAGAAAGATTTCCTTGGCAATCTTTCCTTCCTCTTTGAGGGCTGTGTCTTATTATTTCTTAGTAAGAATTCAGATGTCACTTTTTACTGTGACAGTTGACTGATACATGATTGTTACATATGAATAGTGTTAATAAAATTATGTGGGTCAGTGTTAAAGTCCCTGAACAGAAACTCAGATTTCTGGGAAGAGTTACCAGACCTCCTTAATCTAAGTGGTTTTCCAAGGTTTATCTCCCTTTATTGTACACTAATTTTTGAGAGGCTACACGTGGAGCTGGTCTCAGTAAAGCAGCTACTGCAGTGCTGGGGCATTGTCTGTTTGGTAGTTGATGATAAAGGAGCAAAATGACTTTAATGTTGCCGTGGCAGAACCTGTCCAGTCAGCCTGACTTTCTGCATCTGGAACCAGCTTTAGGCCCTATGGGAAGGGGCGGGGTAAGAACAACACTTGGGAAGTGGCTGGGAGGAGCTGAAAGCAGCTGCTCTTACCTGAGGAGAGAAGCTCAATGGGAGCCAAGAGTTGAGTAAGCGTGTGCTGATGTGACCCTTCCTGGAGGGAAGGACATCCCCGGCTCTCCGAGAGCCGGCGCGGGGCCGTGGCAGGAGGCACTTGGCTCTCAGGTGGGATCAGCTATGATCAGAAACCAGGTGGGTCCAAAGTGCTCGAGAGTCCTTCTGCAGTATCTGGTTTTTCATGTTTGAAATAGTGATTTATTTCTTCTTTTTTACTGCTCAATGTAATTAGCTTCTGTAATGACATGTCTTATGTGGAGCCATTGAAAGGAATTGCCTTGGAGAGAGAAGCTGGTGCAGCATTGCAGCAGGTCAGGAGAGCCAGAATTGCCTTTATTTGACAAGTCTGAAGTTTTCATGCAGGTGCAAAGAAAGAGTCAAGAGCTGGGGTATCTTTAAATGCCAGCAATAAATATTACAAGTGCTATCATAAAAGTATAAGAGCTGGCCTAATTGTACTTGTGGGATCATATGCCAGAGGGAATGATACAGTCTCTTAATTTCACTCCAAGAAATTTTATGTGATTTAGGAAACAGTTGTCTGTCTTGCTTGGGAAAACAAAAAAAAAGGAGCTCTGTGCTGCTCATGTTGTGACACTTGTGAGTTTCTCTGTCTGCTGTCTACCCTAATGAAATCCTTTGTTTTGATGAAGAATGGAGAATTTTCAACATTGATAACTTGGTGGTGGTCATGGGGAAGGATGAGCTGCTGGCAGGTGCAACACCACAGTGGAAAACATTGCTCTCTGTGCATCTTAGAGAGCAGAGGATGCTTTCCTAGTCTTAGCCTGGGTTTAAATCCAGTGTGTAATATTTGTTAGGGCAAGTATTGCCTGTCTTGTCCAGGCAAAGGCCCCAGAATTGATTTGCCGGCTGTGGGTACTGATGGCAGGGTCATGCTGGCCTTCAGAACCCCCTGATGCTGTTCTGGGCAAAGAGAAGCCCCACATCTGAGTGAGGGCAATCCCGGTGTATTCTGGAGTGATATTTTTCCACTGAGAGATCATGGATTAATTTCACAGCTGAAGCACAAGAAATAGTTTTTCATGCCAGTTCTAATTCACATATCTCCTTTCTGTAGCTACTTACCATAAAAATTTGCTCCAAAATACTCTGCTGTGGTTTCTTGCTGTTTCATAAATCCCAAGAAGTGCTGCATTTAATCATGAGTAGAAGTCATGCTTTTATTTTTGTGCATTTGGTTTGCAGAGCTAAAAAGCACGAACAGAAGTCGTGCAGAGTGGAGAGAGAGTTCATGAGCAGCAGATGTCCTGAGGCAGAAATATGCTGTGGCCACTGGGGTTTGCATTTTTTTTGTGTTTGCTTTTTATTGAGCTTTCTCTAAGGTAGAAACATGCGCAGTGTGTAAACCCTTGAGAGGAAAGGCCACTAAAACAGAGCAGGGAAGGCTTGTGTGGAACCTGACTGTAAACTGGTTCATGTGACTCTCAATCCAGGGTTTTGAAACCACTTAACATGGTCTTTTTATAGTTACTGACTCACTTATCCATAATGATGCACATGTCCCAAAATGTGCTCATATACAGCTAAATATAAGTGTATACGATAATTTTCAGAGGTGTATCTTGTATTTTCTTGGTGACTGTGTGATGAATCTTTGAGGCCTGTCACAATGAACATCAGAACAAAAGCTGAGGCTTGAATGTAACTTATAGATGTTTTCTAAATCTGCCTAGAGAATGTTTAGAAAAGTTGCACATAGTTACTTAGAGCG
>WEKY01019214.1:411236-551337 GCA_013390045.1 Picathartes gymnocephalus | reverse complement strand
CACGAGCCATTTCCCCCTTTAGACACCTTGGGAGTTAAAAGGCAGCGATGTGCCCACACCCCCCTGAGGCTGAGCCGCCATTTTGTTCCCACCTCCCCGTTCCCGCCTCGGGGCCGTGAGGGAGCGCNGCTGCTCATGTTGTGACACTTGTGAGTTTCTCTGTCTGCTGTCTACCCTAATGAAATCCTTTGTTTTGATGAAGAATGGAGAATTTTCAACATTGATAACTTGGTGGTGGTCATGGGGAAGGATGAGCTGCTGGCAGGTGCAACACCACAGTGGAAAACATTGCTCTCTGTGCATCTTAGAGAGCAGAGGATGCTTTCCTAGTCTTAGCCTGGGTTTAAATCCAGTGTGTAATATTTGTTAGGGCAAGTATTGCCTGTCTTGTCCAGGCAAAGGCCCCAGAATTGATTTGCCGGCTGTGGGTACTGATGGCAGGGTCATGCTGGCCTTCAGAACCCCCTGATGCTGTTCTGGGCAAAGAGAAGCCCCACATCTGAGTGAGGGCAATCCCGGTGTATTCTGGAGTGATATTTTTCCACTGAGAGATCATGGATTAATTTCACAGCTGAAGCACAAGAAATAGTTTTTCATGCCAGTTCTAATTCACATATCTCCTTTCTGTAGCTACTTACCATAAAAATTTGCTCCAAAATACTCTGCTGTGGTTTCTTGCTGTTTCATAAATCCCAAGAAGTGCTGCATTTAATCATGAGTAGAAGTCATGCTTTTATTTTTGTGCATTTGGTTTGCAGAGCTAAAAAGCACGAACAGAAGTCGTGCAGAGTGGAGAGAGAGTTCATGAGCAGCAGATGTCCTGAGGCAGAAATATGCTGTGGCCACTGGGGTTTGCATTTTTTTTGTGTTTGCTTTTTATTGAGCTTTCTCTAAGGTAGAAACATGCTCAGTGTGTAAAACCTTGAGAGGAAAGGCCACTAAAACATAGCAGGGAAGGCTTGTGTGGAACCTGACTGTAAACTGGTTCATGTGACTCTCAATCCAGGGTTTTGAAACCACTTAACATGGTCTTTTTATAGTTACTGACTCACTTATCCATAATGATGCACATGTCCCAAAATGTGCTCATATACAGCTAAATATAAGTGTATACGATAATTTTCAGAGGTGTATCTTGTATTTTCTTGGTGACTGTGTGATGAATCTTTGAGGCCTGTCACAATGAACATCAGAACAAAAGCTGAGGCTTGAATGTAACTTATAGATGTTTTCTAAATCTGCCTAGAGAATGTTTAGAAAAGTTGCACATAGTTACTTAGAGCGACATAATTTGTTGCAAACACTTTCTTTCCCTTCCTCTGGAACGACGTTTGAGCTTGAGAGCAGAGAACTGCCTATCGTGTAAATAAGAGCCATACCGGTGTAACTGCTTTCACCATGAGGCAAGAGCCACGAAAGTCTGGCTTTGTCTGGGAATGAGGCACACCCTGGCCTCAGGAGAACTTGCCGTCCTCCCTCCTTCCCCTTCAGAGCCTCAAAAATTGGGTTCGGAGACACATTCGAGCTTCCCCTCATCCCCAGTTTCCCGCTGTTTCACACAGTTTGAACGCTTTCGAGTCCTTTTTCCCTATTCCCACGCAAGCACGGAGATGTAATTATTTTTATTTGTAGCACAGAGGAAACGTGTAGATAGTGTTTAGTGTGGAAAACTTAAGATTTACAGACTCTACTATGCTTGGCAGGTAGTCTGTCCGAAATTGTACAGTGTGTATAAGGGCTAATTAAGCACGTTTCCCTCATTTTTGAAGCTTCAACTTCAGTTTAGCTTTCGAGCCTTCTGTGGAGATGTACAAAGCAGGCACAGACTGTATGTTACAGTATGGCTGTTGCTGTAAGGAGATGCCGCTCACTAACCTTTCTGCCGATTTGTGATGCAAGGGACGCCTTTTCTTCCTAAAAATTGAAAGTCTGTTTCAGCTGCGTGCGCTGTTTAAATTTACCCTGTCCGGTGTGGAGCTCGCCTGTCATTTTGTGTGACAGCGGTGGGGTGGCACCTTCTCTGGCGTGAGGGGGGGAGGTGTGTGCTTCGTCAGCGGTGACACCAGCTTTTAGACAGGCTTTAAAAAGAAAACCAAAAGGGGATTTTTTTTTTTTTTTTCCGGGGGAACGCACGAGCCATTTCCCCCTTTAGACACCTTGGGAGTTAAAAGGCAGCGATGTGCCCACACCCCCCTGAGGCTGAGCCGCCATTTTGTTCCCACCTCCCCGTTCCCGCCTCGGGGCCGTGAGGGAGCGCGGGCCCCGCCCCGGCCCGCCCCTGTGGCCGCCGTGCCGTCGGCGGCTCCGCGGCAGCGGGCGGCCGCCGTAGCCCCTGCGAGGGGAGCCCGTGCCGGGCGGGGAGGAAGAGAAAGGCGGCCCGAACCGGGTTACAAGATGGCGGCGGCGCTGTGGTAGCTGCTGAGGCGGAGCGGCGCCAGCGAGGCCCGGGCCGGGGCGCGGCGGCGCTGACTCGCCATGGGAAGCGGCGCGTTAGAGGCCCCGCGGTGCCCCTGAGCGGCCCGGCGGCCCTGCTTGCTCCCCGCCGCCCTCGCTCCATCGCCCCCGCGGAGGCGGAGCGGGCCCGGGGCTGCACCATGTCGGACACCCGCCGGCGGGTGAAGGTCTACACGCTCAACGAGGATCGGCAATGGGACGACAGGGGCACCGGGCACGTCTCCTCCAGCTACGTGGAGCGGCTGAAGGGGATGTCGCTGCTGGTGCGCGCCGAGTCGGACGGTGAGAGCGTGGCCGGGGCTGCCCAGGCCGCTTCCCCTCGCCCCCCGCCCGGCTCCGGGCCCCGCCAGCTGGGGCTGCCGCCTACCATGGCCGGGCTCGGCTGATGCTGCCTTCCCTTGGGAGACCCCAGAGGATTATTGGCGTTATTATTATTATTTCCACTCTCCGTGCCTTCCCTTATCTTGCGGCTCCGTGTGAAGTTTCCTTACCCCACAAGCCACAGCAGCGTTTGCTGCCGTGGTCCTAGACTTTTCCCCTTCCAGTTCATAGAACTGTGGAATATGCTGAGCTGGAAGGGACCCATCAGGATCATCAAAGTCCAGCTCCTGGCCCTGCACAGGACATCCCAACAATCCCACCCTGTGCGTCCCTGGGAGCGTTGTCCAAGCGCTCCTGGAGCTCTGGCAGCCTCGGGGCCGTGCCCATTCCCTGGAGAGCCCAGCCACCGTCTGGGGGCAGAACCTTTTCCTAATACCCATCCAAAACCTCCCCTGACTCAGCTCCATGCAGTTGCCCCAGCCAGCTGCAGCTCCCCAGCCCGAACAGAGCTGAAGCTGTGACATGTGACGACATTTTGTTCGCTTTCAGAGCAATATCCTTTGCTTTTGAGGTGCTTTTTTCCTCCTTTTCTTACTGCTGTAAAAAGTTGTTTGTTTGTCGCTCTTTTTCTCAGGCATTCACCGGTTGTGTTCGAGTCGGGTGGCGTCTCTTGTGTTTTATTGCACTTTAAAGTCACCTTAAAGGGTCTTTTTTAGAGGGGGGAGGTTCGTGCTCCCCACTTTGTCAGCCGACAGGTGCTAACGTGCTAAATAAACCACCTAGGACTGGTATAAATTGCTCCGGAGCTGTTGCCAGGAGACATACACTACTTGCATACACAAGATAAAGTCCCTGCGTTTATAGTAGCTGGCTGATTCACTCCTGAAGGGCAGCTGAAGGGAATAAAAGCAAGTGGCCCACGTGGCTTCTCTGGGCAAAAACATTTTTATGCTGGGCAGCACGTTACCTGCTGGGATTTGTATAGCTGGCCTAAAAGACCAGTAAACAAGCTGGTTCTTGCACCAGATTTCAGGAGAAAAGAGCGCTGCAGTGGATTCTGGATTAAATTAGAAGAGGAAAATGTCTTTTAATAGGGATATTTCTGTTGAATCTTGTCTTACCTGGCTTATTTTAGGAAATTATATTTAAAGGAGGCGGTTCGTGTGGATTTTCTATGAGATTTGGATTAAGCTGAGAGTCTGCTGGCTGGCACGTGGGCAGTGGTGTGAGATGTGTGGAGATGTTTGTTTTGTTCAATTCAGTAAATCTCTCTTTTTCAGGTTCACTGCTGTTAGAATCGAAGATAAATCCAAATACTGCATATCAAAAACAGCAGGCAAGTATTATTGCTAGGTTTTACTTTCTCTGGTTGCTGATGCTGAGGAATTGTTTTGTGCTTGGAGTAATTGCATTTTTCAGGAAAAAAGGAAAAGCAGGATGATGTGGAATTGTTGGTGGTGTTTTTTATAGAGGTGAAAAACTTGCTTAGAAGCCTGTGGGTGCTAAACTCTTCACATTCTAGAAATTAATATGTGGTCTTCTAGAAAAAAACTTTTTGGACTTCAGGCTTTGAAGATAATAAATGCAATTTGGATAAATACTGAAATCATTACAGGAAAGATAGTTGGAAACATATCTGTGTAACTTCTGTCTCCCATGCCAGGCCATCTGAAATAATTGCAAAATTAGGGAAACAAAACTTTGGCCAGCTCTGTTGAAGTGTATTTATTTACTTCTTGAGTTCTTTTTCTAGAAATCACATGAAGGAATTTGTCTTTGTGGGACTCCTGTCTTTGTTGTTGACGTTTAGTTTTTATTTTAAGCCCTGAAAGCTTCTGTTGTCCTAGGTAAGGCCACAAGCCATGGTGAGAGTTACCTTTCCTAGGGGTAAACCTCTTGCAAGACAAAGAAGTAAAACAGTTGGGAGCTGGGTTAATAGGTTATTTTTGTTCCATCTACTGAAAAAATCAGCTTATTGAATCTCTTCTGCTTTTATTGTTTTCCCTTTTTCAGCATTAATTTTTGATGTCTCTGCCTCTCATGGGTTTTCTGGAGTTTTTTCTGTCTGTTCCTTTGTTCTGCAGTAGTCTCTGTTCCTTTCGTTCAGTGTTTGTGGTATCCAGAAGTGTTTCAACAGTAGAAAACAGTAATTTTGTTCTTCCTGGTTCACAGAGGCACACATCTCTGAGGATTTTGTTATAGTGACAAGTTACAGTATGAGACTTTGAGGAAGAGACTTTGTTATCTCGTGAGCATTGGTTGGCTCCCTTGAGGTTGGGAATGAGGTGGAGTTTTGGGCCAGCCTTTCCAGGTGGCTGTTTGCTGTGGTTGCTGCTTTTCACTGGTTAGGGATGGGTGGCTGTAGGCTTTCCTTGGGGGGGCCATGCTGAGGAAGGAGCTCTGCAGAGCTCCAGAAGCCAAGACTCTTGAACTGCTTCCTGTTTACTATACAAGGAAACCTATACATAGTGACATACAAATGCAGATTTTGTTACTGTAAAGTTTTAAAATGCTTCCTTTCACACCCTGTTTCCTGAAACTACAACTGATTAGTTGTAGGCCTTTTTTTACTTGATTGGTAACAAAGTTTCAAGTGAGTTAAGTAGCATTGTTGCCATTTTTCTTGTGGAAAAGGTAGGGCATGGTTTAGGAAAACTCAAGCTGAGGTTTATTTTGGCTGACTTTTATTTATCAATGCTTTTGTGTCCTTGTGGCAGAAAGCACTTGCTTCACTGTTCACTCTTTAGGGTTTGTGTAACCTCGTGCAGCTTTTAGTTGACACAGAGCATTGTCCTCAAGTTGATGGTCTTAGATTAGGGGAAAGCTGCAGGGTGGTGCAGCTTGATGGAAAAGAAACGTAGTGGGTTTCAAACTACCACAAAAATGCCCTGCCTGCACATCTGTCGTCATGTAAATGACTTGAGTGGACTTAGAGGGTACTTAACACTTAATTGTGGTTTGCATAACAGCGTCCTGTGAAAAAAGGAAACCAGCCCCGATTTTTCGGTGCTGTGCATCAGTCTGTGACTTCCAGTATTCCTCTGTTAGTGCCAAGTCCTGCTGTAGTTATTGACTAACCCCAAACAGGACAGGCCTGTTACCTGCCTGCTTCAGTCGTGTTTGTGGTTCCTGGGGAATTCCTTCTGTCCAGGTGTTGGGCACTCTGTCATCACGACTGCTTTCTCAAGGGAAATAGGACTTGGATGGGACACGGGTGCCAAGCTGCTCAGCATACAGTGTAAAATTATCTCTACTTAGATGAATGCAAAGAACGTGAGAGCCTGAAGAGGTTTAGGTCCCCCTGCATCTTGGGGCATAGGCTTTGAGAGTTACACACCTGTGCTAGACACCCCACACTAGCCAGAGGGCAGGGTCAGATGTGTTCTGGAGGCTCTGGCAGGAGCAGTTTTAAATGTTGGCACCACACCCACTTGTTGTTTCAGCCTCTGCTTGAGGTTACTGTTCCCTGGCAGAACGGGCAGAAGAGTGAGTCTATGGCTGAAAGACATTGAGCTGCTACAGAAATCCTTCCTGGGAGTGCTGCCTTCTGGTGTTACTTTTCCTTTAGGTGTGCTCTGTTTGCGGCTCTGAGCTGAAGATCGTGTACAAATCCTGTCTTTTGCCCAGAGTTGCCATCGTTCCTGCGGCAACAGAGAGCTTTGCCCGAGGCAAAATCAGAGCTCCTGGCGGCCGGGATTTAACACATTTGCAGGGGTGCTGTTAAAGCCAGTAGGAGCAGTTGCCGGAGGGCTTCTTCACTGCTGTTACCGTGTGGCAGGTTAGATGTAGAACTGAGTCAGCTGGAACATGTCTTTCCCCTGGATTCATTTTTATCTGCACGTGTTCCCCCGTCTGCTTCCCTGTGCAGCACCTTGGTGCAGTGCAGGAACATGGAGAGGTGCAGTAGCAGACACTGCAAACCGGTACCAGCACTGGAGAAGGATTTGAACTGCTCTGAGTTTCAGTTTTTGTTCAGAGTTAATCTTTTTTGTCTTTATATGGTGTTGGAGTGAGTTAAGGAACGTTGCTGTTGCTCACGGATGGAGCAGCATCACCTCTAAGCAGGTGGGAGTGGTAGAGGCAGGCCTGGAAGGTGTCTGTCTGTCTGTCTGTGCTCACCGTGGGTTGTCTGAGGTCATGCAGGAAGCGTGTGCCAGATAAGTATGTCTTGTATTGGTATTGGACAATTATTTTCTGTTGAAACCATCTTTCAGTCTTTCTGAAATATTTTTGGAAAAGCTTATATAACTTCTGCTTTGTGTGGGCAGTACAGATTGTAACAAGTACCATTCAGTAACTCGAGAATTTTCACAAATTTTTGACTGCAGTCTCTGGGTGCCTGGAGTCATTTTAAGTTACTGCATTAATTCTCTTACTTGAATCATCCTGGGCTATGAATAGGGCTGCTGAATGTGTGTGTCCTCCTTTGTTCAGTGAAGCACCTCTGAGGCTCAGCTTACCTGGGAGTGCATTGATTTTGAATGTCAGGGCATCAGTACTTGCACAGAATGTTTCAAGATAAACGTTTCAGATTTGGAATTCTGTAACAGCCATAAAATTGTACTTAACAATTACTTTTTGATTAATCTCTGAACGAGAACCAGATCAGGGAGCTGATGAGGCTTTTCAGTGCATGCAGTTGAAAGTGACTTTTTCCCTTGAAGCCCTGTGTTGAGCTCTGAAAATGGCACACGGTAAACACAGAGATCCAGCTGTCCTGAGCTGGAGATGAGGGGGGACAGCTGTGAGAGAAAACCATATCAGCTCTAAGAACTTGGACCAGTTGTGCCCGTGAGCCTGAGAGCAGAGAGGCTCCCTATTAATATTTGTCGCTGTAGGAGAGAAGTGCAAGTATAATACAGGACACTGTCATATAAACAAAAACTCATGACAGTACTGAAACTACAGTGCATTGAACTCCTTTCCACAACAGGGAAACTTTGTTTCTCTAAAGAAATGTGTAAAAATTAGTAAGAAATAAAAAAAATGGTCTGTATGAATTCCATTGTTTTTAGTGTGGCCTGTGATTATTTTGGGAGAAGGAAGTGGATCTATTGGTAGGTATTTGTGAATGACCATGTTATTCTAGACTTTATTTTCAAAGAAAAAAAAAAGGCAAAGACAAAACCCCCAAGATACACAACTCCATGTGGATATTGAGGATTAGGATTACTGTAGAAATGAACTGAAGAATTAATGCTGTGCCAGTGCTACTGGTGTTCATTCATGTTCCAGTGATGGTTGTAGCAGCTGGGAAGTTGTGCTTGTTGAGACAGATGTGTGTTTTCCAAATAACTGCTGATGGAAGAGGGAACCTACTGTCCTATGCCAGCAGTCCTTCCCAAATGTCAGTCCCCTCACACCTGGAAGTACAGGAGAGCTCCCTGACCCATGGAAGCCCAGATAACTGCATTTACCAAGGTCTGTTTAAACCTTACTGAAGCTTCCTAAGGAATATTGGATATCTGTAATCAGGTGTTTCTTTGGTTTTCCTTGCTGAGCTCAAAGATACCTCTCCTAATACTTTGTGTTCACTAAAAGTGATGCATAAGGTAAAGACCCAGCCAGCCTTGATGAGTTGTGTGGTGAATATTGAACATCGTAAAGGTGGGAATTAAGTGACCCTACTGACCATTAAGCAAGGGCTTGCTCATGTTTAAAAAACACTTCAGTATGTAAAAGTGGTAACAGTTCAGGAAGTCAATAAACTTGGAATGCTGAAGAGTTTTGCTGGAGCTCATCAAATGTAATGCAGAGTCAGGAGAGACCTGCTCAGTTTGGATATTTTTATGTGAAGATGAGTTTGCTGTAGGATGGGGAACTGTTGTCCTGGTTTTGTCTGGGACAGAGTTAATTTTCTTCCCAGTGGCTGGTGCAGTGCTGTGGTTTGGATTTAGGATGAGAATGACACTGATAACACAGGGTTGTTTTAGGTGTTGCCAAGCAGTGCTTACCTTCAGTCAAGGACTGTTGATTTTCCCATGCTCTGGCAGTGAGGAGCTGTGAGGGAGCGTGGCCAGGAGAGCTGACCTGGCCAAAGGGAAATTCCATACCCTGGGATAACAGGGACAGTGGATAAACTGGGGGGGTTGGTCAGGAGGGGATCACTGCTCTGTTGTGCATCACTTACCTGTCAGAGTTTATTCCTTTCTTCACTTTCCTTTTTTTTTGCTGTAACTAGTATAATTACTCATTATATTTTATTTCATTTTTGAAACAGTTCTTACCTCAAGAACAGAACTTCCACCTTTTCCTGATTCTCCTTCCCATCCCACTGGTGGAAGTCAGTGAGCAGCTGTGTGGTACTTCCGTGGCAGCTGGGGTTAAACCACAACCACTGTGTATTTGAATGTTGAAGTACAGGCTTGCGTTCCTTACAGGACAGCAGCAACTGTCCTAATAAAACCTCTTCAAAATCCGCTTTAGCCTATTCAGAAATTCCATCAAAACTTCCAGATCTACTGTGCAACTGCACAAATTGAATTGATGGAGACAAGAGTAACAGAAAAACAACCTGGCTCAAATGAGAATAACTGACAAGATGGTTTAACTTTAGTAAGAACTTAAGAGTTTTGTATTATTCAGGCTGTATGGCTTTTAATTCAGAAAAGAGTATTTGAACATTAGGCATTATATCTCACATAGGCTTGTCTTCAAGCCTTTCTAAGGGGGAAACTGAAATCTTAGGGTTTTGTTTCTACCTTACTAACTATGAAAATAGTTAAACTGTTATATTGCAGGTTTTCTTAATCTAGTGTGTACATTCCCATTTCAAGACTGTTGGCTCAAGAAATGTGTCTCAGAGAAAAATGCCATCATAAGTGGCTTGGATATGAAAAATAGTATCTTTAAATGCTTTGTGTAAGGTAGTGGGCATAAAATAGCAAAAGAGAAAGTTGATGTTCCTTATGGCAGAACAGATGATTTAATATTTTCACGTTTTATGTTCTTTTTTTTGACAAGTGTAGCTTTAATTAAAATGATTTATTGGCTGTAAGGGAATACAGATTAATATGCAGTGCAGACCTGTTTCAGAAACAATTACTTTCTTGGTTTTATCTCAAACAGGACACCCTGATTGTTTGGTCAGAAGCAGAGAACTATGATTTAGCACTGAGTTTTCAAGAAAAGGCTGGCTGTGATGAAATTTGGGAAAAAATCTGCCAGGTACTGTTAAGATGAAACATCCTGTTTTTATTCCAGGTATTTTAGTGTCTTGTGTGACTTGATGTATTTGTGCATCCTTTTTAAACCTGCTTGTGAAGTAAGCAAATATTCACTGTTATTTTCTGTGTAAGGTCTTAAATTGCCCCTGCTTAGAACACGAGTTGTTCTTTTCCTAATTGAATGTCATTTTGAAAAATCACTGTAACGGTGGGACTCAGGTGGTTGGTGTTTTTTGGGAGGGGAGTGGTGATTGTGTTTATTAAAAAGGAACTGCCAGAGTTGCATGGTTTAATTGTCCTCCCAGCTGGCCTCAGGAAGCAGCTTGTTGGAGTGCAGTGGGAAAGCAAATGTGCTGTAAGGAACCAGAGAGCTCAGATTCCATTGCAGCTTCCTTGGCTCACACTGGGCAATTAGGATGTGCTGTTATTTTGGGTACTGCCCTGCTCGTTTTTGGGCACGTTTTGGGATCAGACAGTGACTGTGTGCACTCTTCCCTCAGGTTCAGGGTAAGGATCCTTCGGTGGAAGTCACGCAGGACCTTATTGAGTCAGAAGAGGAACACATAGAGGAAATGCCTGAAACCAGTCCTCTGATTGACCTTCCTACTTGTGAACTCAACAAACTTGAAGAGATTGCTGACCTAGTTACCTCTGTTCTCTCCTCACCCATCCGTAGGGAAAAGCTGGCCCTGGCCTTGGAGAATGAGGGCTACATTAAAAAACTGCTACAGCTTTTCCAAGTCTGCGAGAATTTAGAGAACACTGAAGGCTTGCATCATTTGTATGAAATTATTAGAGGGATTTTGTTCCTCAACAAAGCAACTCTGTTTGAGGTGATGTTCTCTGATGAGTGTATTATGGATGTGGTCGGATGCCTCGAGTATGATCCTTCTTTGGCTCAGCCAAAACGGCACAGGGAGTTCTTGACCAAAACAGCAAAATTTAAGGAGGTTATTCCTATTACAGACTCTGAACTCAGGCAAAAAATCCACCAGACTTACAGGGTACAGTATATTCAGGACATCATCTTGCCGACACCATCTGTTTTTGAAGAGAATTTTCTTTCTACCCTCACTTCCTTTATTTTCTTCAACAAAGTTGAGATTGTCAGTATGTTGCAGGTAAGTGGTTTTTAATATGGTCTAGGCGGATTGTGTGTAGGTACCTGTAGTTGTAGTTTCAAAATGGATTAATCACACACTTCATTTGCACAATGTTTTAAATGCTTCCCCTGCTGTCTGATACCTTTGATTTTTGTATTTTGAAAAGGTACATTTCAGGTGAGTATATTAATATTTTCTAAAGGGTTGTGAAGCTGAAGATTTTTCTCCTTGATTCCCAAGCAATACAAGACCTTTTGGTCAAATTTGTGGAGGTATTTAGGGAACAGGCAACTTCTTGTATTCTGTATTAGGGCCATTGTGCTGGTTTTGTAACAAATTCTGGATCTGTGATTCAAAAGAGCGTGTTCAGAACCATTCCTGTTTCACTTCTGTTACATCATGGTACCAATTTCAAATGTTCGTGTTGTCTTAAAGATGGAGTAATTAGTTGCTGGGTTTTTTTCATGCTGATATCCAGAACTAATAATTAATAAATAACCAAGCTGTTACTTTATGAAAAGCTGTCCTGCACACTCTAGTCAGAAGAGGCTCCAAGGTGGTTGGGACCCTGGAAGGAGCCTTGGTGAAGAGCTATGTGAATTCATGGCATTTTGGGCTTTTCAGTTGCTGCTGTGTTGTGCAAACTAATGGGTACCAAAGTGGCTTTATTCTGTTACCTGTGTCCAAAAATGGTACATTTGTGTAGGATAGGTCACAGACCTCTTGGGGTGAGTGTGGAGAGCCTCTGTGAAACACCAAGAGTTGAGGAGGAGAGGAAGGGAGTAAAAATGGTGGAAAGAAAGGGGCACTGGAGACATAACATATCCAGATGGAATATGTTAATGAGTTCAGATGTGGGTGAAGTATGGTAAAGAGTTCAATAGAGGACTGGAAAATAAAACTGAGTAATTGCAAAGAATTGCATGAGTATGCTATTTGGCTTCTATCTACTATCTTCTTCATGACTCAATAGCAGAAAGAAACAGAAAATTAAATCCCTCTTGCAAAATTAATGGCTTTGTGTTACATGAAGATTTTCCTTTAAATTCTTTTGCATATATTTTCAAAAACTAAAATTGAGTATTATTCTCCCAAGGCCACAGTCCTGTTTGCATTTAGAGATTTTTAAGTCTATAGAGTTCTTTATTTTTCAGTGAAGCTGTACAGTACTGAATATTTAATTGTGCTTTGCTGTTACCTCAAGTGCTCTTTGCAGAAGGTTTTGAAATCCTCTGACAGTTCTTTGCTGGTTCTGTCATGGCTGTCCTTGCCATCATAGATGGAATATGTGGCACACAGCTTTCTGTGCTTGTTCTAAAGTCTCTAATTGAGATGTGTGCTGATTTACAAATAATGTTGATCCTTGAGAATTACAGACTGAGAAGAAAGCACACATGGAAAAGATGTTACAGAACACTTGAGGAAAATTCCCTGGGAGTGGGGACCTCAGGCCCAGGGCTGCTTTTGCAGGCCTGTGGTGTAAATCAGCTTGTTGGGCACAAGAACTCTAAAGCTCCTTTGGGTTTGGGGAACACATTGGACGTCCTGTTACCCTAAATACACTGGCAAAGCTCCCTGGGAGGAGGCAGTTTAGAGGAGCAGCAGCTTGTGTTTGCCACGGCAGCAAAGCTCCTTTCTACGTGCCATGGAGCACTAGATCCCAGTGCTGCTGGAAGGGCAGCCAGTGGGAAAGGAACCTCCATCCATCCCAGGCTTTAGGACACAGGACTGGGCTGAGAGCAGCCTTAGACAAGCAGGAGATGGTTCTATGCTCAGGTGTTCTGCAGTAGGAATTTTCTACCCTATCTGCTGTTGATTGTAGTATGGTTTGGGTTTTTGTTGTTTTTTTTTTTTTGTAACAGGCTTAATTAAGCTGTTTAAGCCAGCAAAGCTTAAAATAAACTACTAAATCTATGTATGTTGCACTCCCTGTGGTGTTGATTCCAGGTATGATTTGTAAAGCACTTCTATCTCCATATCTTAAAATTGGCAGGAAAAAGTTTGCCAGTCCTTGGTTGGCATTGCTGTAACTGTAAAAATTCTGTATTAAGTTACCCTAATAAAGCACAGAGATTTTAGTGGCAGTACACAGCAAAATAGAAAGGTAAGCATACTCTGTGTTATGCAATGTAAAATTCATGTGTATTTATTGGAATGCTGCTATTCTGTTCATTTTTGTTCAGTGCACAAGTTTAATGAGTTGAATTGGTACAGTGATGCCAAATTTTGTAAAGCTCTAGCAGGTTACTATTTTCTGTCAGATTTATATTGCCTTTAAAAGGTCACAGAAACATTTGAATTTGAGAGAACGCCAACACTATTTTCAATGTGAAAGGGCAGAGTGCCCAAACCCTTGAGAGATGCTGATGTTCACTCTGGTTTTTGAGTACCTCTTGATCTTATGCAGTGGGGTAACTGAAATGGTTTGTAAGAAGTGAGGTGTTGTCCTGTATATACTTAAATATCTCTTGGTAACAGAGGATGCGAAAGTGAAAAGCCAGTAGCAGTCCATTAAGTTTCCCAGCAGAGTGTGTGCAAGTGGGAGAGGTTGTTTTATTGTGAGTAGGGTCGTGGGGACACGGTTGCAAAGCTGTCCTTTGGCTGGCACTTCGTAGTTGCAGTTTTGGGGAGCATCACTGAGCTCAGCTTCACCTGGCTCTGGTCTCCTGGAGCTGCTTGTGCTGCTCAGAGGGAGTGCTGAAACAATGCCATGGGAATGATCCCACTGGGTGTGTGCTCTGGAATTTGCCTTCTTTGGGATAAATTGGATGCAGAGCTGGACTTTCTGCAGGGTTGGATCCTGTAAAGATGGAAGTTGTTTTCCAGAGGCGCTGTGTAAGGTGTGTTCCTTTTGTGTGTTGCACAGGAAGACGAGAAGTTTTTATCAGAAGTTTTTGCACAATTAACAGATGAAGCTACAGACGACGACAAACGGTGTGAACTGGTAAGTCCCAGCTCCCCGTGGTGCCTCCAAGGCTTTGGGTGAGAGGGATGAAGGACAAACAGTGAAACTCTTCTGCGGTCACTGAGGAATTTCTGTAGAATCAGCCAGAACACACACTCTGCCACAAAATGTAGCTTTTTCCTCCTTTCAGAGAGTTCTCTGACTCAAATACACCTCTAATTCCTTTTTCCCTGTATGACAGGTGAACTTTTTCAAGGAATTCTGCACCTTTTCTCAGACGTTACAACCTCAGAACAGAGATGCATTTTTCAAAACTTTGGCAAAGCTGGGAATTCTTCCAGCTCTTGAAATTGTAATGGTGAGTGAAACTTCAAGCTGATTTTAACCCAAGCAGAAGAGCCACAGCCACTGAAGCAGCTCTGGCTCTGTGTCAGTTTTGCTGTGCTGGGAGTGGAGTTGGTTGGAGCATTCGCGATGCAGAGGCTGCTCCCAGCTCTGAAGTGCCTGAGGTGGCTGCTCTGGGCATTTCTCCTCTCTGTGAGCCTGTGGTCAGTGCAGTCCTTGGCACAAGGGGCTCTAAAAATTGGGGGAGGCTCTTTGTGCAGTGGCAGCTGGATTGTTGTTGTGGTTGCTGCTGGCCTAGGGCCAGAGAAGTATTTTTAGATAATCTTGAACTGTTGGCCAGTTCTTCCCAAAAGATGCCATAATCCTGTCGTTAGCAGATTAATCTGTCCTAATCAGCAGTGGGAAAACAGAATTTCTTTCACTCCTGTGGTTGAAGCAGCTGTTGCTGCCTGAGCATTGCAATTCATTTTGCTGGTTTATTGTTGTTTTTCTGTTACCCTGTTACTGTGTTTCTCATAGAAACTCTGATAATGAGATGTGCTAAAGTACCCATTTTTTTGCAGCTTTATTTGATAATATATACCCACTTAATTTGTTCTTGCTAATCAAGTTCTCTTTTTGTTAGGGAATGGATGATCTGCAAGTTAGATCTGCTGCTACAGATATATTTTCTTATCTAGTAGAATTCAGCCCATCCATGGTCCGAGAATTTGTGATGCAAGAGGCCCAGCAGAGTGATGATGTAAGTCACAGTGGTTTGCAGTTTGTTGAATATACCAGTCTTAGGGCAAGCAGGAAACAAACAGAACATCAAAACAAACCTCTAGAAATACAGGGAGAAGTAGATTTAATATACAGACACTTCTGAGCATGTTGGTGTTGCATGAGTTTTCAGTTTTGGAAGTCTGACTAACAAGGATGGTATGGGTGGAGGGTTGTGCTTGACAGAATTTCTGTATCCAAATACAACTCTCAATTCTTCATTTTCATTCAAATTTTTCTTCAGAAAATCACAGAGACTATGGAAATTGCTTTCCCCTATTGAAAGGGTATCTAATTGTTTGGTGGTGTGTTTGTTTGGGATTTTCCTGCAGGACATCCTCCTCATCAATGTGGTCATTGAGCAGATGATCTGTGACACGGATCCAGAGCTCGGGGGAGCTGTTCAGTTAATGGGGCTGCTGAGAACTCTGATTGACCCAGAGAATATGCTGGCCACAGCCAATGTAAGGAGATGTGAGGGGTGTGGGCACTGTCTCAGCAGAGCTGAAAACCTGATGGATATTCTCTGTATTTGCTCTGATACTAAATTTAAACAAGCCAAAAATAAGCTTAAAGTTTCCATTTTGGGGCATTGGACAGGTGTTTATTTAAAAAGTTTTGAGTTGTTGTTGTTTAAGTAGGTGTGGTGGGGATTTTTTGGTGATGGTGAGCTGGGTTAGTTGTCCCAAAATGCAAAACCTGATCTTCCTTGTGCAAAGACAGTCCTGCAGACTGGCAGTCCTGGCAGACCTGAAGGAGTTAATAGAATTCTCTATGGGCTGTTTCCTGTGTTACTGGTCTTTATTTAAAAGCCTGTGTACAAATCCCAGTGTTTAATGAAGTTATTTTTGTTTTAGAAAACAGAAAAGAGTGAATTTCTCAATTTCTTCTACAACCATTGTATGCATGTTCTCACTGCGCCGCTTCTGGCTAACACATCAGAGGATAAATGTGAAAAAGGTACTGAATATTTCCACTTTCTTTTTCTTCCTTTCAGGCCTGTGGTGTTTGGCAGTGACTGACAGTGCTGGTCCCAGGGATCAGCCTGTGATGCCAGCTGGGAATTCACTTGTGGGAAAGTGCTGCTCCCCCAGGGACAGGGGTTCTGTGGGCAGCACTTCTCAGCTCTTCCCTGCAGCTCTGGATGCTGCTGTAGCTTCATGCTGTGCTTTGTGAAAGATGCACTTCCTTGATGTTAATCCTGCTAATTGCATTTTAAAAATACTTCCTGTAAAGCAGAGAGTGTCTGGAGGTCTCATAGTAAATACTAAGTCAAAAAAAAAAAAAAAGTTTTCCACATTCCATCCAAAATTTGTAGTATTCATTTTAATGTATTATTTGAAAAATGTAGAATTGGTACTTTTATTCTATATAATATTCCTAAGTATCAGGTTATATATTTTCACCTAGATGGATTTAAAGCTTTGTAAGGTAAATTAAATATAGAAATCTCACCTGGCTGCATTCTTGCTGCATGTTTAGGTCCCTGTAGCTGACAAACTTTTGAGCTGATGAAAAATCTGACCACTTGGTAGAATTGATTGTTTATCCCCACCTTTTAAATATTGCCAGTGCTTTGAAAACCTTTTTTGACTTTTGTTTTTATTTTCTCTTTATCAGATGCAGTAGTTGGATCCACTAAGAGTAATACAATTTGTCCTGGTGAGTTTGAATTGACTTTGAGTTTTGAAACTTGTCTCGTGTGCTGTGTATGGTATTCTAATAAAAAAGAAAAAGTTAGGTATGCCCAGACTTTATTTCTTTTAATACTTTTTATTGAAATAGATGCAGGGGCTTTGCTTCACTTGGGATGACTGGAAGGTGAAGGAACATTTTCATCTGTTTTTAAGTTACTGGGGTTTTTTTTCCTAGTAAACCTTGCTACTGAAAGCTTAAATTGTTCATTTTTCTTGCAGATAATTACCAAACAGCACAACTACTTGCCTTAATTTTGGAGCTGCTTACTTTCTGTGTGGAACACCACACATACCACATCAAGAATTACATTATGAACAAAGATTTGCTAAGAAGAGTACTGGTATTGATGAATTCAAAACACACGTTTCTGGCCTTGTGTGAGTATGGAGCTGTTGTGATTTCCTTCTCCCAGGCTTGGCGTGCAGTATGTGGAAGGTGTTCCAGTGTACACTTGACCTTGGAATTTGTGTTAATGAGTGTGAAAGATTTTAATTCTCTGGGTTTGGGGGTGCATCTTCCTCTGGGTAACCCCAGGGGTTTCAGTTCTTTCCATGAGCCCTGGCATGTGGTTATAAACAGCTTGAATTTTTCTTCCCCCAGGTGCTCTTCGCTTTATGAGGAGGATAATTGGGCTGAAAGATGAATTTTACAACCGTTACATCACCAAGGGAAACCTCTTTGAGCCAGTTATCAACGCTCTGCTGGATAATGGCACTCGGTACAACCTGCTCAACTCTGCTGTGATTGAGCTATTTGAGTTCATCAGAGTGGTGAGTGCAGCTCCAACAGGAGCACCCAGCTCCCTGGGAAACAAGGATTTGTAGCCAGTTGCTGCCAGTGCCCTCGTGTGTGGGAGGCTTTGCTGGGAATCTCTGTGGTCTGTGAAAGTGAAGGGTGGTTTTCAGTTGTAGGATATGGTAGCTGCTGTCTTTTCCAGCAGGAAGAACATAAGGAATTGAAGGATTTGCCTGATATGGTGTGAGACTTGTTAGAGGGGACTGGCCAAAAGGTTCCTGGTCCCACATGAGCTACTGTAGTTGCTGAGGGCTGGGGAAAGTTGGAGCCTGTGGGGAGAACAGGGCACAGCTCTCCTACATAAAATATCCTGGTTTAGCAGAAGTATCACAGTTGAGACACTGCTGAATCCATTGTCTGTTTCTGTGGAAAGCCTAATAAATATTTCTTGATCTCATCTCTTTTATTAAGGATGCTTCACATTTGTATAATACTGTACAATAATGCTTTGGCTCTGGGCAAGAAATCAGTTACTTTCCAAAGTAAACTCAAAAGCTTTCTGAACTTCTGCCTGTGCCCATTTGAGGCTGAAACCCTGTTTTGTTCTTCTACAGGAAGATATTAAGTCCCTTATTGCACATATAGTTGAAAACTTCTATAATGCACTTGAATCTATTGAGTATGTTCAGACATTCAAAGGACTGAAGACAAAATATGAGCAGGAAAAGGACCGACAAAGCCAGAAGCTGAACAGGTGGGCCGCAGTTCCTTTGCTCTGAGCCTGGCAGGGGCTGCCACACTGCAGGGTTGCTCCTCACTTTTCCCTTTCCCTAGAGGACAGCAGGAGCAGGAGGCTGGGACTGGGGTTGGGTTTCATCCTTGGTGAAAACTTCCTGGATTAGAGGAAAGCCCCATCTGCCTTTCCTTGTGGCCAAGTGTAGCAGGAGCGGATGTTGAGTAAATGTTGTGTTCAGAAAACTCTCAGCTTAAGAAGAGCAGAATGTTGCTCTGTCACTCTGCTCTGGGATGCAGTCTGGCTCATCATCCGCTGGGGTGTTGGTGAGTTTTGGGGTGGGGGCAGAACCAGAGGTGGAGCTGGATTGCCTTCTCAAATGCACTGAATTCCCTCTGAAGCTCTGGAAGGCGTTTCTGCTGCTCAGTGTGGAACAGCAGCCAAGCTGGAATCCCTGTGCGTGTCTCTTCCAGTGTCCCATCCATATTGCGGAGCAACAGATTCCGCAGGGATGCCAGAGCCTTGGAGGAGGATGAAGAAATGTGGTTCAATGAAGATGAAGAGGAAGAAGGCGAAGCTGTTGTACCTCCAGTTGAGAAGTCAAAACAGGAGGATGATTTTCCAGATAGCTATGAAAAATTTATGGAAACTAAAAAAGGTATTTACTCCGTTTGAGCTTGCTGGCACTGGAAGTGCTCCATGGCAGATCCGTGGAGTATCACTAGACTAACCTGTGGTTTGTGCTCTGTACCTCGAGCAGCAGCACAGGATATTCCATGTCATTGAGTCATGAGATCCAAGCTTGTCTTTGCAAGCCAGTTTAGGATTAAAATAACAAGTTAAACTGCTTGGAGCACGCATCTGGTTTAAATGGCATTCAAAAGCAGGACTTTGAATGTGCCTGTGTGCTCCAGGTGAGCCATGTCCCTGTGCCCTGCTCAGCATCCAGGCCCTGCTCAGTTTGCTGCTGGTGGGCTCAGGATGGGCTTGGTTGGGGAACTGAGAATTGCAGCAGAATTGGAACCAAAACAACCTGCTGGCTCTCACCCTGCGATTGCACTGTGATGTGGATTGTACTCCTTGGTGTGCAGCCGATACCTAAGTGTGACAATGTTTGTCCCTCAGCTAAGGAGAGTGAAGACAAAGAGAATCTTCCAAAAAGGACTTCAGCTGGGGGATTCAAATTCACTTTTTCCCACTCAGCCAGCGCAGCCAACGGTGCGAACGGTGCAAACAGCAAGTGCGTGGCAGCTCAGACATCACCAGCGAGCTCCAACGGCTCCTCTTCCAAGAACACGGCCCTGAGCCCAGCAGTGCCGGCCCCCAAGGTGGGACAACTCGGGTGGGGCTCTCCTGGGCCACGGCAGCAGGGCTGAGCTGGGCATAAATTCACCCTGAGCCCTCCAGGGAATCCCTGGCTGCTCTGGGGAGGTCTGAGTGGGGCTGCTCTCTGTTGGAATCTAGTGGGAATCCGTCTCATCCCGCATCCTCTGCATCATTCCACTGTTGCCACCTTTTTTCCTCTGAGTTGCTGCTCTGTGTATCTGATGTAGAAAGGAAATTGGGGGTTTTGGGAGCTCTGTGAGTGCCCCTCCAGCTTGGGAATTATTGAGTGTTTTTGAGGAGACAAATGCAGTGAGTGAGGTCTCTGTGGTGCCTGACTCAGCTGGGCATTACTGGAATCCTCAGCCATCCTGAGCAGCTACAGAAAAGTGTGGCAGGGATTCATTGCCCACCCTGAGGCTGAGCAGTTGAAGGGATGTCAGTCAACCTGCACATTTGTGTTTGTCCAGCTGGGCTAAAAGTGATTTTTTTAAACAATTCTCAGTCCAGACCCAGAGGAGTGAGGAAGCTCCAGTACTTCTTGCAGCTTGAGGTTCAAACCCACTCTCCAGACAAATGGGACTTGGAATGCCAAAGGCATCACAAGAAACCTGTTTCTGCAGGCTAATGTGTCCCATACAGGTTGGCTGGAGGCTGAGTACTAAAGTTGCAAATTCCTAGGTATTTTTTCAATGTGAAAACTTCCCTTTTTTTCCTTTTTCTGATTGGCAGGGAAGTCTAGTTGGGCTAGTGGATTATCCTGATGATGAAGATGATGATGAAGAGGAGGAGACATCTCCAAGGAAAAGACCTCGTCTGGGTTCATAAAAGAAACCAAAACTTTGGAATAAGAACTTTTATTACGGGGTTTCAAATGCTGCAACTGTTTTAAGAGCTAAAAAGAATCTGATTCAGAAAGCTTTCTCCCATGAGTATATAAGATAATACAAGGAGTAGCAAAAGAAACTCGGAGTATCAGCTAGAAAGGGTTAGTTCTGTAAACACAAAGCTTCCAAGGAACTTAATGTCTTTCTAGAAAGTAAGGAGTCTGCCATTCAGGCTGTCAAAAAAATGAAAAACTAAAAAAAAAACGGTGGGTTAGTATTCTCAGAACCTGGATGATGGCTTCTCAGCAAGGAAAGTCTCAGGTGTTGGGAGGGAAAAGGGGAGGGAAAGGTATGGTAACACTTTTTTAAAAATATTGCAGGGTTTCCCCAGTGTTTAACAGAACTAGGAAAAAATTTTCAAGCTTAAATTTTGAACCCAGTAATCTTAATTTTGTAATGGTGCTGTCAGTTGTGTTCTTTTAGCAATGCCTCTTTTAAAAAAATTTTAAGGGAAAACTAACTCTGTTTGCATAAGAACAATCCATATTTTGGGACCATTTATTACCAACTAAACTGCATTTCTCATGGTTGGAGGGAGGGATGCTGCAGTTATAGTGCATGTTGAGTTGTTTAAAACAGTTAAAATAAGTTTTAATTTGTATTTTCCAAGAGGAGAGAATGGAAGCTGGATTCAAAATGGAAGGTTTTGCTTGTTTTATCAGTGAGACGTCCAGAACTATCTATGCCAAGGAGCAGTGGCTTCCCAGGAGTCTGCAGGAGCTGCTTGTGTCAGGTGGGGCTGTACCCAGCACATCCCACAGCTGCTGGCTCCAGGCTGGGAAGAGCCTGAATTCCAACCACGTTCCATGGTGTTCCAGGGGCTGCCTCCTCTCAGAGCAGCCGTTCCCCTGTCTGGGAGTTGAAATTGCACGGTTGAGGTGGGAATAAGAAACACTCACAGCTTTTTCACACTGATGGACTGAGCAGCATTTTAACACCAAAGTCAGTTTGGAGCAAGATGGGATTATTGCCAAGAGAACACCTTGAGGGCTTGGAGGCAGAATCCACCAGCAGCACCTGAACCTGGGGGTGGTACAAAAGCTGCTTTTTTTAAAAAACAAAAGCACATTCCACATAGGTGAGTGAACTGTGACAGAAATAGGGGAGTTCATGGCAGGGTGACAGAGGCAAACAGTCCAGGTTTTATTTTCAAGAGCAGCATGTGAACTGTAAATATTTTAATGTTAGTTTGCCCATATGTGATCTGAGGTCATGATGAAGTGAGAGGAGATTTCCCAGCGACCATGTCAGAGATGTTAAAGATGGAACCAGCTGCAATCCACCACATAGATCACTCTTGTAATATGTGTTATGGGTCCATTTCTCCTGGAATAGTTTAAACTGAAGCAGTTTCTCTGTTTTGGAGATTTTTGTAGTTAGTTTTAATTTTAGCTCTTGTTTGGAAAAAAATGGGCTGTCTGTGTAGATATGAAGTATAGTTTTTTCCATAAAACAGAAGTTTATTTTGTATTAAAGATACCACTGTACTTGTTTTACACCATTTGTATACATGTGGTGATATTAATGCTGAACTGTAAAATTCAGGAATTAAAATGTGACCCTGTAATTCCATAATTATTGCTTTTGTTTGGTTTGTTACATCTGCTAAGTGAACTCAGACTTTTCAATGTGGCTGTTGTAGGATATTGTTTAAGGTTAGTTATGCAGGTTTCAGAGTAACTCCATACCACTGGCTGGAATCCCAGAGGGAATGGGGGAGCTCTTCCTGATGCCTATGCGAGATACAGGTGCTCTGATGGACCTGGGGACAGTGGTGGTGTCCTTGGAGAGCTCCAGGCCATCCAGCACAGGACTCTGAGGGAACTTCCACCTGTCAGCTCCAGAGCCAAGGAAGTGTTTGCCATGCAAGAGGAGCTGCAGTGTCCCCCTCGTGTGTTCACTCTTGGGCTGCTTTGCTTCCCTGTGGCTCTTTTGTCTCCATCAGTAAAGAAGATTGCTAGGCCATGAGAGCAGCAGTTACCTGGGATGTGCCTTCACTCACCTGAGGAGAAGTGGCATCACCTGGAGCGTGGATCCACGTTCCCAATCTCTCCCACAGCCTCCCGAGCCAAGCTCTCCATGGGACTCCCGGGGGGTGTCAGTCCTTGCTCTGCTTCTCACCACGCCAACGCCTGCTGCACTACGGCAGGAGCATTAAAAACACACTCAGACAGGAGACTTTCACAGCAAAATCAAGAATGTCATGAATTTATATAGTTCCTAGGAAAGGACTGGGTGAAGTGGCATTAGATATCCTGTTAAACACCAACCTGCAATCCTGGGAGAAGGTGACACCCAGCACTCTCTGGCTGTTCCCTGGGGCTGTCACCCCTCGGTGCTGGTTCCCAGTCTGCCCTCGTGGGGAGCTGCGTTTGTACTCCTGCCTGGGCCCTTCTACTGCCACTCTTTTGGGGAAAGAACAGAACATCTGCTAACGTGTACCAGCTATAGATGTTATTTTAATAAAAATTCCATGAAACTTTAATGGGTGGGTTTCTCTCTTTTCCTGGGAGTTGCTGTGGCAGTCAGTGAGGTGATGACATGGGCAAAGGGCAGCCTCTTTCTTCAGATTTGTCACAGCCAAATCAGTAAAGGACTTAAAAATATTTCTGCTGCTCTGGCAGTGAATTGCTGGCAACAGTCTCTGCTTTATTTAATGTTGCATTTATTGCAAACTGGGACCTGGGGACTGGGAACTGCCCCAAAAGTCTGTAAAATGCTGTAACCTGGAGTTAATTTGTGAATGCCTCGAGTCCCAGGGTACATTGGCTTTCTCACAAATGAGGTGGTCGCGGGTGCAATTCCTTGTGAAATCAGATTTTATTACACTGCACAGCTGGAAAAGAGCCATTTGTTTATCATGGGCTAATGGAAGGAACCAGGTTCTGCACTGTTCAAACGTTGAGCTCAGAGCTGTTGCCTCAGGAATTCCTTTCCCAGCTCTCCATTGCTGCCTCTGCTCTCCAGGCTCAGGGCTCAGGGCTGGAGCAGGGCTGTGCTCTGCAGTGCTGCCACGGCCTCGCTGCAGGACAGAGTCAGGGACTTTCCAGCACTCTGGAAAACGAGTGTTCATGCTGTGTTTCAGTGGCCTTTGCAATAGGGAGTTACCAGGGACTGAGCTGCTTGTCTGAAAGTTCTATAAATCCAAGTGCAAGCTTGGAAATCCCTTTACTTACTGATAATTTATTCTAAAACATCCTTCTGTTCTTGCCTGCATAAGTGGCTTGGTATGGGGAAAAACAAATGTTTCAATATATTTTGTGTAAGGTAGTGCTCATAAAACAGGTCCAGAGAAAGGTGATGTCCCTTAGGACAGAACAGGTGATTTAGCACTGAGTTTTCAAGAAAAAAGCAGGATGTGATGAAATTGAGGAAAAAATCCACCAGCGACTGTTAACATGAAACATCTTGTTTTATTCCAGGTATTTTAGAGTCTTGTGTGACTTGATGTATTTGTGCATTCTTTTTAAACCTGGTGGTAAAGTAAGCAAATATTTGTTCTTTTCTGTGCAGTCTTAAATTGCCCCTGCTTAGAGCACCAGTTGTTGTTCTCATGATTGAACGCTGGGCTTTTGAAAAATTGCTGTAATGGTGCGACTCAGCTAGTTGGTGTTTTCTGGGGCAATTTGTGTGATTGTGTTTATTAAAAAGGGACTGCCTGAGTTCCATGGTTTAATTATCCTTCTCTCAGCTGGCCTCAGGAAGTGGCTTGTTGAAGTGCAGGGGAAAAGCAAATGTGATGAAGGCAAAAGGAGCTGGAGGTGTCAGGGAGGGACAGTGCTGTGTGAGCCCCCAGCCACCAGAGCAAATCTCAGTTACTCTCGTGTCTGAGGGCTGATTTCATCTTTGTTGTTTTATGATGAAGCACTGTAGATTTTACACTTGCAGTTCGGGGAGCAGCAAGGCAGTGGAGGTGCATCTGTGTGTCCTTAAAAGAAGAATCACTTCCCCATGGGAATCATCACAACCTTCCCAGACTTTGGCACAGCCCAGTGTAAAGCCGTGAACTAAAGAACCAGAGAGCTCTGATTTCCAGCAGCTCCCTTGGGATAAACTGGGCAACTGAGATGTGTTGTTCATCTTTGCATGCACTGGGCTTTAATGTCTGCTCAGGCAGTTCTGAAGTCCTGTTGCTGGAAGGAACCAATCCTAATAACCAGTCAGGAAGGAATAATACCATTTTATAGGAAGCTCCATAGCAGCCAGCATACAAAATCTGCTACAAAATGTAACTGTTTCCTCCTTTCACAGAGTTTTCTGACCCAAATACACCTGTAAGTACTTTTTTCCTATATAAAAGGTTTTCATTCTGTGCCTTTTCCCTCCTATTACCTCAGAACAGAGATGCGTTTTTCAAAACTTTGGCAAAGCTGGGAATTCTTCCAGCTCTTGAAATTGTAATGGTGAGTGAAACTTCAAGCTGATTTTAACCCAAACAGAAGAGCCACAGCCACTGAAGCAGCTCTGGCTCTGTGTCAGTTTTGCTGTGCTGGGAGTGGAGTTGGTTGGAGCATTCGCGATGCAGAGGCTGCTCCCAGCTCTGAAGTGCCTGAGGTGGCTGCTCTGGGCATTTCTCCTCTCTGTGAGCCTGTGGTCAGTGCAGTCCTTGGCACAAGGGGCTCTAAAAATTGGGGGAGGCTCTTTGTGCAGTGGCAGCTGGATTGTTGTTGTGGTTGCTGCTGGCCTAGGGCCAGAGAAGTATTTTTAGATAATCTTGAACTGTTGGCCAGTTCTTCCCAAAAGATGCCATAATCCTGTCGTTAGCAGATTAATCTGTCCTAATCAGCAGTGGGAAAACAGAATTTCTTTCACTCCTGTGGTTGAAGCAGCTGTTGCTGCCTGAGCACTGCCCTCCCTGTTTCAGTGCTGCTGTTCCTCGAAAACATGAAATTCCAGGGGGTTTCTGTGCTGGAGTAACAGCCTGTGAACCGAGCAAGGGACACGGACTGCAAGGAAAACATTCAAGTCCTGTAGATGTTCAGTGATCAGATCAGCCCCAATCCTATTATTCTGTTCCAGGACTAGCCCAGTCCCAACGTGTCCTGTTGTGTCACTGTGTTAGGCTGAGAAGTTGTTCTTTTCTCTGAGAAAATCACATCACACAAATCACACATAAGGGAGTTTTTCCTTCCTGTTGCATGTAAATGAGACAGAAAGTCTTGTACAAAGTCATGTGTCCAGTTGGTCCTTTGGTACGAAGTGAGTAAATTGTAGATCACAGGTACAGATCAGTGTCTCAGATATTCTGGCAAGTAGCACGAGGTGAATTTTTCCTGCCTAAATTAGGGCCGTCAAATCCACACAAAATCTTGTGTCCTTTCCAATGGAGGGAAAAAGTGGCGAAAAAATGTTGCTGGTTTCTGTTGTTTTTCTGTAACCTCATTACTGTGTTTTTCATAGAAACTTGGTAATTAAACATTCCCAAAAATTTTAACTCTATTTCTTTGCAGCTTTACTTGATAATAAATACCAAACTTGATTTTGAAAAACAAATCTCTTACTTTTTAGGGAATGGATCATCTGCAGGTTAGATCTGTTGCCACAGATATATTGTCAAATTTAGAAGACTTCTGTCCCTTCATGGCCCAAGAATTTATAATGCAGGAGGCTCAGCAGAGTGACCATATGAGTAGAAGTGGTTTGGAGTTTGTAAAAATATACCAGTCTTACGGCAGCCAGGAAACAAACCAGCCAAATAAAATTTCCATTTTCTATTTAATTTTAATTTTTATTTTTTAAAAATACAGAAACTTAGGGAATTCATGCTCTTGTAGCCAATTATTATGTGTTTTCCTTGTTTTGGTGTTTTGTTTTTTTTTTTGCAGGATGCCTCTCTCATCATTGAGCTGATGCTGCCATCCTAATCCTGAATTTGGAGGAGCTGATTAATTAATGGATGTACTCTGCTTGATCCAGGGAATGTGCTGGCCACAGCTGATGTAAGAAAACACAAAAGAAGTCAGTAGAATTCTTTGTAGGCTCTTTTTTTGTTACTCCTCCTGTTATTTAAAAGGTGGATGTGTGTGCCAGTGTTGAATGACGTGATTTTCTCTCTTAGAATTCAAAAATATTTTCATACCTGGATTTCTTCTACATCTGCTGTGTTCCTGTTCTCACTGCACCACTTCTGGCCAGTGCTTCAGAAGACACCTGTGAAATAGATAAGGACGATTTTTATTTCTTGTCCCCCTTTCAGGTCAGTGGTGCTTGGCAGGGACTTGGCAGTGCTGGTCCTGTGGATCAGCTTGTGAAAAAACTGCTATTGAAGAGTCCTGAGGCTGAGAAGAGGCTAAGGATAGTCCTGGTCTTGAATTCAAAACACCTCTTTCTGGCCTGGAGTATGGAGCTGCTGTGATTTCCTTCTTCCAGGCGTGGTGTTCACTGTGTGGAAGGTGTTCCAGTGTACACTTGAACATGGAATTTGTTTAATGAGTGTGAATGAGATTTTAATGCTCTGGTTTGGGGCTGCATCTTCTTCTGGGTAACCCCAGGGGGTCTCAGTTCTTTCCATGAGAAGCAGATTGGAGCCCTGGCTCCAGTTCTTGAGTTTATTCT
Organism: Picathartes gymnocephalus; assembly: GCA_013390045.1. Taxonomy (NCBI): domain Eukaryota; kingdom Metazoa; phylum Chordata; class Aves; order Passeriformes; family Picathartidae; genus Picathartes; species Picathartes gymnocephalus. The sequence goes on along the minus strand of WEKY01019214.1, from coordinate 524,350 downwards.
TCACAGAGGTGCTCTTCACTTCATGAGCAAGGTAATTGGCCTGAAAGATTAATTTTATAAGCATTACACCATCCCAGGAAACCTTTTTGAGGCAGTTATCAGTGTTCTGTTGGATAATGGCACTGGGTACAACCTGCTCAGCTCAGCTGCGTGAGTCCAGCAGTGCTGAGTTCAGCTCTGACATGTCCGTGGCACTTCAGCTCCAAAGGCAAAATGCAGCTCTCCAAGATTGCAACACCTTGGTTAATGAAGTGTCACACACAGCACTGGGACACTGCTGAGTCCATTGTCTGTTTCTGTGGGAAGCTTAATAATTATTTCTAGATCTCAGCTCTTTTATTAAGGATAAATCCGATTGCTTCACATTTGTTCTTTACAACACGGTTTTGGCTCTGGATAAGGAATCAGTTATTTTTCCAAAGTGAACTCAAAAGCTTCTTGAACTTCTGGTTCTGCCCATTTGAGGCTGAAACCCTGTTTTGTTCTTCTACAGGAAGATATTAAGTCCCTTATTGCACATATAGTTGAAAACTTCTATAATGCACTTGAATCTATTGAGTATGTTCAGACATTCAAAGGACTGAAGACAAAATATGAGCAGGAAAAGGACCAACAAAGCCAGAAACTGAATAGGTAGGCTCCAGTTTCTGGCAGTTCTGAAGTCCTGTAGTTGGAAGGAACCACTCCTAATAATCAGTCAGGAAGGAATAACACCATTTTTGAGGAAGGTCCATAGCAGCCAGCACACAAAATCTGCTACAAAATGTAACTGTTTCATCCTTTCAGAGAGTTTTCTGACCCAAATACAATTGTAATTACTTTTTTCCTATGTCAGTTTCTGTGCTCTGAGCCTGGCAGGGGCTGCCACTCTGTAGGGCTGTTCCTTGCTTTTCTCTTTCCCAGAGGACAGCAGGATTCTAGTTCCCTCTGTATAGTTTTAGACTGTAAAGATGTTTTAAGTATTTACATATTAATGCTGAGCTGTACAACTCGGGAATTAAATGACTCTGAAATTGTAGTAACATTTATTGTTTATAATTGTTGTTTTAATAAAAATTCCATGAAACTAGAAGGGGTGGGTTTGTCCCTTTTCCTGGGAGTTGCTGTGGCAGTCATGGCAAAGGGTAACCTCTCCATGAGGTTGTGCCATGGGCAAAGGGTGACCTCTCCTGGCTTCTTTTTGAGTCTGTGAAAGCCGATCCAGTAAAGGACTTAAAAATAGTTCTGCTACTCTGGAAATGAATTGCTGGCAACAGTCTCTGCTTTATTTAATGTTGCATTTATTGCAAACTGGGACCTGGGGACTGGGAACTGCCCCAAAAGTCTGTAAAATGCTGTAACCTGGAGTTAATTTGTGAATGCCTCGAGTCCCAGGGTACATTGGCTTTCTCACAAATGAGGTGGTCGCGGGTGCAATTCCTTGTGAAATCAGATTTTATTACACTGCACAGCTGGAAAAGAGCCATTTGTTTATCATGGGCTAATGGAAGGAACCAGGTTCTGCACTGTTCAAACGTTGAGCTCAGAGCTGTTGCCTCAGGAATTCCTTTCCCAGCTCTCCATTGCTGCCTCTGCTCTCCAGGCTCAGGGCTCAGGGCTGGAGCAGGGCTGTGCTCTGCAGTGCTGCCACGGCCTCGCTGCAGGACAGAGTCAGGGACTTTCCAGCACTCTGGAAAACGAGTGTTCATGCTGTGTTTCAGTGGCCTTTGCAATAGGGAGTTACCAGGGACTGAGCTGCTTGTCTGAAAGTTCTATAAATCCAAGTGCAAGCTTGGAAATCCCTTTACTTACTGATAATTTATTCTAAAACATCCTTCTGTTCTTGGGGTCAGCAATGAGCCTCTTAAAACTACCACTTATTAATTACTTCTTCCTTCAGCTTTTCTGCAAGCATCTTCCTCTTCTGGAGCAGCCTTTGCTTCTCTTCTGACATTTCCTAAAAACAGAGCGAAAACAACACAGCAGTGAACAGCTTCCCTGGCAAGCACCAGTGCCCACCTTGGACCAGAGAGGTGGATGGGGCTCCTGCCACCACCCCGCCCTCTCCCTCTGCCCTGATGGGTTTTGGGACCCCCAACCTCAGCTTCAGCTCCTGCTGAGCAATTGTCCTGAAGGCTCCCCAGTCTTCTGGGCACTTTTTGAGCATAATAAAATGCTCAGCAACTCTGAAAAATATTTGAGGCACTACAAAGTCTGTAGACTTAAGTACACACCCTTAAGTACTGCTCTATAAAGGAGTGTAATGATTTTTGGGGTTTGAAACAGAACAATTATTACACTGTTGTAATGTCAGAGTGTTGTAAGGTCTTCTAGTATTTTCCTCTTATTTTGAGACAGTTTTCAAGCATTTGCAAAAGAAAAAAGAAAATCCCTGAGATTTAAGGAGACCATACAATAGGTGACACACTAGGAGCAAACTGGCATTTCACCCACTTGTAAACTGAAATAATCAGGAGGGTTTGATGATGCTGAAGCAAAGCAATTCCAAGTTCATCACTGAAACTTCCAGCCATAAGCTTCTGCAAAACCAGTAACCTGGAAACATTTCCCTCTCCTTGTTTTTCTTTAACCCATTCCCACTCCTCAGCAGCAGCGTGGACACCTGCACTGAAAGCACCCCGGGGTTTATATGAAAGTGCTTCACCTCTTTGGGAGGGGGCTCCTCCTCTTTCTGGTCAGTGTTTGGTGCTGGTGGTACATTATTTTTTGACTCTTTCTTTGTAGCCAGCAGCAGGTCTCGTTTTTTCTTTAGGTAATCCTCACGTTGTTTCAGCTGCTGCTTTTCAGTTTCTGATAAATTCTGCGGAAAAAAATTAAAATTTTGAAATTAATTTTTTTGTACCAATGTTCTGTGCAAGAAAAGCACATTTACATCCTATTTGCCTCCAAAATTATTAGGTGATAACAAATCCAAGTTGAGGCTTCAAGTCAGAGCTGTCTCCTAAGAAATTACGAAAGGACTGAATGCTGAATTCTACTCTAAAACCAAAAATCATGAGCTGAACTTTGTGCTAATTAAAACTGTGAATAACATGAAAGAGTGTTTACATGTTTGTTAAAAAAAAAAAACAAACCAAAACAACGCAAACCCACCTGATTACAGTAACAGAAAAATCTGTATTTAAATATAATACTATTTTAAATATATATTCTACATGCAATCCTATGTTTTTTCATTCTAGTTCTATGTTTGACTTTTTTTCTTATTTGTTTTTAACTTACAGGTCCTTTCACCCCAGCTTTTTGCACTGTGTTCTCTGAACCTTTCCCAGCAGACCTTTTCTTAGTGTCTTCTTTCCCCTTGGTACAAGAGGGCTGGGGTAAGTTTTCAGTTCCTTTTTGTACTGGGCAAACAGGTTTGGGGTCTTCTTTTGTAGATTTATGAGATCCCTCTGAGTAATTTTGCATAGAAAACCATTAGAAAGAATAGAAATACATCAGATAAAAATAATCAATCAGAACAGAACGTCATGAAATAGTAAAACATTCCATGTTGGAGGGCATTCCTGCAAGGTACCTTGTCCAAACACATTTTACTCACAGCTTTATCCAGCCAAGTTCTTAAAATCTTGATATAAGTGAACTCTTGGATAATTTAAAACCAGCATCATGTTACCCACTCAGCATTGCACTCCCCCTAAAATTACCTAGTGGGCATTTTGGACTTTCTTCAGAATCCTCAGCTCCCTCAGTGGATTCCTTAACTTTTACAGCTTCTCTCGAATCTCCTGGAAAATTGTGGGTCACATCTGGGGCTTTGAGTTTAGCACGTGCCTTGAATTAGAAAAAAATCCAAGAGTTACATTTCCTGGCACTGTACCTCAGGCACAGAACTGTCCACACAAAGGAATCTGCCAAAAGAACTTCCAATTAAAACTGTGTTGTTTACACTAAACACAATGCAACCCATCTCTCAGAATTTCTGCCTAGAAATTGTCTATGCTATTTATCAATCATGTAATTCATGTCAGAACCCCACACCATTCATTAAAATATGATTTTTTTTTTTTGTGTTAAAGCATTCTTTTAACAAAAAACCTATCACTGAACACTTTCACCTTCTCTGGCCAGGTGAACTTGATTGGAGGCTCTGCAATCTGACTTGTTTATCAAGAATATTGATATTCTTGGATGGTCTACAGAGATTTGGATAAACCTGCCTGTTTTCCCAGTCAAGGGGAGATTTATTGCCATGATTCCACAATTTGGTCAGTGCCCATTTACATTCAGTTTCCTTTCTCTGTGGTTTACTCTGATGGACACCAGGGGATGTTCTCTTGGAGAGGATTTCTGGCTCCTGGTGATTAGTTCTGTCTTGTGAACACTTACTGAATAACTACAGTGTCCATCAAGTGATCCTGAAGGTAATTCCTGCAGGATTACAGGTGCTGTCATCTCCAAGCAGCTTACACTTTGAAGGCTCTTTGATCCTGCCAGTATCAGTAACTCAGCTGCTCTCTGGATCTGAAAGGTTGACACCTTACCAAGATTTCAGGGTTCAGGTGCTGAGCAGGGAATGTGCTTCTGGTGGGATACTGATGGACCACAGCCTGGGAGGGATCCAGGCACAGCCAGGACAGGAATATCAGGGGATTTCTTCATCATCCCCATAACTCTCACGCAAAGGTAAAATACTCACTTCTTCAGTCCTCTTTCTCTCTTGCTCTATTTCATACTCCTCCTTAGATTTTCTGTAACAATGAACATGAGTAAATATTCAAAGCTCCTTTAGTGTTAGTGATTTTCAGGGAAATTTAACACCGCTTAAATATCTGAGGACTATCAAAGCTATTACAAGGTAATGTGAATGTGTCAGTATCCAAAATATTTCCATGACTTAAGTCTTAATAGAAGTAAATAATTGGGATAAACACAAAAAGCCTATTGTCCTCAACTGTCTTTGTGCAAAAATAATAAGGGCTTATCTATTCCTTTATTTCATTTGCTAATTTAAAGACAGGAAGGGAAGTATTTCTAGAATACAGAGGGAAAATAGCATTGTCTAATATAACCTGGGTGGATTAATCTGCTATTCTTTGTTTATGCGTCTGTGAGCTGGGAGTGGGGGAGAATCTGCAGAAATTGTATTGATCTCACACATCAATATTTTGATATTCCTGAGCACACCCACTGCCCAGCACCACCCATTTTCTCTCAGGTGGGATGTTGACGAGAATATTTGTGTTATTTGTAAGATGAAGGCAGTTTCCTGGAAAATGCTGGAAGAGTTAGGTCCTACAGACCTTTATTTCAAAATAACATACAAAGTGGGACTGACTGATTTCTTACCTTAGAACTTCCCTAAGTATTTTCATTTCTTCCTGTTCAATTTCACTGAATACATCAGAACCCTCTGTCAAACACTCAGGCAACACACCTGGAAAAAACCAGCAAGATTTATGCATTACTCTAAAGAAAATTATTTTGTGCTCCAATTGGTGGGGAAGAAAAGAAAACTAAAAAAAACCCCAAACACAAGAAAATCACATTCACAAAACCAAAGCCATGTAATTCTTCCTCTGAAACTGTTTCTACAAAGCTCCCAGAGATCCTGGAGGAAAAGGTCCTAAATCCTGGTAGCAAAAAGGCCGAGATTTCTGGCAATGGAAGTTCTGACATCTAAGTTAAGTCAAACTCTGGACTGAGTCACATTTCCTGTAGGCTGCAATTCAGCCATGGCCACCTGAACCACTCCCAAATTTAGCTGTTCTGTGAAAGGTGAAATTTAAAAATTATTTTCTGAAAAACACACATACACTAAGAAGATAAAACAAAATAGTAAAACTAAAGACATGGAAGAAAGAAGTTGCATTAAAAGCCTTTCAGAAGCATCACCAGAGCAGCAAAGTTGAGTGTGGATTATTTTCTCTTCATCTTCTTTCTCATGCAGGTATGAGCACGATGAAGGCCTTAACTTGTGCTTTCTGAATGGATTTTTCAGTGTGAATTGTAGAGTAGCACAGCAGACACTACACCTGTGGATGCGAGCAAAAGCCTGAGTAAAGAACTCAGGCATGTTTGGAGCAAGATTTTTCTCTCTTGCTCCAAACATGCCTGAGTTCTTTACTCAGGCTTTTGCTGGCATCCACATACACCATCCTTGCCATGCAAGGAGCAGAATTCCAACTACTGACATTGCCCCGTTTGAGGAACTGCTCTAACTCAGAATTGTCACCAAAATTCTGCAACAGAAAACTCAGTCAAGTTTCACAGGGAAATTTAGACAGACCTGAAAAATCTGTTAACTTGAAAATACAGACAGCTGTCACTGGGAGTACAAGCCAAGGACTAAGTAATGAAATCGCTGCCACAGTAACATCAACTGGATGTTTTCCAGCAACTTGAACTGGAACAGAACCAGCACTCCACACTCATTTATGAATGGCTTAAGGAGTCATCAAAAGAACACAAAAAACCTGCAGTGAGTCCCCAGATTCATCACTTCTCACCATTCCTTTCTTTGATGATTCGAATTGCCTGCAGTTGCATTTCAATATTTTTCTGTACCATCATTTTTTTAAATAGTCTAAAATCTTCTGCTGCCAACACTGTTTGCAGAATGGCCTGTGGGAGGAAAGATATGCACAAAATTAAACCCCCACAGAAATCCTAAGCAGCCCAGCCTGCTTGAAATTAGCTTGATTTTTCAATTCTCAGGAGCATGTTTTTAATAATTATATTTCTTTCTCCTATCTGTCTATTTTTCCAGATATACAAGAAGAGCTTATGGTCAGGAAAATATATTATGGTGGTTTATGTCTTTAGATCAACATGCCTACAATAACATTATGACACTATTATAATATTAGGACAAAACTGGGTTTCCCAGTGTAAGTTTACAGCTGCAGTTCAACTGAAAATTACAGTTTCACCATGAAAACTTTTCCAACTTTCAACTCCTGCCAGCTGTGTTAGGGAAAACATCAAGCTAAGAATGAAATCCATCTACTCCTTAATGAAGGCAAATACCTGGGAGGTGTGAGTCTTTGCAAGAGGAGAAGAAAAAGCTTCTTGAAATTTCTCCTCATTAATTCCAACTTCTTTAAGGTAGTCCTCTAGTAATCTCTCCACCTGTAAGACAATATAAGCCTTACCTTCTAAGGTTTTTCCCTGAGAATTATAGGAATTTTTGTCATAATTGTTTATTCTTTTCTGCTGATGTTGTGGTTTTTAAACTCAAGGGAAAATCATTACAATAGTGTAACTGACTTTTCTGATGTCAGGTTTTGTTTGCTTTCATGAACTGTTCAAAATGAGCATTTTTATTGCTGAATTTGATTACTCCTTAATGTATCTTCTCCCATTTCTAAGGTTCTCACTAATGTACCTTTTCCCCAGACTCCTGGCTAGTATTCCTCATGGTTTTTGATGTAAGTAAAAGGTTTTTTGCCAGTCTGTGCCTGAAAGCCTTTAGGGTCAGAGCAGAAATGAATGTTGGTTTGTATTTATTCAATCAAAGCTTTTTAATATCATGTATTCCCCAGCCTCATTACAGGAGGAGTGTGTTAGAAATCTGCATGTATTGATTTATCGGTATTTAAGCTCCAAAAATCTCCTGTAGTTTTTTCTGATAATTGAAAGATAATTCAAAAGATTTCCCAGACTCATTAGTGAACAAAATACAAGCTGTGAGTGTTCTCAGACATCCTGCTGGTTGTCATTTTAACTTGACAGAAAACAACATTATCAAGCTTATAAATACAGTCTTGAAGGTAGTGGATATATTAATGTTAATGAAAAATATGTAAAACAGCCTAAGAGCTATGACTGTGTTACAGTTTCTTTTCTATGTACCTGGTCTTTAGGCATAAAAATGCCTATGATAACCACAACTCACAGGATTTCTAAATAACACATGGAAAAATCTTAAATAACAAAAATAACCCAATCAGAATTTCATCTAAATACTAATTTAACATTTTAAATTGTTTTGCTTAGAAATTTACCACAAATAGTGAATAATGCTCACCAGAGCTTGGTACTCCTGATAAATTTCTGTGTAAGACAACTTGCTTTCTTCTTCATCATCAAAAACTGGGCAGGGAAAGAAGAAACATTTTGCAGTCAATGTACAAACCACCACAACATAACTAATGCCCTAAATAGCAAGATTAACCTTTAGAGGGTAATATATTTAATCAATGAAAAGCCATAATTTATAAAAGTCCTGTGTTTTTCCAAATACTCAGCCTAATTGTGTGCTTTTGGTAATTGAATGTAATTAAGCTGCATAATTTAATATTTGGGAAAATGTATCTTCATAATAGACTTGTAAGCAAGTGAGGATTCAACATTCACTACAAATAAGTTTTAATATAAGAACTACCCCATGAACCTGTGTAAGGTTGTTCTAGAGTGGCAGATGTCACATAAAGCAGGAAATTTCTCACTCTTTCCCCATGTACTTACATGGAAGATTTTATATCTTAATGACTTAAACAATTTTTTAAAAAATGTCACTCATGTAGGGAGAAGCCAAGGTGATGCAGGAAAATGAGTCCCTGCCTGTATAAAACCAGATAAACCCAAAGAGGAAATGTGGTGCAGTTAAGTTATATTTTAATTATATCTATCCTGACTGAGGGAAAATGGACATTCCTATACTATAGGCCATATTAATCATATTCATGTAAATTCATATTAAAATCCCTGATTGGAACTACTCAAGCTCATGATCTCTATGCTGCAGAATATGTGGAGGAAGCGGAAAATAAGAGGAACTGATAACTAAGGGGGTTGATTTACATTTTTTTCATGCCAGCAATGAAAAGAGGTAATGTAAAACCTGGCAATTAAAGCAGAGGCTTAGAAATAAGTCTGCCTCAATCCCCTTCAAGATTAGCCACTTGGACAAGTCACTTCCCAGGAACATCCTTTGAAGTCATTTGAAGAATGGGAATTCTGCCTGAACTGGTGAACGAGTGGGATTTATTCTTCATGTACATGTGACATCTCTGATAGTGGTGACACCCGTGAAACCAGTATAACATTCACACAAATTTAGAGTGACTTTTTGAAGGCATCCACCATGTTTCCCAGCTGTGACAGCCCCGAGGTCACGTCACTCCAAACCTGGACACAGGGTGAGCTGAGGTGGCACTTCCCAAAGCAGGAAGTGCTTTCATCACTTTCTAACACAGCAGTGCAATGACAGAAATCCAATCACACAGTTCAAGTCCCCCCAAAAGCAGAGGAAAATCTAGTTTTTAACAATAATTTGAAAAACCAACGTTGCTTGTGAGTTTTGCACAAGGCAAAAATTTTAATGAAGAAATTAAAATAAAAGGTTTACAAATATCTAAGATGAAATTCAAATGGTAGGAAAAGTATTATAAATATCAGTCCTATGGGAACCACTGTGTTACCAAAGCCAGGAGGGTGAAGACACTTGACAGCCTCTGTTTTCTCCTCCTGGCTGGGGATCCCTCCCTGCTCTTGCAGACCCCAACTTTCACCTTGGCTTCTTTATCCCCTTTTTCCCACCCTTCCTGCCCTGGGGATGGCAAGCAGGGGTGACACAGGGGTGTCCCCCCTCGGTGACAGCTGGTCTGGCACTGCCATGAGGATGTTCCCCCTCCTGCCATGGCTGCAGGGCGATGCACAAAGCCGGCACACATCGTGCTCTGTCCCCCGGCTCAGGACACGACGGGATGAGGTTCAGTGCCAAGTAAAGCAAGCTGCAGTCAGCATCTCCTCCCAGCTAAGTGGCTTTAAGGAGTATTTGGAACAGAGACCTTGGATTTTCTTGAGTCAGGGCTCCTGAAGCACGTAGTCATTATTCCTGAAGGTTTTGGCACAGTTTTTGGTCACCCAACAGGAACAAAGATCAGAAGAACCACAGTACCAAGACAAGCCAGGGGACACAGATGTCCTGGGAGACACTGTTAAAACTCAACATTTTGGCTAGGACCCCTCAAATGGGATGATACACACCCATCTATTTAATTTCAATTTGATGTAAAAGGAAACTAATCAAGCCACACAAAATTAATCAAGTTCACAGAAAGAGGGAGGGAGAGAAAGCAAACACTTACTAACAGATAGAAAACCATCACAATGAGTTTACAAGTTGAAGTGCAAGGACTTGGCCTAAGTAATTACAGTTCTAAACTAAATTCCTCACATACCGATTACCAAAATCCAAATTGCATTTTCGAGGAATCACGAATCATTGTCAGTTAATCAGAGCACTGCTAATTTGCTCATCCAGCGCAAAGATTAAATGTTTGGGGAATGCACAGGACTCTGTCCTGACAAAGTATGTCAGCACAAAACCAGCAATGGAATCAGCACAGCAGGAAGTGACCATCACGAGCCTCACACTACGTGGAAATTTACAGCGGTTCCACAAATCTTCTTACTGTCAGTAAATTCCCCTCAGCCTTCTAAGGAGAAGGGATCATTGCTCCTGAGAGAGATAAATCAATTCCCTCGATACCTAAACCCAGGCCCTTTGCATGATAACCAGAATGTTTGGCCCACCCCAAGTTAAGGCAGACTTCCCAGGAGAAAACTTCCAGTCCTGGTTTCTCCAACCCTTCCTAGCTGTGAAGGCTCCAGGAGCTTTCCCTTCCTCTTTTCCCAGTCTTAAGAGGGAAATGCATATGGACTTAAAACAGTCGTGCCTCATGCAAAGTTTGGGGGAGTAGAAACGATTCAGGGAGAAACTGAGAAGGAATTTTTTTCAAGAATCACAAACAAAAGCTGCCCTTGTTTTTCCACAGGGCTTAGGCACTGCTTTCAGACTTGCCCAAATCGTCATTACTTTGCTACCGTAAGGATCCAGGTGTTTGTTTGGCAGCATAAATTGTTCTGTAAGCAGCAGAAGTAATTTAGCCAAATCTGTACATCAGAAAGTCTATTTCCTCCTTCCCTCTCTGCAGATGCAAACCTGCACAAGTCTCCCCTGGCTACAGGGCAATCCTGGCCCCCCTTCACTGCCTCTACTTCCACGTTACCCAGGCTGCTCCTCAAATTATGCCTTGATTGTCTCAAGAAGACGAAGGAAGAAACGGAAATTTTAACTGGAGTTACTTCCGAGCTAAACTCACACACCGAATCACCTACAAAACATCCCCGGTAACCACTGATAGTGCCGACTGTCATTTTTTGCGAGTTACTAAAACTTAGAGGTTTTCATCTCTTAACTGACAACATTCACGAAATTGCAGGAATTTAACATTGGGCCTTCTCCTCCTCTGTCGCACTGACCAGATGGCGCTTTCGGCTGTCCAGACCAGTTTCCTAAGGAAAACTCCTGGCACTGGGAGAGCTGTGGAGGCCGTGCCGGGGTCCGAGGCGCCGCAGGGTGCAGCGCTCGCTCGGTGTCAGCCGTAAGCTCTCGCCATAATCCCAGGAGGAGCTAATGGATGCAAATGGCACCTCCTGACACACGGCTCGCCCGGGGGACACCGCGGGCCCCGGGGAGCGCCCGGCAGGGAGCGCGGCCGGAGGGGCTGGGTGCGCGCTCCTGCACAAGCCCGGGGGCCGCAGGGACACCCCGCACCTCGGACAGGCCCCGGCCGAAGGGTTGGGGCACCCGCCCTGCCCTGCCCGGCGCCCCCGCTCACCCTCGCAGTTATGCTCCATGAACTCCAGGATGGGGATGGACCAGGCGGGCCCCCGCAGGAAGCCGGCGATGGTGTCCACCACCCACTCCACGTCGTCCTCCTCCTCGGCCGCCATGGCCGGCGGCGCGGCCGCTATGGCAACCGGCGTCACGGGGCGGGACCTGCGGGCCGGGAGCCGCCCTCACGGCGTTCTCGGGAATCGCGGCACGGCGGGAAGCGAGGCTGTGGGTTGCGGCCAGCGGGTGTGCCTGGTGTAGGTAGGAGGAGCGGGTGGGAGCAGGGGGAGTGCGGTTGGCAGCAGCCCGCCGCATCCCCAGCCGCCTGAGGCGCGGGTCTTCCACAAGACTGAAAAGAGAAGAAATCAGTAACTACGGTGCTTTTTAGTCACCAGTGTTGTGGGTAATAGAGCACGGGAACAGGCGGGTCAGCCAGGCTGCCCTGTGCTTGGGGATAGCCGGGATATGAGGGACACGGCCCTGAGAAGGCGCCTTGCACTGGCCCTGTGCCCCCCGGAGATCCCCAGCTGTTATACCGCTTCTCTCACAGTTTCACAGTGCAGCCCAGCTTGGGCTTATATACTTAAATTTGATAAAAAAAATTATCCAAGATGATGGAAAATTCCTGTTATCCCCTATTTTGTCACGTGCAGAATGCAGTGACGTTGTGGAACAAACAATAACCCCTCGTGTTCCTTGTTAGCTGTTGAAGCTGGTGCTCTAATTCTCATTAAAATGTTAATCGCTCATCAGACCTTCATGAGAACATGGATAATTTGTAACTTCGTAAGACTGTAAATACCATACAGCGCTAGAATTGAGAAATAATTTACAAGACAACAGGTAAGAAAGTTTACATTAACACTTAATTATTTGGGTATTTCTTAGGGCTGGTGGTTGTGGCACATTCCTTTTCTCCACTCAGATTAAGGTAATTTCTCTCATTATTCTCATCTCTTAACACTGCTGACAAACTGAAAAGTTTTTCCCAATGTTTAAATTTATGTTCTTCCTAATACTGGGTGATTGCTTGCCTTGCTGGTGCATGTCACTGGTAAGTAAAGAAAAAAAACCAAAAACCAACAAAACCGATAAAGAACACCTTCATCCTTTTTAAAAGATTTTAATGACCACAAACAGTGGCAGTTCCAGTTCGTTACATCAGGCTCAAGCTTGGTCTTGCTCAAGAAAAGCTCTTGTAACCATTAATGAGATTTTACCTGCACAAAGTTTCAGTGCTGGGTGAAGGCTAATTTATTTCCTCACTAATTTTTCCTCAAAGGTAACAATTCTATGCTCTGAGAACTGCAGAGAAGCACCTGACCATCATTTAAATTAGAATCTGCACTGGAAAAACTTCGCATTTTCCTTTTGCAGGCCACTTTTTTTCACCATTTCTACAGCCAGTTTTGTGGTCTGATAGCATCAGTAATATGACAGGATATTCACTTCCTATTTGTTGCATAAAAAGTTAAAGCATTTCACCAGTTACAAGAAAAAATGCTGGAGTAATGAGCATGAGGAAATTCTGCCCACTGTAATCAAACCCATTTTATCACCTCACAGGAAACTGCCTGATGTGATCATGTTCTGTCTGTAGACAGAAACACTGGAGTTGGTGGCTTAGTTGTTAACAACACAAAAGAGAGCAGGAGATGCTCCCTGAGTCACAAAAAGCATTTCTTGCTTAATTTGCTGCCTGAGCAAATTGCTGCTTCAGATACTTTGATATATATATATATATAAAAGAATTGTGAGTAATTATTTGACATATATATGTATGTCTATACATATATATATATATACACATACACACACACGGACAGGCAAATTTTGTCTAAGCCTTTCCAGTCCCTGTGTTCCACTGAATTCGTGGTCAGTACCCAACTCTCTTCACATCCAGTGGGTTCCACTCACATGCACAATAATAAAGAAGTTTGAAATTCCAGAATGTTGAGAATATCTAACTTCTTTTTGCTGAATTTATAAATTTCTTTATCTATTTATAAATTGAGAGGCAAGAAGTGAGGCAGATGAGCTTCTTAGCTATTGGCAAAGGTGGTTTTTACATCATTTCTAATTTCTTCAATGTGGATAATTTTGTAGATTTTGAGCAATTTAAAGGATACTGGCAAAAGTACCATTATCAGATTTAACAGTTGAAAGTATTAGTTTTAATTACTCTTTTGTTTAGGCTTTAATTCTCCCATCCACTTACTGCAGTCTTACTACTGCAACAGCTATAAATATTTTTACCTTAGTAAACTTAATGCAACTTTTCCAGTTTGCTTTTATAAATTTTAGTTTGGGAGAGATTTTTTTTTAATAAGTCTTACCTCAAGGAGAACCCTGAATTCAAGCTTCTGAAAACCTGGGGTGCAAAGGCCTTTTCTTTCAGTCCAAAAGACAGAATTAAAAGTGACTTCTGTATAAAAGGTTGAAAGTTAAAATACTGATCAGTTTGGGTTTATTGGCAATAATTTATTGTGGAGATTTTTTGGTTAAATATGTTATACTTCAGAGACTTCACTGTACTTTAGTCAAAGCTAAAATAGGAGAGAAATTGGTTCTGAGCAATGGAGGCACATTGAAGAAGTGCTTAAAGTCAAGTAAGGAATTGTGAGTTATCTTCATTTTCCTCCCCTTTGGGATATTGAGTTCCTGCAGGAACTTCTAAAGATCTTCCTATTTAGGCCATTTTCTTTCATTTTATAAAGCTCTTCTTTTCTCTTGTGACTTGAAGGTTTTAGGCAAATGTAAGGCTGTTTCACAGAATCCATTCTGCCTGAGAGGCCATTCCTAACATAATTATCTAATAATAAGCATATGCCATTGCTTTTCCTGTAATAATGCTTCTTAGCTAAATTATGTAATCTTAAAAGCATCTCAAGTGTCCAACATCTAATGCTTTCTCTTTATAGCTTATGAAAATAAGAGATACTAGAACTTCAACAATATTATTTCTTCTTTCTTTTAGATTTTTTTCATTTATACACTTGCCACAAACCATGCACATTTTACCCACACATTTATCTGAAGGTCTAGCCATAAATTTGATTTTGTTTATTTTCCTGCAGCTAATTTTGTTCTCTATTTAGCAACAATAGGATTCATTCCTGTATATACTTTTCATAGGGATTTTCTCCACATTTTCTCCACATTGACCAGGTGTTTTAATAATTGCTGCAATGCTTTTGCTATTATTTTTCCTGTGGTGCCTGCACCTCTTGAATTCTAAAAAGCCTTGCAAGGATTTTGATTTTTCTGTCCAACTTCAGCTGATTGTTATTGATGGAAGATGAACTACAGCAAGGTGAAGTCTGTGGTTTGATCCGAAGCCTGTGAGCTTTGTTATTCTAATCTCTTCTGGCATGAAGTTCTGCAGCCATGAGCAGGTTAAAAAGGGAAAAAGAAAAAGCCCTGTGACCTTTCTTTGGAAGTGGAGAGTTTCACTGAGCCAGGAAAGGCAGCATCTGTGGAGTATGAAATGGTATCAATAAGGGTATGAGATGGTTAGAAATAGTAAAATAATGAATTGCCAGCTGCATGGGCATTTTATTCATTGCAGAATAAGAGTGGGAGAAAGTCAGGGAACATGGTTGCCACAAGGCCATGATAATAGTAGTTAGAAAAAAATATAACCTTCAATTTTGTATGGATTTTGGGGAAAGATCTTTATTTCTGAGCTTAGGATACTTTCTACACAAGTCCAGCCAGCTTCTAATACCTTCTGCCAAGAGCCATGAAAGCTGTCCAGAAAGCCTTCTACAAACAAACTCGTTTCACTTCCTCTTCAGTTTTTACCACTGGGAGAATTATGCATTTTTAGTTTCTTTGTAGAACTTCTCTTAAAAAGGACTCCTCAATGTTGGGATTACTGAAGTGTTACCTGGGGATACATGGGGAGTGGGACTAGAAGAGATCTGAAGGCTGCCCAGCCTTGGGTTTCCTCAACTGCACAGTGCAAGAGAGAATTTATTTGAAACATGAGTTTGGTTTGAGTCATTTAGTGTTACCTCAGGGCTTGGCTTTCAAGAAGGCACTTACAGACAAAAGTGCTGGTTCTGGGGGCTCTGGGGAAGGACTGGAGTTTGCTTTTCTGAGTTTTATTACCCATATGTTTCAGTTGCCCCCAAGAAATTTGGCTAATTGCATTGTATTGTTGATTATAAAAGCCAAAGAAAAACCCCAAGAAAGACAATGCACTGGAGTGCCTCACAGAAACTGTGCTTTCTACTGCTGAAACAGAAAAATCAATAGGATGGACAGGAAAGAAATACTTCCATGGAGATATAGATAGACGTGCTTTGTACAGAACATCATTTGTCCTGTTTCATGGATTTCAGCTATATAGGACTCGTAGCAAGTCAGATACTGGAAGAATTACACAAATTAGATTATCAGAGTACATGTGCTGGAAAGCAGCAGTTTATCCCATTTTCCAGGGGGTGTTATCTGGCTCCCAGGTGCAGAAGGGACCCCACACTCACAGCTCACGCTCTCGCTGTGCCAGTTCACTGCTGTGATGGAGCCCTGTATTCAGGGTGACACAGGAGTGTCAGGGTGACTTAATTTGAGATCTGAGCAGAGCTCAGGAATTCCAGACTCCTCACAGCACCCCATTAATTCTCCTCACTGCTGCAATTGGCCTTTCTGCAGCTTGCAGGTGATGCCTTGTCAGTTTGACCTGGAACAGAGGCCGGACAAAATGAGAGGAATAAAGTAGGAATTTATTGCAAGGCCTTCAAAGGCCACACCCTGGCAATACAAGAGCCTGGCTGCAGCCCTGCCAGGATGGGCCTCAAGATGGACACAGAAAAGGGGCCTGAGCACGGGGTTTCACATTTTTATAAGTTCTGCTCCATTTGCATCTTGAGCTTAAGTGTCCAATTAATAACTTCCAGTGATGAAGTTCCATCTTTCTTGCTTGCCCTCCTCTTTTTCACTTTGTTTATGCTTTTGGGCGTGAGGTTGGGAACGATCGTCCTTGAATTTTAAGCTGGAGAAAATTGTTGTGTTTAACTACCCTGTGAAGAGAACTTAGTAACACTTAATATGAAGCTAAGAGCTACACACTAAAGCAAAACAGAAAAAGAAAGAAAAAAACCTTAAAACTTAAGGCATCACAGGTGTGAGGGGCACTGCTCAGTAAGGGGTTTTGCCACCATAGCCAGCACTGGGGAGAATAGAGATGCTGCTGTGGTGCTGCTGCTTCCTTCTTGCTGTGCTATTGCCTTTTTATTTTCTGAGGTGCCATCTACTCAGGCTCTGTTTGGAACAGAGGAAGAGCTGGGGTGTGTTGGATGTGGCCACGAGCTGCTGAGCAGTATCTCGCTGAATATCTGGGATACAGCTACCACACCAGTAGGTGTGGCCTCAGGAAGGCACAAAAACCAGAGCTGGGAGATGAAGAGTGGAACTTTTCACAGCTTTATGAACAGGTTAAATGATAACAGCATAAGCAGGGCTGCTCCTGTTCTTACTTGGAGGAACACTGTAGAATTCCAGTGTGTGCATGGTTTTCATTAAGCTCTGTGTAACTTCTCATAGTTGATTTTTATGAAAGCACCATGAGTTATTTATTAAGTAGTTTGTATTTGTGGACTATGGGATTTTTACTTGTGCTTTAATGTTATGATTTTAAAAAAAACCAATTCGGCAACCATGCTTTTATAGAATTTTCATTATCAAATGATGCTGTGTGTAACTGTGGGTTCTTCTGTGACTGGATCATGGATTACCTCACAGTAGAGCTCAGAGCTGGGGGCTATGCTGTCATTGCATAGGATTTATTTCACCCCCTGCATGTCTTGCTCATGCTTTTTAACCTTGAAAAACTTCCCAAATATATCAAGTGTATAAAGCTTGACACCGGACTTTACAAAGGTGTGAACAAGCAGGCTAGTTAGATTTTGTAGGAAACAAAGACAGGGAATGAGGTGAAATGAGTAGTACAAAAAGTTGTAATTTCAAATTAGTTTAACAATGGAAGGTGGACAGTGGGAAGTTACCACTGCTCAAAGCTTTTTGCCCTGACTTTTTCTGTCCAGTCCTAGCTCTACTTTCTGGAGAGAAGAGTGAAAGCCATCCCTGCTTTCAGCTGAAGGGGTCAGAAGTCAGCCACGAGCTTTTGTTTTCAGTAGCCTAGAGGGAGAAAGGCTGACTGGAGAGCCTTGAAGATAAACCACTGTCCCCAAAATGAAGGAGCTTTGGGGATCTTGGCAGACCAGGATTCTCACTCCTTGTTTGTTGGTGGTTAGGGCTCTTGGGGTTTTATTGTGTTGGGGGTGGAGTGATGATTATGATGTTTTCTTAGCCAGTTCCTGGTACTGGTTCCTCAGAGCTCAGTGTCTGTTTGGAAGTGTTTGCCCTGATGTTTCTCTGCGAGGTTTTATGGAGTTCTGCTGGTTTGCATATGCCCACGGTGGGCTGGCAAACGGGGCTCTGAGGCTCATGGGGTGAAGCTAATCCGTGCTTCTGCACTCTTGGCAGAAATCCTGGCAGGACTTTAGGCCATGAGGGGAGTTGGATGGAGGACAAGGGTCGGGGGGAGGTTGGAAATTGCATTTAAAGACTCTGCTGGAAGTCTTAATACCGGTAATGTGTTCACTGTGATAAAGTAGGAAAAGTGCTCGTTGGGAAAGCTGACAAGAGACCAGCCAGATCCATTTTGGAGCTAGGGATCAGAAGGCTCCTTCCTGACACTTTGCTTGGCTGGACAGGCTTAATTTACTATTTTAGAGCAAACAACAAAGCAGCTCTGCATTGTGGTGCCAGAGTAGTAATAGAGCACTTCCTGTACTTGAAATTCGATTTTACATTCCCTGCAGAAATACACATGGTTTTCACTGAAATAAATAGAGTTTAGCATGTTTGGTATTAATATTACTGGCTCCTTGCTGTTTGTGTGCATTTTTGTGCCAGAGTACTTTTATATGAGAAAAATATGTCCTGAAAGCTTTTGTAGGGATGAAACACCATACTTTTTAGTTGGAAAATGCTTCCAGGAGGTCTCATGTGGTGTTGTGTATTAATCTATAATAGGATGGAGTGACTCAAACTGACCTTCAAAAAGTGTTTAGCTGAGTGAACACTTTCTGTGGTAGGGTTTTCATTTGTAAATCCAGGATGCCAGAGGGAATAATGGATGGGAAAGAGAAGTACTTCCAGAGTAGCAAACTGTGAAGCTGACCCAACATAAAGGAATGAGATAAGGAAGTCATTGAGCAAAAGGTACACGAGTGAATTAAGTGGGTTTTTCTGCCAGGCCTTGACTGTTCACCACAGAATTCATCAGTGAGGATGTCTGACACTAAGAAGTCAGGACAGGGAGCTTGGAAAGAGAAGGTGACAGTTTGTGACAGCCTGAATGGCACTTGGGTTGGTTAGGAGCAGGTGACTGGAGATGCAGAGGGCAAGGGTTCTTTTTTTTCAGGTGCATAATGAGTGAAGTGTAAAGCTGCTGATATACAGCCACAAGATAGTCACCAACACCTCAATTACAAGTCTGCATCTTTGGGTGTGCACAGGAGTTGAGAGCTGGCAGATAAAAGGGCTGAGAGATTTGTTATCAGGGCCCACTTGAGCACGTGCTGCTCCTCAGAGCTCAGCCAGTCCCTTGCATGAGGCCCTTTGAGTCTAATGCCAGTCCTGTAAGTACAAAGAACATCGTGGCTCTAATGGTGACAGAGGATCCCAGAGCAAGCTGCCCGGGCTGCTGAGGAGGCAGGTTGGGTGGTAAAGCAGCAGGAGAACTGCAAACTAAAGTACAGCTCTGAGGCATCGATATCAAAGGCAGTACCAGCTCACTGTGCCTTCAAATCCCCACTTTGTACAGAAGCAGATGTGTGATATCGTGCCAGTCACTGTCTGCATCCTATGGATTCAGATCGTTTCAATCAGCACTAACTGAGCTCAGTACAATTAATTTGTTCCATTCCCCTTTGTGGGCACACCCTGGAACAGAAGCAACTCTTTGATTTTCAAATCAGCCGTTCTCTTATGAGATTTTACAGATGATACTTTCAGAATTTCTCATATGCTGTTCCTCTTACATTTTTTCCGTGTCAGGGAACTTTTATTTTAACATGCTTTCTCCTTTTCTGCTCATAAGGTGGTATATCATAACAAATCTTGTTTATTTCTGAAATCTTTCTTACCTGCAATTATTTCTGAGGATTTTCTCCCATTTTTATCCTTTGAATCAAAGCATTCTTATGTTGGTCTTTACTGCAAACCAGCACTGTTATTTTTGTTAAGATTTGATAGACCTTTTTATTGCTTTGTGGGAGTGGGCATTTTAATTACGTCCTTTTAGGTTTAGCCAAAATTACAGAGAGGTTTAGAAGCAACAAGGCCTGTTTGGATCCACATCAGCCTAATAAAAAAAACTTTCTGGGCCTTATTTGTAGGAAAAAGTACTAAGTTTAATTTCCCTTGAAGTTGAACAGTCACCCTCAAGCTGTCTACTCCTATGCATATATATGTTCAAAAATTCCTCACGGGGGCACTCTTGGTTTAAGCACAATGTAGAGGAGGTGCAGTTTCATCTTGATTTTCCTTTGTAGTAGACTGACAAAAAAAACTTAAGGAGCTCCTAGAATGACTTTCAAGTCACAGTTAAAAATAAGCTAAAATAAGTGTTACATAAGGTAAAGGAGCTTCAATTCTGTAATTCTGGTATAAATCAAATCTAGTTATGTAATCTCTACTGCCAGAATTTTGACTTTCACTTAAAATAGGGTCATAGTTGGAATGAAAGGTCATTATTCAGAAATTTGGGGTTTAGTTGACTTACCTATCTCATTGTTTTTCTTATTACTTTTGCAACCATTACTTTTTTGTGTGTGTAAAAGCAGGGGGGAAATAAACTGTCACTGTATGTGATGTTGTGGCTTTCCTGCCGTTGCAGGTTATGATGTATAACCCACAATGACAGGGAAATCTGAGATACCTGGGGGAAGAATTTATTTGGTAGTTTGGAGGAAGCTTCCTGCTTGTGTCCATTTCCCAAGCCCACAATAACTGAACTGAAATTAGTTCTAAATTTGTATGCTGTTAAGCTTCTTGACCAGTTGGATTTCTCTTTGTTATCATTAATAATAAGCACTGGAACAATTATGAGTTGTTCAAACAGCAGACATGTAAATATATTATCTATCATAACAATGCCATCACAAAGCAGCCAGGGAAAAATTGGCAGAAAAGGAAGAAAATTACATTAAACACCTATTTTTCCTTTTTTTTTGTCTTGCTGCAAGAACATTTAGTAGGTAAAACCAAACTGTGTCATGGCCTCTTGAGTGAGGAATTCCTTGGAAGAAATAAGCCTTGTATTCTTCACAAGAAGGATTAGCAGTTCCTAAATGCCTGACTAATTTCTTAAACACAGTCCATGTTGCTGTTACAAAGGGAGCTACAGAACTCCCAACACTTCACTGTTCCCTGCTTCCACTTAACTGCATCAGGACAGAAGTAGTAAAAGAAAGAACTAGACAGGGCAGAAGATCTGAGCTCAGAGCAGTTATGAAGTCAGGTCAATCCGAATCATTTGCAATGTGTATTTCCACTCAGTATAGAAGGATCAGCTCTGAAATGTTATTTTAAAAAGCCTCACAAGCTGGAAGCATGTCAGTCATCTTTTTATGGAAGTGTGGATGAACTGGGGGAAATCTCCAGGGAGCAGGGGTGGATCATTTGAGTCAGAGGTTACTCGTGGGCTATTTCCATCATTAGTACACAAACCCTCTGCAGCAGCTTCTGCTTTCCTGCCTGCATTCTCTGTGCTCACAGGCACCCAGGCTGGGAGCTGCAGCTCCAGCAGGGATCTCAGCAGAGGCAGGAGACCTCTCCATGCTTTGGGATAATGATTATTATTACTGCCAACACCCCTTTTGGGTGACTGTCAGCCTCAACTATAGCACAAAATTGGCTGTCCTCGTTGGTTAATTAATTTTGTTTGTAAAATACTCCTCTGAAGGAGAGGGAATAAATGTTACCATTAAGGACTTAAATAGGCTTTCAGATGAAATACCATAACCAGCTGCAGGTCAGCAACAAACCATTCTTTGTTAAGGTGTTTTCCTTTTGCAGAGATACAGCCTGAATAAGCTGAATAATCTCATCCTTTTAAGGCAGACTGTTAAGGTGGACTAATTCTATGATCAAAAATATCCTATAGATCATAACTGCAGAAAGAAATAAATTTCAAACTATTCATTATTTCAGTAGAGCATTTTCTGTGTGAAAAGGGCTACAATATTCTACTTACTTTGTATATAAAATATATCTATTATATTTTAATGCCTTATATATTTTTAACCTGTTACTAATATTTAAAAGTAATAACCTTAAGAAAAACTAAACCTTCTCTGGCCCACACAAGAATTATCAAGCGCCGAAATCAAGACTGATGTACATAGAAATCAGAATTCTAATCTTACACAGGTTATTTAAAAAAATCAAACAAATCATAGACTCCTTTAGATTGGAAAAGATCTTTGAGTCCAACCATTCCCTCAACCCTGCCAAGGCCACCACTAAATCGTGTCCTCAAGTGCCACATCTGCATGGCTCAAATCCCTCTGGGGATGGGGACTCCACCACTCCCCTGGGCACCCTGTTTCAGTAGTAATTTTAGATAACTGCTTATTAATATTAGCATTAAAAATCAGGAGTGTGTTAAATTGCTTCATAATAGATTAAAAAAAACCCCAAACAATTGACATCTCAGTATAAGCCTGAAATTAAAAAGAAATTTAGTATTTTGCTGAACCATCCTTTGACCTTTCAGGCACTGTACACTGCTATACCCTTCATTCAGAAATTGTTTTACTGAATGGAATGTAAAAATCTTAAAGAACTTCAATATTGCATGACCATCTTAGGAAAAAATAGGGCATTTTTTAGGTACATAAAGCTGGCAAGAAGACTCCACCAAGGGACATATTTAGAATGGAATAGGCAGGAAATAGCTGTCGATGACAGTGGTTTGGAAAAGCCTAAACAAAATGACCAAATGTACCACTGTAGGTTTTAGCAGAAGAAAAATTACCTGTTGTAGAAAAATACTTCAATAAGAGGGTGGTATATTTGGGTAAAAAACCAGCGTATTTTCCAAAGATGAAGATGAATAGGTAAGAATCCAAATTTTGTGTTCATCTCCAGTTAAATTCACAATTAAACTAGTATCACAGTGAAATGAACCCTCTGGACTTAATGCAAACAAAGGGGTCATACAGCTAACAGTGGTATCTGAAGGAGGTGTGAGTGAATAGTTTGTTCCCAGTTTTAGGTGACTCAGGAATCCACCCTCTTGCAAGAAGCTTCATCAAGAATGCTATCTAATAAGTGTAATTACCATTCTTAAAATCCACTATTAATTATTTTTCATGACCTATAGTTTTTTCTGTTAATTAGTTCATATATTTCAGTATCAGTCTTTTTAGTGTAATGCTGTAAATAACTTGTGTTTTCTTGTTCTATAAGCTTGTGAAATTATTTTCCCAAAGGCAAAATAGGGATATCTTAAAAGCTTTTAATTGTTTCACCAGTATTTCATGGAGTGAAAAGCTGTTTTCAGACGTAAATAATTTGACAAATAACCAGGGGTAAAATCAGACATGAAAATGAATAGGACTTAATCCTAAGGGAGGGAGGTCAGAAGAGCAGGGATTTGAACAGAAATGATTCTACTACAGCTGCATTCTTAGTGCTGTATATTTTTTCATAACTAGGTCCATGTACACAAATGGAACTCTCAAGGACAGAAATGTTCTCCACCCAGTTCATTATTTCCTGACCTTGGGAAGATCCACCTCCAGCTGGTGAGAAATGCCTCTCTAATGAGACATGCTAACATCAAAGGTGATGCAGGGCTCTGGAAATTAATAACCTCTCCTGAGCTCAGAAATCTGGGTCTCATGGCAGCACTGCCCAAGCTACTGGGGTCAAGTGACATCAAGACTGCAAAAACGTGGGTGAAAATAGGGAGGCACCAGCAAGAGTCCATGGCAAGGACAGGGAGCCACTTACCAGGAATGTGGTGGTGTATGAGGGAAAGCAAACAATGTATAATAAAGCACAACCGAGGCAAATGGAGTTTTAAGAGGTACAAAAGTCTTTCCTGGGGATATAAAACCTCTTCTGTTTTGTGAAGCTGAATGGGGAGAGTGCTCCATTCTGAAGGAAAACACCACAGAAGAAAACCAGATCAACTTTTCTGTACATCAGGGATCCGAGATGGCCCAGTGCTTTGATACAATTCCAATGTCTTTCTCTCCTAAGCCACAGATCTGCAGATCCACGGGCAGCTGTGACTGCTAACAAAGAGCAGCCTGGGCTGCACTTTGCTCCTCATCAGAGGAAATGCAGAGCGTGCTCTGTAATTCATCTTTCTGACCCAGTTCATAAGAAACACTGCTCGTACAGGCAGGATCTCGTCTGACAGAAGGCATGTCAGTGAGAGCTTTTGCTCAGTCTCACTCCAGTGGCCACAACAGAAGTGAGTACCAAAGCTATTGTCCTGGTAACTGCTGTTCTTGCTGTAATATTCAATGTTGCTTTTAGGAAAATAACAAGCTATTTCCTTTGTATGCAGCAGATAACAAAGGGAAATTCACAAACAGCATTATTAGACAGGCTTGTAGTTCACAGATGACTCTCAGATAAATGTTTTATTGGCTAAAGAGAATAAAGAGATGAATTGTAATACTAAGTTCAAATGTATTTTCTTTGAAAGGGAGTGTTTCTCTGACACCCTTTTAAGAGTGTAAACCTATGGAAAATCTTAGGAATGGCTATTAAATTTAAAAATCAAGATAAATACTCGGTTTATTTCTGATCACATCAGTTGGTGTGCCACAGTAACATTCTTCCTGCCTGGCCAGCTGATTGAAGAGTAACAAAAACCTGTAGGCTCCTCCCTCCTCAGATTAATCCCACTATTAAATGTGACACTTTTACCAAATGTTTCACCTTTTAAGTACTGTCCATGCAGTCCATGAAGAGAATTGTGGATATGTGAGGTAGGAATGGCTAGAAAATAGCTGTTCTTACAATGAACATTGTGCCTGACAGGAAATTCTGATGCATTTGACTCTGGTACCCATACAGGGTATTCTTTGTCTGCTGTCTCTGTACTAATTTTTTGCTACTTACTACAATTGGACACAAACTGTAAAATGTCTGGGATCTGTAAAAAAATCTTAAATGGACAACACCAATTTTCCCCAAGCCCTTAACTGTTTTCTTCTTAATTTTTCACTCAAAATATCCTCATTTTGAGGTTACTTACAATTTTCTCCGGAAGTTCCCTTAAAGTTGATGGGGAATTTTAGTCACGTCAGAGCAGCCACTGTAGCAGGGAAGAAAGCCTCAAGAACGCCTGTGGAATTTTCAGTTCTTTATTAATGTTATGAAGGGATTTCCCCTTCTTTCCATTCCTGTGAAACAAAAAGTAACTTTTAGTCTGCTGTATTTGTGGCACTTTTAGGAATTCATAGCCATACTTAAAAAGGCTCAACCCCTCAGTGCCCTTACTCTTTATTGCCCCATTTATTCCTACAGACTCTGTTTAATAGGGTAATGGGATTCTCTGGGAGAGCACAGGACAAGGAAGGTGGCTGTCCTTGTCGCTGGCTTGCAGTTTTCACTAGACCCTGTCCTATCCAGCCCATATTCAGAACATTCCAGGTTTTGGTTGTGGTTTCATAACCCTGCTGTGGATCCCAAGCATGGATCCCTGTTTTTCCTATTTTCTGCAGTCCCATCAGGCAAAGGCCGTTAACCCAGCAGTGCTGACTGGGAGGCAGAGCCAGCAGCGAGAGCAACGTCACCTCTCTCCTTTGCTCGTGTGCAAGAGGAAGAGAAAACCACTGCATCTTGCATCAGCTAAAAAGGGCAGGTTGGTTGTCATCCACTCCCCAAACTGTCCCTCCCTTGGCTCACTGCGGGCAGGGCTGAGCAGAAATGTTCTGACAAACCCTGACAAGGTAAGTGGGGCTGTACATGGTCACACTTTCCTGCTGTCTGCATATTTAAGGCATCAGTTTTTTTATAGATATTCTTTTTCAATTTTTATTTTGCAATAGCAGGTACAGGAAATGATGCCACGAGCCAAAATAGTTCACTTCAAGATGAAGTAACCCTGTCATTTGCAGATCTGGGATCTAGGGATCATTTATAATTTCCGTGTCTTTTGTGTAGAGTCTTTGTGGTACATGGGAGATGCAAAAGAAAGGAGATGGGGATGCTTTACCTGTACAAGAACAAACACTGCCCTTCAAACAACAAGGTTAATATCCAAATCTGTTTTTTCAGAAGCAGTAGGCCACACTCTGTATTAAATACTGACAGTGCTGTTCCAGAAAATGAGATGTGAAAGAACAAGATTGTTCTCTATGCATTTTTTCAAATTATAAAAAAGATTTTTTTTTTAGTTCCAAAATATTCCCGAATATACTTTCTTAGAATTGTTAAAACTATTAAAACTTCAGTTTTATAATAATGTTTCTTCTCAGTTTCTGGGTCAGCTAACTTCAGTTGTCAGCTTCCTCAGTTTCTGGGATATGTCACTGTAAGTGCAGTCATGAAACTTGCTTTTAGGAGCCTTCCCAGGTAAAAAGTGCTAAAACAATGCAGCTAAATATATCACGAGCTCCAGGTTACAGTAATGTAGCCCTATAGAGCTGTGACTTCTAAGTATTTCCTAGAGCAATACTCCTGGGACTCCCAACAGCTACACTGAAAATGAAAGCCTTCCGTATTCAGTTTGGGATCAGAGAAACAACTCGAAAGACAAACATTTTAATTCATGTTAAGGGTTGTCTGTCGAACAAGAGCTCAGCAATCAAAGGCTGACAGCTTCCTGTCCTAGGGTGAGTTGTCTCACCTCGCTGAGGTGGCTGCAGTCCAGGTTCTTCTGGCTCTGACTCCACTGCAAACATCTGCCCTGGCAGCGGTTCATCCTGGCTGGTGTCTGTGTGTACCTGAAAAGGAAGTAAATGTTCTCACACGTGATGGGACAAAGTGGAAGCTACTTAGAAGAAACTTTAGAGCTTCTTCACAGGTTTTCAGGGCTCTTAGTCTTAGGGAAAAAAAACCAAAACACAACACAAACCAAAACCGAAAACAAAACTACTCTGTGTCTGGATACCTTTTCTGAGATTTTGTCTTGTACTAATCTCCAGTTCAAATAGGGAAGTGTAAATCACCCGAGATAAAACAGCTGACAATGCATTTCATCTCTAAAATGTAGCAGTCTTTCTTCAGGAACAGTGATCAGCAGCCATGCTGAGCACACAGGCCAACTGCAGGATGTGGATGGAAGCAAAAACATCTAAAACCATTTAATTCAGTTTTTAGTGCTAGGAAATGTCAATATAGAATGGTTTCTGTGAGCCAGCTGCTGTTACTACTACATGGGCTATCAACTTCTGCTGGCTGGACTCTAATTCCTAGAAATTGCTTTCTGCCAAAGTCATTACTGCCTAATTAGAGCCCACAAGAAACAAGGGGATGAGCCAGGGAAGTCCCATGGCATTGTGGGCACAATCGCATGTTTACAGACTGCTGCCAGACCCAGGGAGCGGAGCGGCTGCTTGGTCAGGCTTGCACAAAAATGCTTTTGTGGCTGCCTTTAAGGGCTGGGAATTTATCGGCAGTTATTTCACCCATGGATCACCAGGTTCTTATTCAGAACCAGGACTGCAGAGTTTTCTTTTGGCGTTCCTTATTTCTTTTGTTTCACAGGAGGGCTGAGTTCACTCCAGAGATATGGTTTGGGAGGGAAAGGCCTGATTTTTGCTGAAAAAGTAAAACTGTGAGAATCAAAGTCATTTGATTAATGACTAAGTTTTTAAAAATCCTTAGAATGCAAGAGACAGACTAACATTGCAAGGTAATTTATTTTTCTAATCTGTTACTTAGGCATTCTTTATGGGAAACAGGTCATGATTGGAATTGGGTTTTTTCCCAATCTTGGAAATTAGAAAAAAATGTATATCCAGTATTTGGATTAAGAAAAACCTAGTCTGTTTAGCTCTTAACTGATTTTTTTCAAAAGCACTTAATTTCAGTCACTTCTATTGCAATGTTTTGTGGATTTTTTTTTAATTGGCTGTGCAAAACTAAAGGTATTTGAAAAAATGCTGCTGCAATTTAATTTATACCACACAGAAGAGAAGCTGGATTTAGTTTGAGATTTTGTAAAATGCTTTGTCAATGAACCACATAATGTATTAAGCAGATATATCCATGCATATTAATGCAGGATTGAATACTGGAAGCACAAGTAGCAGGAGAAGGCTCAGGGAAGGGACAATGGATCAGGCCAGCACACTGCTTGTCATCCTCTGATTCCCCACAAAACCTTTCCAGAAAGTTGGATTTTGCCTTGACATAGTTGTGTCTGGATTTCACCTCCTGAGGAGAAAAACCTGTCCTGCTTTTAGATTCCACTTCCTGAGGGAAAAACCTGCCCTGCTTCTGGATTCCACTTCCTGAGGGTATGAGTTTTTTCCCCTACAGGCACCTTTATTCCCAAAAAGGGAAAATGGAAGAACATCTCACGCCTGCACCGAGTTTTTTCCCTTATGGACTCCTTTATTCCCCAGAGGAGAATAAAAGAACATCTTTTCCTCCCACACTTTACCCCTCATGGACACCTTTACTCCCTAAAAGGGGAATGGAAAGTCATCTCTCTCCCACACCGAGCTTTTCCCTCATGGGAATCTTTATTCCACATGAGGGGAATGGAAGAGCATCTCCCTCCCTCCTGCTCCAAGTTTTCCCCTCATGGGCACCTTTATTCCCCCAAGGGGAATGGAAGAGCATCTCCCTCCCTCCTGCTCCAAGTTTTCCCCTCATGGGCACCTTTATTCCCCCAAGGGGAATGGAAGAGCCTCTCCCTTTCTCCCTCTCTCCCTCCCGTGCTTTTTACCTCACGGGCATCTTTATTCTCCTAAAGAAAATGGAGATTTTCCCTCACAGACACCTTTATTCCCTAAGGGGGAAATGGAAGAGCATCTCTCTTCCTCACACTTTTCCTCTCACGGGTACCTTAATTCTCCAAAGGGGAAAGGAAGAGCATCTCCTTCCCGCCCTTTTCCCCTCACGGACACTTTCATTCCACATGAGGTGATTAGAAGAGCCTCTGCTTCCCGCGCCTTTTCCTTCCCTCATGGGCACCTTTATTTCCCCAAAGAGGAATGGGAGAGCATCTCCCTCTCTCCCTCCCTGACCTGCTTTTCCCTTTCCTAAGGGAAATGGAGAATATCGCCCCTGGGCTGAGCTTTCCCCTCACGGGCACCTTAATTGCCCAAAGGGGAAAGGAAGAGCATCTCCTTCCCGCCCTTTTCCCCTCACGGGCACCTTCATTCCACAAGAGGTGATTGGAAGAGCCTCTCCCTCCCGCGCTTTTTCCTTCCCTCACGGGCACCTTTATTTCCCCAAAATGGGAATGGGAGAGCATCTCCCTCTCTCCCTCCTACACCTGCTTTTCCCCTTACGGGTACCTTTATTCCACATGAGGGGAATGAAGAATATCGCCCCTGGGCTGAGTTTTTCCCTCACGGGCACCTGTATTTCCCAAGAGGGGAATAGGAGAGCATTTACCCTCCCTCTCACACTTTCTCCCCTCACGGGTACCTTTATGCTCCTAAGGGAAATGGAGAATATCCCTCCCACACTTAGTTTTCCCCTCACGGCCACCATTATTCCCTAAGGGGGGAATGGAAGAGCATCTCCCTCCCTCACACGCTTTTTCGCTTACGGGTACCTTAATTGCCCACAGGGGAAAGGAAGAGCATCTCCTTTCCGCCTTTTCCCCTCACAAGCACCTTCATTCCACAGGAGGTGCTTGGAAGAGCCTCTCCCTCTCTCCCTCCCTCACGTGCTTTTCCCCTTACGGGCACCTTTATTTTTCTGGGCTGAGTTTTCCCCTCGCGGGCGCCTTTATTTCCCAAATGAGAGTGAAAGAGCATCTTCCCACACTTTTTCCCCTCACGGGCACCTTTATTCTCCTAAGGGAAATGGAGAATATCCCTCCCGCGCTGAGTTTTCCCCTCAGGGGCATCTTTATTCCACAAGAGAGGAATGGAAGAGCATCTCCCTCACGGGCACCTCTATTTCCCCAAAAGGGGGATTGGAAGAGCATTGTCATCCCTCAGGGGCACCTTTACTCCCGGAGCGCGGAAAGGACGAGGTTCTCTCTACCCCTCACGCCGAGGGCTGAGCGCTGCCCGCAGCCGCATCGCGCGCGCGCGCCGGGCGCGAGTCCTGCAGCGGTTTCGCCGCGGCCCCGCCCCTTTCTAATCGTGCCGCCATCCCCGAGCGGCGGCGGAGGGATACCCGGCTCCTGGCGGAGGGATCCGTACGCTGGAGCCGCCCGGCGGTCAAGCCGCGCGGGAGGGAGGCAGGGAGGGAAGGAGGACGAGGAGGGGGCGAGCGATGCGGCGCGGCCGCGCTGGCTGAGGCGAGGTGGCCCCGCAGTTCGCGAGGACGGGGTTGGGAAGCAGAGCTGGTGCCGCGGGAGCGGTGGCGGAGCGGCGGCGGAGCGGCAGGAGAACAGCTGGGGAGGGGTCGGGGGGCGCTCCGGGAGCGGCGAGGGGAGAGCGGAGCCTGAGGGGAGCGGCCAGCGCGGGGGAAGGGCGAGGCTGCGGGGCCGGGCGGCGTGTGCTGGTCCTGCCGCTCTCTGGCGTCGTAGTTTAGTGGAAAAGGGAAGGGATAGAAAAGGGAACTGATTTTAAATAGCCCCCGATCCCTCTGGAGGCCGGTTCCCTGTCGGTGCCATTGCGGGGGGGCAGCGGGGCTCTGGTGCAGCCGCAGCCCGGGAGGCTTGGCTGCGAGAGGGGCGGAGGTCGCTGCCCTCGCTGCTCCCCTCGCCCGGGGTTTGGGCTTTTTTTTTGTGGGGAAGGGGCAGGATGAGCTTGCGGAGTTTCGCTGGAATTTCTCCTTCCTTTCTGAGGCGCTGCCGCTGCTGAAGCAGATTTTTCCTTCTTCTCTTTTTTTTTGTCTGATGCAGAATCCCAGTAGCTAGGCAGCCTCCCTCTTTTCTTTCCTTCCTTCCTTCCACCCCTTCGCTATGTAGGAAGGGAGAGGCATCAATGGAAAGGCTGAAATACGCGTAGATGGACTTTCAGATGTATTTTTTCTTGAAAGAGGAAGATAAATCCCGCTTGCCAGTGCACTGACTTTTGTTGCTGTTGCATCGCTTGATAAAAATGGGATTCACTCACTCCAGCTGAATCCTTGGAGCATTCCAGAGAGTTGCTGCAGTGAAGGACTTATCGTTATTTTTTGCATCAGAGGAGCTGCATTGATGCTAACCATTTTTTTGTAAAATGGAGAACGAGATCTTCACACCCCTTCTGGAGCAGTTCATGTCGAGCCCTCTTGTCACCTGGGTAAGCGTTCATTTTCCCCTCACACGTTCCTGGTTTTATTTGCTCATTGTTTGAGGAGAGGAGCCTTGCGGCAGGGGAGCGAGGTGGAGTTGGTGTCACGGTGCTGCCGCTGGTTCTGTTCCAGGTGAAGACATTCGGACCGCTGGCTGGAGGAAATGGGACCATCTTGGACGAATATGTGGCGCTGGTGGATGGAGTGTATCTGAACGAAGTCATGCTGCAAATGTGAGTGTGGGCGAGCGCAGCCTTGGGGTTGTTTCTTGCTGTTTTGTTTCTCTTGTATTTTTTTGCTGCCTTGTGAAAAATCCTTTCCCCCCCTCCCCATGTCGACCTTGGTAAATTACTTTCATTTGTGCTTGACACGGTCATGTGGAGAGTTAAGAGGAGACTTGGGATCGTGCAGAGCTGAATGTCCGAGCAATGTATTTGCAGGATGTATAGTGTGATACAGGCTGAATCATCATTGTAGAACTTACTGGAAAATGGCATGACTGTAAATAGTTTCCCAGATTTCCACTGAGAGGCATAAAAAAGGTTCATCCTGCTGTAAGTCATGCTCGTAAAGAAAATTTTGAATAAATTTGCTTGGCTAATAAGGTTCTAATCCATATCTTTGTGCATGTGGCATGCAACTTAAGGATGGCATGGAACTCACCCAGGGTTGTTCACTGAGCAAAAGGACTGTCCTTAAACTCCTTCCTCTTCATTTTCCACGCTTCCAAATTAGAATAGGTAGCTGTTGAGCAGTAAAGCTGATGCTTTCATTGTGAGTGTAGAGTGTTTTCTGGCTACAGCCCACAGAAGAAACATTTTTACATGGGTTTATAAACTGTTTATTGAAAACTCTGGTTGTTAGTAAAAAGCCTTTACAGTGGCTCTCTGTTAATCATAATTTTGACTGGAATGTTGCCCACTACTGTCGTGCTGGGGAGTAACACTTGTCAGGTGTCTAGTGATATAATCATAAAAGTGTTACTAGTGCAAAAATTTCTACATACCTTTTATATATATATATAAAGTCTCTGCAGAGAAAGACATCTATTTTCTGTATAGGTATGAAAAGGTGTGGGCTTATGGCTGGTTGGGTACATCCCATCAGTGCATGAGCAGCTTGTGTTGGCAGCTGTTCCTCAGGAACACTGCTCAGAGGTGGGCATCCTCTTGCTATGTTTATAGCTTTTACTCATATTTAGTGCTTTGAAAGTTTTTACCCTTGGTGTTCAGCGTGTGTAACTAATCTGTGCCAAAAGAGCAACACTTTACCACGTCCAAGTGTGAATTCACAGCCTTTTGAAACCAGTATTTTCTTTGTCACCTACTTCTGTAGAATTAAAACTCCCAAGTATTCACTTCTAATATTCACTCTAATGCTGAAAAACATGGAAAACTTTGTGGAGTGGAACTTCTTGAAAAAAAATCCCGAGTAGATTCTGGCACACTTTAGTAAGAATTTTAAGTGATGCGTTTCACTGAAGAATACTATTTTTATTTTATTAATTCTTTCTTTTTTTCTTAGACTACATAAAGATTGTTAGCTGTGGCCACACATTTCATATGTAGAGCTTCTATGGGATAAAAAAGTTTGACAGCTGGAAGGCAAATTTTGCACTGGAACAAGGTGATTTTGAAGAATGTAGTCTTAAATTTTTATCAGTCATTTTTTAATACTGAGTATAAATTGATACCTGATGCATGTACGTAAAATGGAAGACTGTGGAGAAGGAACATTCCCATGCCTAAGGCACTGTGTGTTGAATTTGGCTGAGACTTTGTGCATCCTTGACCCCATGCCATGATTACTGTACTTAGGAAGCATTGGATGTGTATGTGTAAAAAATACACATTGGAGACGTAAATTAAAAAAAAAAAAAAAAGTAGTTTGGTAGTCAGAACAATGAAAACTACCTCGGACTGGGGGTGTGTGTAAAAGCAGGGGTGTACAAATAAAATGGATTTTAGAAATATATTGCTACACTGGAAGGTCTTTTGGGAACTGAGATGTATCACGGCTGGTTACTGCACAGAATTGCCTCTTAGAACTCTGCTCCTATTTTGGGAAGGTTCAGTTTGTTTTGGGTTTTGTGCCAGGATTGAAATAGGGGAAAAATTGTTTCATGTTTTGCAGGGTGATCCTGTCTGTGGTGAAGTCACTGTGGAAAGCTGTGTTAACTTTTAGTCCTGTTCACTTTGAATATCCAACTATTAAGTGGCTTTATTTGCAAAAACACTTCAAAGATGCAGCTCTAATTAATCATCAACATAGATTCTTTCCAGTGTTTTCCATTTTTATTTCTTTTATTTTCCTTTCATTCTTTACTACCATATATTGAGGAAATGTGGCAAAAAAGTTGTGTCATGTGACTTCAAAAGAAAAGTGTTTTTCTTTAGAATGTTGAGGTTGGGGAATTTTTTTGGTTGTTTGTTTTGGGATTTTTTTTAAAGCTCAGTGACTTCACATGAGAACTAGAGGTCTGTGGTTAGGAGCTATGGCAGTGGAGGCTGTTAGAGGTGCTGTGGTCCTGCTCGCATATACTTTAATACTTACTTTATTCTTGCCAAATGTTGAAAAAACAAATTCTGTGACCATAAAAGTGAGTGTTAATATTGGATTAGGCATGGTTTGTAAACAGTTACACAGTCAGAAAAAAAAAAAAAGTGGCTTTGTTAGTTAGAGAGAGGTTTTTGTTTAGTTAGAAAAGAGTTAATCCTGCCCTCCATCATCTGCAAGTGAGAGTTTGTCAGTCCAGC
Organism: Picathartes gymnocephalus; assembly: GCA_013390045.1. Classification (NCBI taxonomy): domain Eukaryota; kingdom Metazoa; phylum Chordata; class Aves; order Passeriformes; family Picathartidae; genus Picathartes; species Picathartes gymnocephalus. The sequence continues at coordinate 490,633 of WEKY01019214.1, read as the reverse complement.
ATTTGTTTCTCCTTGTGCTTGTCTGGATCAACTTTATTTTCAACAATTGTAATGACTCAGGGGAAGGAGGTGTCAGCATTGGAATAGTTGCAGGATGCTGAGGTTCTGGGGTTTATCAGCACTGAGTTTGTTAGTATCCCATCCATGAGAGAATTCATCACATTCCTTGTATGTGTTTTACCTTTGACTTTTTGGATGTTTCAGGACATGTGAAAATTGCACAGATTCTGTTCCGTGTCCAGGTACATCTGAAAGGCTCTTCCTTGCTGGAGATGCTACAGGCCAATTTAATTATTATTATTTTAATTTTATTTTTAATTAAGGAGAGTCCTAGTGTTTATAATATTAGCTCCTAACTTGAGAGAATGCTCTAATTTCCTGTTTAAATTTAGGTCCCATTCTTCAAAAGTATCCGGTTACTTACCTTCTGCTGGGATCACTCAGTATCTGATACTTGTGGATAGAAACCCATCTGTCTTTCTAAATCTGAGCCTTCATCTTTGTGCTCTTTGATACAGAAAAGGGGTCATGCTTCTCAGAAATAAATCAGAGCACGAGAGATCATTGCAGTGGTGTTTTGCCATGGCAGGGAGCTGGAGGAGCATACCAGGAATGCTTCATACCTTCACTGCCCCTCTGTATCATAGGACTTCTAACATTATAAAGTGCTCATAGGCTTGAGTAGAATCTGTTCTGTGTGGTGCTGAAATCAGTGAACCAGTATAATTCAATGGATTAGTCACCTGTTGCACACCCAAGTACAATTGCAGTAAAATAATACTCACTTGTCCTGGAGATATTTTTCCTGATTAACACCACCTCGGGTTTTTTTAATAGTGTTAGCACTGTACTGTTTATAAACTCCTCTGATCAAAAAAAAAAAATCACAGTATTTTTACAGAAACACTCGTTTTCTGAGTGGTATTTATTTCCATTTTTGATAGGTCTTATTCTCTGATATTTAACTGAATTCCAATAGGATTGAGTAAGAAATGCTGAAAGTCTTTTAGTATGAGCTGTGGTTCCCAAACTGACAAGAGTCTTACTGGTTCCTTTGAATAAAAAGAGACAGCTGCAAGTAGTTACAAGATTGGGGCTTTCATTGCATTTACCACCACCATTAATATTTGGTCAAGCAACAAAGACTTGAAACAGTATTTTAGCTTTAATTGTTTTATTTTACTATGCTTTGTATCTGTGGAAATAAATCTGGTTTTAAGAAACTATTGGACCCAGACTGTATGCAGAGTTGCTAATGTACAGAACCAAACTCTGGAACTCAGTTAATTTAATCCACTGTCTGGAAAACCTTGCTGCTTTCATCCCAGTGTGCCATTTATAACTTTGGTCTTAATTACATATATTAAGTGATACTTTCCATATCAGTCTTTGCATCCAGACATGCTGAAAGCTGCTTCAAAGATGAAGTCTTTTATTCTTCTCCTGGATTTTCCCCCTTTTGCCATTCTCCCCCTTTTGCCATTCTCCCACTTTTTTTTTTGCTGACTGGATCCACTTGCAGACCTTTCACACCATCAGATTTTCCAGGTGGACTGGCTGCCTGTTTCTCCCACCACGCTGGTGGTGTGTGCCTAGAATGTGGACAGCTTCCCTGGCTCCTGTTCTGAGCTCTCAGCCTTCAGTTGTGTGCTTTTTTCCAAGCAGCTGAGCTTGCCAGCCCATACTTCTGGCTTGCCTATATCTTCCCTTGAAAACTGGACTCAGTCTCCAGTGCTGGAGCCAGCTCTGTGAAAGAGTGCAGGAACAGCCACTCAATCCAATTAACTCCTTCTTGGGAAGGCCAAGGAGGGAGAGGCAGCTTCAGCCAGGCACTGGCTGTGTGGGGAAATGGGAAAGAGTTTTGGGGAAATGGAAAAGGAAATTGGTGACTTCGGCAGCAGAAAGAAGTAGGAATGTTTATTTTAAAAAAAGGTTAGATATTACTAAGTCTACAGCTTTATCACTTCATGGATTAGATTCACACTTCCCAGATGTGCTCTGCCAGGTTTTCCACAGGTGCAGGGTGTCACTGGGACTTAGTGAGACTTACTGTTCCCAGGAGTGGTTCTGCAGCAGCAGGGCTGAGATTTTCCTTCAGGAAAGCTGAATTTGTAACAGTCACTTTTTTTGTAAAGAAGCAAATTCTTTCCTAAGTGGTCCAGCACGATGCACACCAGGTCTGTAGGAATTAAACCCTTTTGATTGAAGGAAGATGTAGTTCTTAGTGTAATGATGAATAATTTCAGACTGGACCATCAGCCTGCTGTGAACTCTGAGATGGACACAGACTGATACCTGCACTTGTGAGGTGATTGGGTTTTTGATAGATAAAGGGGAAAAATGCATGGGTTGAATATGGAATTCTTGAAGTTTTTCTTCTTGGCTTGTCTCTGTTTTACTAGTTTGTTATGCTTTTGTATCCTTTTCCACAGCTGATGTCCACTTTCCTTCATCCTGGCTACCCTGATCTGTTTCTGAGCAGGACACTACTCTGTAGTCCACTCTTGTTCCTTGTAAAATTTTGAAGATTACGAATGAAATAATCTAACCTTCCTTTACATATCCACATCCACTTCTTTCCTCTCTCCTTCATGTGCCATCTTGATTATATTTTTTTGACTCTGTCTCCTTATTTATTTTGGTAGCCTGCTACTGACCCCATCCTTCCTCTAGGCTAGTACCTTGGGCCAGGGAATAAAAACTGAATTAAAAACGATTTTTTTATTACATACAGAAATTTCTTTTAAGCCTGTCAACCTGTTCCATAAATATCCATCTGATATCTAATACCAAAATAACTTGTCTCAGCATTGAAAGCATTCTGGCAAGGAAGGAACACACATTCACTATGGCTTTACAGTTTCTTTTTCAGGGAATTTTGCACTTCACATTCTACATACTGCTTTAAAGCACTCCATGAGAATAAGAGCAGCAGTAAAACCCGGAGTTTTCAGTTAGCTACAGACTCCTGGCTGATCAGCTTGTAGCCTTCAGTGGCAAGGCTGTGCTGCTTCAGATTTCATGGCTGCTCTGAGGATCTCTACACTACAAACCTTTGCAAAGTATTGCTGTGCTCTGTTCTTTCTTTGAAAAACTAACCTAGTTAACTGATTTTGGGTGCTAAATGAAGCTCATCTTATCCTACACCAAATTTGAGATTTACTTCTAGATTTTCCTCGTTTGTTTCTTCTGTTAAGAAGAGATTCTTATGTTTTGTGTTTGTTCTTATGTTCCTCCTAGTTTTGATTCCTCCTCTTTTTTTCTCTAAGCTAAATAGCAATTTGTTGCCTTCCTTGTCTTTCATAATGCACCACTTTTCTCTAGGTAGTAATTATTTAGGGATCAAGACATTTTTCCAAAATGCTGCTTTGTTAGAGCACATGACCTCAATGGTCAAAGATTATTTGGGAATAATTGTGTGAGAATCTCTGTGTTTGTTTGCTTTGCTTCAGAGTCCAGTCTTTATCCTGAAGATGCTCCAGAGGCAGTTGTTGTTGAGCACTGTTTGCAAAATACTTCCCCTTCAATTCATGGGATTAATTGATGCCAAGGCTTTGAATTGAAGCAAGGCCACTGCTTGACCCAAGCAAAAATTACCTGATGTTGTATTTTTGGATGGGAAATTGTAAGGGATGAACTCATAAATGGTGTCTGTCATATTCCTGGCCATTGAGTGAATCTTTGTGTTGCACGTTTAGATCAACTCCAATACTTGCTTCCTTTCCTGTAGTGACAGAAGACAGTCCACTTAGGTTTATTACAGAATTTTATCTTGGTTTACGCTTCAGGGAAATATTTGCTCTAGTTTTACTCTGTGTGGTATCTTTGTTTTTCTCAAATAAGCCCCTGAGCAAAAAGTGTCTGCTGGAATTTCCTGGTAGCTTGGGAATACACTTGCTGTATATTTGGAGTATTGTGTGTGCTGGGCAAAACCAGAATAGAGATACTAGGAGATGTATGAGAAAATGAGACAAATGTCACATTGTCCCTGATCTAAAAATGGATGTGGAGAAAGATGAAAATGTCTATTTTATTATTAATAATTTACTTATAGGGGGTTCATTTCCCTTCGTAAGGAAGGGAAATTATCTAAAGTCGTGGTGTTCTAACCAAAAATATTTAGTGGGAATCTATGTGGTGCTTTTTTACAACTGAAGATCTTTCCAGTCACTAAAACAGCAATATTTGTGTAGCTGTGGTGCCATCTCACTTGGATGATCACACATCAGTATTTCCTGCAGTTCTTAATACTCAGGAGGTGTTTACACCTGTGGTCAGACTATTGTGACTCTGAAGTACTAATTTTTTTGAGAATTTGTAGCTTAAGCGAAGTTCAAAGTAAAGAGTAAAATGAGTGAACATTTTTCCAAGTCTTTCAAAATAGAAATTATTTTTGGTCGTGCTGTGATTATCAAATAAAGCAAAATACATGCTGCTGTGGTGCTGTTAGAATAGAAGAAAAAAACTTGTACTTACAAGCTCCTCTTAAAAGTTTTTTTTTTTTTAAGCTTAAATAAAGAAGACTGCATAAATGTGTATTGCTTTTAAACCCTACATAGTAATTTTCCCTTATATTCATATTTTAAATGTCTTAGAAAGCACGTTAGCTCATTTGCTCAGGGCAAAAAGTGTTTATTGTCTTCTCTTGTGTACTGCTTGCTGCTTCTTGGCAGTGATGACAACTTGCTGGCCTTATTCTGATCCTTTTATAACAGTTTTTTTTTTCCAGACTAATACCTGGATGTTTGCAGCATGATCCTCCGAAGGTGCACTGTGGAAACATTTCCTCACTGCAGTGCCCCGGGGTGTTGGGTGCCGCGTCCTGCAGGATCTTGTGATGCAGACCTGGGAGTGCTGTGTGTAAAGCTGATCTTGCTGTTGTCACAGGATTACTGGGGGTGAAAATGTCTGCAGTGTGCTCGCGGTCAGTTGCTTTGAGGTGTTAATCACAAAGTCAAGTAGTTCTCAACTGCTCTGTTAATTGGTACTGAACTGAATAGGTCCTAAAAGTTTGGACTCGTTTCAGAAGTAAAAAATGTTGGCTCTGAGCGGGAAAATAACACACAGTGCTTGAAGTAGAAGTCAAAACTTCAGAGTTCATAATCCTCAGAATTTTGCTTCTGTGGTATGTCCATCTGCTTGCTTTCCTGACCTTTGGCCTGTACTCTCTTGCATCATGGGCAACTTTTGGGTTTAGTTTGATTTGGAAAATTGTGTGCTGCAACTACTACAGCAGTTTCGTTCTCCCTTTTCAAATGATATTTCCTGCTAAACCTTCTGTAGTTTAAAAAACCCTCCAAATCCAACCAACCATCTTATAAACAAGATGTCCCTTGAAAGATACTGAGATTTGTTGGAGTAGAGTATGTTTGTCAGACTTTCTGGTTCTCATGTTTCCTCAGTAAAAAGTTTTGTTTGTTGATGTTTCTTCTAAGAATTCTCAAATTTTTAATACCTAGGTGTGTTTATTTTGTGTGTTAAGTATTCTGTGCTGCTCTGAATCCTATAGATTTTCCTTTCTGTGGGTGGCACTTGTTAATTTGGTGGCAGCCAGATTACCTTTTGCCAGCTGTGGAGCAGAGGCTGCTCCACATTCATTGATTTGTTGTGGGGAGCTCACCCAGCTTACTTCATGATGTCAGCAGTGACTCACCAGGTTCAATTTTTGGCAAAAAGCTTAGTTTTTTTTATATGCTACCTTTTAGTGTGATAGGAAAGGAATGGTCAAGGTTGAAACAATAGTAATAAAGTTATTTTATACTATTTGGTGATGAAGGCAGTGTTTGCTCTCTAAACTTGGAACTTAGGGATCTTTGGGGGTGATACAAGTGTGTGCTTGATCAATCACAGGTGAACTGTTTTACCTCCTTTCTTCATTTTACTCACCTGCATGCATCTTCTTTATTACTGTTAGGGAGAAGAGAACAAAAATTAAATATGGGCTGTTCTGAACTTCGTTTTCTTTTTTTTAAACCCTGGGAGGAAGAAATGAAAGATCAGTCAGCAGACCTGTTGAATGTACTATGATTTTTCCTGGCTGTTGGCACATTCCCATGCAAACCTGGGAGTGTAGGGATGTGAGGGGATGTCTCTTCAGGCTGAGGTGGGACCACACCGAGGCTGTGACGTGCAGGGATGGGGACCTGACGTGCAAATCCCCATTCCTGGAGCAGGGAAATACAGGGATACTGGGCAGGACAGAGCTGCAGCTCTTCCAGCACCCTGCAGCCTTGAGGAATCCAGCAGCTCCTGTGCTGGGAATGCCAGCCAGGCTGCTGAGGAGCCCCTCAGATGCTGAGCTGAGGCTGGCAGAGGGAAGCTGGCTGCTTCTGCTCAGTATCCACGGAAATGTTCTTGGCAGTGCTCCCTGTGACCCACCAGCCACTCTGGCTGGGTTAGGCCAGTTGGTCGTGGATTGGGTGTTTTTTTATTTTTAAGTAGGCATAGGGCTTCAGCCTCCTGACAGTTTGTGATGTTGGACATAATCCTAGGAAGTGGGGTTTTGTGCAGGGGCCAGAAGACTTTTGATGTTAGGCCTTGTTTCCCAAAGCTCGCATGATCACGAGGCAGAAAACATTGGATACAGCTGTTGAACTTCTGGCACACACAGTCAGTCCTTGCTGAGTGCAGAGTTAGCAAAGTGTCCTTAAATTGAGGTATTAATACTGATTTTGTGGCAGAGGGTATCTCAGTGTTTGGGATATTTTCAGATGTTTGTAGAACTACAGGACCATTTCAGCTGTATTTTGGTTGTTGCTCAGTCCTGAGGGTGGACATACAAGTGTTGTACAACCAAAAGGTAGATTGTCAGATGTTAAGCAATTTGAAGATTATAAATTTTTCTCCAGTTTTATTTTGACTTTTTTATTGTTTTGTCAGTAAAATGACACTGCTCTATTCAATCTCCCTGTAAAACACATTTTGAGCATGCTTATTATTTCTTGCTGGTAGTAAATAATGAAGGTGCTGCTTTATTAGTTGAAGTCTATCCCAAAATTCTGTTATCAGTAATTACTGAAATATTTGAGAGATACCAAGAGTGAACCTCAGCATTCCAGTTAGAAGGACTTGACAGAAAATATAACTTTATGAGGCAAGGAGCATTTGTTTGTACAAGTGAATGCTGTGCTGCTGTAAGCTAAACCACAGGGTAGCATTTCATTGAACTCACCAAACACATTCAAACAATGGTATATTTCAAATTAGGGTGCGTTATGATACCAGACTTAATCATTAAGTACCATCAAGGAACAGATGGCAGGGGAGGACACAACTGGTTTGCAGTCTGCATAGATTTAAGCATGAGGCCATTAAGCTATCACATTCCCATTTCTGATAGATTTTGGTCAATGAAAAATGAAAGACACATAATCCCTGCTTATATGAAGTCTCAATCTGTGATTTATGACACTGGTAGTATTTCAAAATCTCTGAAGTTCTCTCTGTAATCAGGAGTTTTAAACTAATGCATTATTGGGGTAGATGCTTCTGTCTGGTTGTATTGCTATTGAAATTAATGTATCTTGTCATATGTAGGTTGCTCTTAAATGTAAAATTGCTTAAGGGTATCTTTTACTGCTCTGCTTCCTATCGACTTCTAGACAGATTTGCCCTATTTTGCTGGGCTGTTTGCCACTGAAGCAGCTCAGTATCCCCACCTCATAAAAGGAGCAGTTCAGAGCATGGATGGCCTTAAAAATGTTTCTAGTAGCCACTAGGATGTTACAGTTTTAAAAAGCTGCTTTTTAAAGCTGTGTCTTAAACTGGTTCCAAAATAGACCTCTTTGTCTTCAAAATTATTTAATTTGCATCCTGTATTTCCACCAGTTTATTTCAGTGTCATTGGACCTAATGTATTCTTATAAACAGAACTGTTTTGCATTAATAAAAATATAATCATTGTAAAAGTTTTACTGCCCATAAAAATGCAACAATTCAACATATGGGTACAAGTACTTCATTAGAATCTTTAATAAATTAGTTTTCAAGAACTGTAAACTAGTTTAAAGATGCTCTTATAAGGTTTTGGCAGTTCATGTATAGAATTTTATCTTTCTGTGTGAAAAATAATTGCACATCAGATTTTATGCTTATTTAAAAAATTGGTATGCCATGACTTGGACCAGCCTGAAAAATACAATTCTACAAAAATATAGTGGGAATGTGTAGCCAACATCCTGCTGTATTGTTTCCTCTTTGAGAGGGACAAGTTAAGACATCAATACTTGAGATGATGGACTATATTGACTAACTGAAGAATATTTAAAATGCTGTTTAGTGGATTAAGGAGATGCTGAGCATTAAAGCTGGAGTCTTTTTGGGAAAATGAGACCTGGTTATCAGTATTGGGAGTGAGGGTAGGTTTAGTTATTTTTTTAAAATAAAGAATCTCCTGCTCAAAGACCTAATCATGATGCTTTCAGTAACAGCAGAGTGAGGAGGGATCTGTCAGGTCTGTGCTTGGCTGTTCCACACACAAACCTGACAGTTCTAACACAACCTGAAAGGTAGAAAGAAATCAGTGACTGAAGATTAGGGGACTCAGCTAAACACCAGCACAGAGGCTGCTTGGTGGAAGAATCCCTCTGTTTTAAACATTTCCTTTTCAGCATGGGGGTCATTTTAGTAGGTAGCCTATAAATAGTCTGTGTTTATAATCATTTAATGACATAATGTGGTTAGAAAGATCTCAATTACTGTAGCACAGAGGTAAAGTCCTGTTTGCACTGGAAGGTGCTGAGAGCAGGATTTCACTCTGGGAAGCACTGGAAACAATTTTCTTGCCAAGTCACTCGTCCTGGTCATGACTAACATGTATTAATTGAGAGTGTCAAAGACAACTGGCCTTCCATGGTTGAAGAATAATGATCCAAGAGGACATTCATTACCAAAAAAACCCAAAAAGGAATCTACTACTAATAGTGAGTTATTGAGGGTACATGTTTAATTAAATTAAAAATGATTGGTAGAGATTAGTAGTGTTAGTCTGATATTTCATTGCTTTTATTGATCCTTAAAAACAGTGGGTTAAACTTCTTGTTACCACTACCTATTTTTAAGTTCTGCTGAAAAATATTAAGGGAACTTGGAGTTTGGAGTTTCTGTTGGACCCTTTGCCATAATCTTTTGGAAAAGTTTAAAATTACTGAAATAAATTTGTTCTGTGCACTAGGTTGTCCCAAGGCTGACACTCTGATTTTAATTGCTCATCATCTGCACTAGCAGAGCATCTTGAAACTGGACAGTGGAGTTTCTCCAAGTGGTAAAAATACACTTCCAGAGCACATCTGTGGCCCAAGTCTTCCTAGCAAAAATTCCCAATCTCAGTGAACTGCTTCCTGCAATTTAAGCCAACAACAAAAAGCCTAACCAAAACAAAAAAAAACTCCTCCAACTTCTTGTTTTAAGCTACAGGAATGAATCATTTTGGCACTAAGCAGGTCATCTTGTCATAGAGGGAGGTGAGGTTGGTAAAGCAGCCCAAAGCTTCCCTGCTGGCTGGGCTGATCCCCTGGAGTCATGAAGATCCAGTGCTATGCAAATGTTCAAGTTCTTGTTCATCCAGGATCAATCTCAATATCCTAATACAGCTTTGGAAATGAGAAAATGGAAAGCCTGAGCTGTTATGGCGTTTGTGCTTTGAGTTCTTGTGGTTGCACAGTAATTTTGGTGTTGATGCTAAAACAAGAGCTGGCACAATATCCAGGAAACCCCTGTGCCCTGTTTTGAGTGCTCTGAAGGGAGAGGCATCTGAAATGTGTGGCTGTAGAAAATGCTGCTGAAGATGATGAAAAAGCCCAGAGATAATCCTATGGTCATTAAGATTAAAGATGAAGATTAAGGGCCCAAATCGGCCTTTTGGAGATATGAATGTAGAAATAGGAGACTTCAGCTGATCTCTGTAGGTCAGCAGGATTTATTGTGGATTTTCTCTTCTGATTTTAACAAATTTGAATGAATTCAGTGTGGAAAGGAGTCCAGTTCTGTACATCTGCAAAGCATAATTGTTTTTAGCCCATTTAGTTGCTTTTACAGTTACAGGTTGGCTGAACTGATAAACCCAAGGTCACATCTTAGTCACATGGTTTGGCTAATATGTTCTAAAATGTATTTTAATTGTTTGTAATATTCTTAGGAACAGGGTGATGAGCATTTAGGAATGAGGCAATTACTCCTGTCCTATTTTTCCTAGATTTATAATAATAAATACAGAAAAAAGGTACTGTGCCTACTGCTTTTCTTTTAAAAATGTCTGTATGTTGGAGGTGCATTTTTTATATGACCTGACTTCCTTTCCCAGCAGTGTTTTTTCTATTATTTCTATTTGTGCTTACAAGCCAGGAAATGCTGATAGCAATAAACTGAAGAAAAGACATAAATATAACTTTTAAAATAATCTAATATGCTACAAGTTAAGCAAGCTGTAAAAGGCAAATAGAGTTTGTGTAGGCAACTTATATATAAGTGAAAAATAAGCAATTTTTGTACAGAGAGTATGTGAAACTACCAATCAAAGTAATAAATTGCATCAGAGCAAGTCATGATACCAGAATGTTCAGGTCATTTTTATTTTATAGCAAATGAGTCCTCTTTCTCCATTTGATTCTGACTCTAATCCTTTGCCTGTGAGTAATTGAATTCCATTACTTTTGCACGTTACCAGGATCATTCTCCATTGCCACAGTATTTTTTGAAGGTTGTTTTTTGGGTTTTTGTTCTCCCAAAGTTTGCCAGTGGCTGTTCTGGAAAGTGTATTTCGTATTCCATTGTTTAAATCATTAATGACAATGTTGAATAAAACCAGAGCCAGCAGCCACATATCTCTGCAGGGAGAAGTTGATAGTTTATTTTTGAGTGCAGCATCCCAGCCAGCTCTCATTTATCTGATAATAATATCATTAAACAATGCAATAATACCATGAAATATCAAAAACTGCATTGTGCAGCTGTATCAAGAATCTGTAAAAGTGAGAAGCTTCACACTGGCCATCTCTTAGGGATTCTTTAAATATTTCAGAGAGTATTGTGGGGGGTGCTTTGATTCTGCCTGGTTTTCCATGAGAAATCCCAGGGAATGGTTGTCGTGCTGTCCTCTGTGTGTTATGAGGTATTGAAAAAGGGTGACTCATCTGCATTTCCTCAGATCCTTTCTGCTTTGTGAAGGAAAAAGTGATTGATTTCCTCTCTGAAGCCAAGACAAACCAGAGAAAAATCTGGTAATATGTGATAGTACATGACAAAAACTCCAATTAATAATCCCTTTGTTAACACATTTCAACAGTCTGTAAATATATCTAAAATAGTCTAGTGTGTGTTAGCACGACATGTTTCATATTCATCATTATTCTAAAAGTTAAAAATCACGTTTTTTTCCTTGTGCGTCATGGTAATAAAATAACATCATACAGCCACAAAAACTTTCCTGTCAGATCCATTCCCTGGGAATTGTGGTGGGTGCTCCCACTTTTAGGCTGCATTGATGGCAAAAAAGAATGTGTGAGAGACACATTTCAAGCTTTTTCCATCTTCCACAACTCCTTATTGATTTCTGGAGGGAAAACAAGGCATGGTAATCAAGACAAGGAATGGCTGTGCTGGCACATTAACTATACCATTTATTTTCTAGAGAAAGCTTTAAAGATTAATGTTCAGGGTGTTTAATGTACTCTTTTTGCTTTTCTTACAGCAATCCAAAGTCTGCTAATCAGAGGATAAACAAAAAAGTAAACAATGATGCATCATTAAGGATTCAAAATTTGTCTATTTTGGTGAAACAAATAAAAACTTACTATCAGGTCAGTAATTGTTTATTGTGTTATGTCTTGCCTGGAATTATTTCTAAGTGTTCTTCTATAGTTATGGCTTTAAGGGTAACAGGAATAAGATGAATTTTGAGATACTTGTATGGATGATTGTTTATATATCTGGTCAATTTTTTTATCACTGTTTACAGCTATAAGGATGATGTGGACACACTTTTATATCAATGATGATCTGTTTATTGAATAGATACTCTGTGTGTTCAGTTACTTCTGTAGCACATTAAGTACTATTGGTTGGAATTTTCTGATTTTGGCAAGTTTTGTGCCAGTGAGAGAGGTGATTGCATGTGCATTTAGTCTTGTAAATAGAATTTTTGTAAGAAAAACATGATGAAATTTACTGGGCTTAGAATTAATTTGGGAATTTGTAGGAAATGCAGTGAGGATCTAAGAGCTGTAAAAGAGCCACTGAAGTTTGATGCAGTGGTAGGAGCTGGTCCTGTGCCTGTGGATGCTGAGCAGGATGGGGTGTTGGACACGTGGACACAGCACAGCTGTCACCAGTGTCCCTTTAGTGTGGCCCTTCCACACTTCCCTGCTCCTTCCTGCCAGGAGGGCCCAGACCTGGGGAGAAAACCTTTGCCTCTCCCCACACCTCCTGGCCTGCCTGTGCTGGAGTCTGCTGTGTCCACACACAGGGTGTGCTTCCCAAAACTCTGAGTGCAGTGAGAATTCCCAGCTGTCACTGCCATGACCAACCACAGAACGTCTTCGCAGCACTTCCAGCCCTTCTCTCCCTGGCAGCCCCTGCACTTGGAGATATGTGCTGCCTGCTAGGGCCCATATGCTTTTCCTTTTCCTAATGGAAGTCATTTTCCACCAGGCATTAGTGCACCCACAACTGGTGCAACAGAAGGCACAAACACTGACAGGATTGATCTTTACTGGAACACAAAGCATTCTCTGTCCTGCACTGGCCTCGTGCTATCACCAGTCCCAAGTGCTCCAGTATCAGGCAGAATTGCTGGCATTTAAGGAACTTTGGATGATTCAGGGGTGTGGATGTTGCTCCAAACCTTTGTGATAGAAATAAGTTTATTAGAGCTTTTTTTAAATTAAGAAGTGTTAAAACCAGTCACTGTGCCTTTAATGGTCCAAGCTATATTGATCTGCCCTTTTAACTGTTTTACACACTTTTCCCTCCCCAGTCTTTCAGGTTTTGGTCACATGTGAGGGGCCACGCAGACATTGAAGGGCTGGTGTTCTAGCAGGAGTAAGGCATTTACTCCCCAAACTAGAGAGCTCCTTTGAATCTAAAATTGCTTTTTGCATGTGTAGGTATTCAGTCCCCTTGTGCCTGCAGGGAGGTTTGTGTTTCATGGTAGTGGAAGTGTTAAAGGATGGGCTGTTTCACAGAGGGGTCAGCTGAGTTCCTGTCACCTGTGAAACTCCCCAAGGCAGGAGAGCTGGGGTTTGATGGATGCCCTGGAATCAAAGTGAGAGGCCTCCCTTAGGCCGGGGTGAGGCAGGAGCCTCACAGCCCAGTGCTCCTGAAAGCTGAGAGTACAGAGTGCCTGGAGGTGTTCCCTGGGAATGCCTGGGATCCCAGGGGAGGGGACGCAGAGCTCTCACTGTAGTGACAGAGGATTCACTGAGTGTTGGGATCAGACACTGATGAGTGTGGCAATTTGGAATTGCTAGCATTGAGTGAACCTAAATCTTAACACTTCTCAGTGTGAGGTTGTCCATGCTGGTTTGTTCCATGTGCTTTTATAACAGCTGTGGAAAACCTTCTCTCAGTTCAGGGAATAATTGCATCAGTGCTGTGGATGTACTTGTCAAAAAGCCTGCACTGGTAGAATATAACATTCAAAATTAAGGTGTTATGTTAGATTAGTGAAGTTTTTTTTGTTCCTACATCATCTTTGTTATTCTCTGGAATTACAGTTCCAGAATGAGTAATTTGAGTGTGTACCTTTCTTGGCAGTGTAAGAGATGGAACTGTTCTCAGCAGTTAATCCAGGACAAGTGATGCTAAATTTTTGGTGGGCTTGAGAGGTTTAATCCAGTGAGCTTCCATGACTCTCAGCAGATTTGACTGAGGATGTGAAAATCTTCAGTAAAATAAATGCTAATGAACTGTCAAAGTTTTGTGCAAGCAAACCCAGTGCTGAGGTTAACACTGACAGAAAAGGTGTCAAACATCTCTGGGGCAAGGCAGAGCTGTTGTAAGGAAACAGGTGATCATGTCCATACAGCACAAATATTTTGGTTCCTGCTGCTCATATTCTGTTTTATGATACATGATTTTGCTTTTTGATAGCATCATGGAATTTTTTGAGATGCTACCAAAAAAACACCCCCAAAAAGCCACTCTAAAAATATCTGATTTTCTTTCATAGCAGCTATCAATGCTCATTAAATTCCTTATATTTTATCTGTTTTGTATTGATTTAAAACATCCTGTGGTGCACTTCATGCCGTATTTCTATTTGAAAATTGTCTTTATCAAAGTCTTAGAAATACAGGTGTCACAGTTGGTTAAAACTCATGATATTTGAGGAGGTCAGAGCTGTTTTCTCCCTCCTTATAATTTGTCTTAGGTATGTCCAGAGGGAATGTATATTTTACAGTCTGCTATTAACCAATTCAGATATCATTTTAATGTTCTGTATGAACTGGTGGGAACTTCCGGGTATAGCTGTGGCTAATAATTTCTACAGGTGTTTTTCAAGAAATATTGGGGTGTTTTCAATTTGACCTAAAGCAAGTGGGCTTGTATTAGGTTTTTCTTACAATGTGACACCTGATGGGCTCTTCTGGAATATGTTGCTTTGAAGTAGGAATGTTTTATATAGTAATGGATCTATCACTGTGGAAGAACAAAAAGCCTGACTATAGGATGGCATCTGCTAGGAATAAACATCTGGGAACAGGAGAAAGACTATTCTGCTTCAGGAGAATTAGGCTCTGTCTAGACTGGGGATTTGACCCGATTACAGCCATTACAGGAGCTCCATTGCTGGAATCCATGGAACAGATAGGCAGAGCTGCTGCCTGGTGTGTGGCGCTTCCAAGCTAAAATTCCGTGGAATTGTGCAGACAGGGGTTTGTACCTTTATATTCACAGCTGGCCCAGTGTCACTGCAGCAAAAACCCCTGGGATTTTCACATCCACATTTTGGCAAGGCCAAAGAAGCTGTGAAATAAAGGAAATGGATTTTTTTTTTTTTTGCAGTAGAAATGCACCTTGGAGCCCATAAAACAAATGTGTATCAATAAGTTAGTCAGGGGAAAATGAACATAATAAATTTAAAGGGTTTTGCTGGATTCTACGACTTGGGATCTCGTTGGCTTAAGATCCCTAAGCCAGCTCATTGCCACGAGAGGATTTTGCTGTGTGAGATGATTGTGCAAACCAGTAAAACAAAGCTTTTGTAGAAGTGACTCACACTTGTTTGTTTTTTTAATTAGAGTTAAAATAATTAAGTATTGAATATGTATGCATGAAGTCCTGAAAAATTTTAAGCTGTATAATTAATACTGATTTTTCTTTCATGGCTGTTGGTATTTGATGTTTGCTTTCATTCAGTACATGTATGATGTAAATAATGTCTTAATTAACTTTTATAGGAGACTTTGCAGCAGTTGATCATGATGTCTTTGCCAAATGTGCTAATAATTGGCAAAAACCCCTTTTCTGGTAAGTTTTATTTTTCACTAAGATAAAAATATGTACTGGTGTGATAATTTATGTTCTTTCGTTGGAAATAAAATTCTGATAGGATTGAGCCTTTCAACAGAAGATTGTGTAAATATTTTATCAAACAAGTGGTTTAATAATGATGAGTAATGATTTAATAATGATTTTCTTTGTTCACACTAAAGGTCCACACTCCACAAAATGTGTTCTGTCCCAGCCTCAGCCCTGGCTGTCACTAGGTTTTATACTGAGCCCAAGTGCATTTCCCAGCAACCAGT
The DNA here is from genome assembly GCA_013390045.1 of Picathartes gymnocephalus. Lineage (NCBI taxonomy): Eukaryota > Metazoa > Chordata > Aves > Passeriformes > Picathartidae > Picathartes > Picathartes gymnocephalus. The sequence goes on along the minus strand of WEKY01019214.1, from coordinate 474,890 downwards.
GAACCACTGATGGCACAAAATTAAAGTTTCATGTACTCCCAGCTACAGCACTTTCAACTTTTCTTTACCTGTCTCACTGCTGAGGGAATTGGCAGTTCAGTGCATCTCACTTGATCCAGTTCCTAATCCTTGTTTTTCCTTCCCCCAAACTCTCCTGCTTCTCTTGCATCCTTACCTGAAAAATATTGCAGTTACCTTCTTGCTTTCTCCCCTGAACTGACGCTGTCTTCTCCATGCTCCCACCTTCTCTGCTTCCAGCTCTGAGAGTTGCAATTTTCAGACCAAGAAAATTAGCCTGTGTGGAGCCAGCAGACTGTCCACAGCCACTTGGGAATCTCTGCACCATGCTCTCAATTCCAGAAGCACGGAGCAGACACACCTGGCCTGCATGGAGCCACTGTGGATTGGGCAGAATTTATTTACTTGGGTCTAAAGTGTCCCAGGTGTTCTCCTCCTGATGTTCTGACACCTCAGCAGAGAGGTCAGGAACTGCTGTACCAGGCTGTGTAGCTTCCCCTGGCTGTTTTTATTTCTTTGGGATGTCTTCTCTGCCACGCTTCCGTGTCTGTGGGACAGGGGCTTCCTCATGAGCCAGAAGGACCATCTGTGTTTCCTCACTTCCCAATCCCAGGGCTCATAACGTTGATATTTTCCATATCCCATCTGCACATACCCCATCTCTGTAGGTATCTTACTTTAATTCTTTTGGGTTTTACTTTCTGCTTTTGAATATTGCTGCTTTTGCTTCCGAGGTCACAGCTTTTTCAGTTTTTCTATGTGCAGCTGCTGTCATATGCACCAAGAAGTGTCAGTGTGGTCTCTTCCTTTCCAAAAGCATCATGCTTTTATAATTTTGATTCCAGACTTTCTTAAGGTTTTCAAAAGGCTCCATGGATTTGTCTAGAAACCAGATTTTCTGGAAAAACAGATTTTAAAAAAACCCAGGTCATAGTATTGTTTTGTAGTGACATTTTTTATTCTGTTCAAGATACTGAGAGAAAATGTCTTAACAGTGTGTAGTATAAGATGACATTTTATTGAAAATGCCCTATCAAACCCCACAGAGATAATATTGCATTCAGTTGTATACATTCAATTTTATGGTTTGGTCATTTTTAAGGAGGTGTCTTTGTGTTCTGAGATCTGTGGTTTGGCAGCTGGAACCTCTGCTGTTGTGTGCTTTGCTCTTCTGTGGGGATTTTGTTGGATTTGTGAGAAAATTCGGGCTTTCCTGTACTGTAGCCCTCACATTAAAAAAAAAAAAATTGTTATGTTTGGACAACACTCTTGAAGGTGTTTCAGATTCCTGCTGGAGTTCAGTCACAGAGTTTGATCTGAACTAGAATATGGACCTGTTCTTTCCCCTTTGAAAGTTAGGATGCTCTTGCTGTGTCAGCTTGGAAAAGGATCTCATCCCTACATGGATTTTTAAGCTTTTTTTTGGGGGCAGGTGCAGGGAAATTAAACCTCAGTGACCTTTGGAGAGGCTTGCTGTGTAAATCTGGTTACATCAAGGCAAGCCCTGGAGTAAAAGTCAATTTCCTGATAAAGACTTGGATTTGATCCACTAAAACTTAGGCTGGAGGTGTGATTTTTCACAGGGATGTCTCCCAGTATTTCCCCTTTGCACTTAAGGAATGACTAGTAGAGAAATCCCAGAAGATGCCAAATTGCAGATGGCAGGAGCAGATACCAGAGGCAGTTGGCTGATGGAGGAAAATGCAGGGAGAAAGCTGGGGCTGAGATTTGGAAAAACGGGTCAGCTGGGATTTTATCAGGAAATATTTCCTGAGCTGATTGGCAGGAAGGCAGTTGGAGGAGAAGACTGGAGGAGAGCAGCTCCAGCCTGTGACTGTAAATGTTAAATTAAATTATGAAGGGATAATGAGGAGACAGAGGGGAAGGGGAAAGATTAAAAAGCGAGTTCATATTTCTGAGGGAGCAAGGCGGGGAGGATGGAAGCCTGCAGAGGGTGTGGAATTTAGGGAAAAGGGTGAACACAGGGAAAATCAAAGGGTGGCACAGGGTGGGGATAAAGTTCCGCAGCAGGCTGGAGGGTGTAGAAGAGAATCCTCTATTTCTGTGTTTCTGATGGTGGAAAAGGAAGAAAAACAGAAGGTGAGGGAAGCTGAGGTGGTTCAGGATTTTGCCCTGTTCATTCAGGGAATGCTGGGGAGAGACAAGGAATCAGTATTCAGGCAGGTGTTTGAAAGGCAGTCAGGAGATGAAGAGTGAAGAGGAGCTCAAGGATTGCTTAAAAATTACAAAAGTGTGATTAATTTATTGGGATAAGTGAATGTAGGATACAAGCTCCTCCTGCTGCAGTATTCCTGTTAACCTTTATTGCTAATACAGGTGGAATTCCCCTTCTTAAGCTGAAGCAACTGCTGGTGAAACACATTCCTTGATGGTTTTTCTATTTCTCCATAAAAGACTTCACAGCTTGAGCCTTTGGGATACAAGAAGTCTGAATAAATGATTAAAAACTCCCATTTGAGTCCATGTTTTTTGTAATGTATTTATCTACCTGAGAAACCTCTTGAAAAATGGAACTATTCCATGTTCATTGGGATTGTACACATTATGTAGCTCCCTCCAGAAGCAGCAGCTTGAGTCAATGTCTGAACTATTTTGTCATCCTTGAAGCATTTGCTTCATGGCATTTATGTTCCAGATATAGAATGTATTTCTGTATTTAGCAGCAAGATGAGGACATTGTGGACATAAAAAGTAAGAAAAATTTTTATTAATCTGTAAACAGAGTTCTTTAACTTAAGCTTCTTTAGGAGATTAAGATGCTTAAGGCCAGATTTGGAAATACATTTTGATTTTTTGGATGTGCAGATGAATATCTGATACAGCTTTGTAAGGAATTTAAAGGAACTTGTCACCTAAGTGAAAGAATTTAAATGAACTTGTCACCTAAACTCTTTCAGCTTGGGAGTGGCAGATAATTTAAGCCCTTTTGTAACTATCTTGAGATACCTGAGATTACCATTGAAAATTTGATTGTAGGTCTCCAGAGCAATTCTAAAAATGTCACTCTGAATTTCACTTTTTGAAGGGCTGATTTTTTTTTTTTTTTTTTTTTCCATTTGAAATTGTTGTGGCTGTTAAGGTGTTTGGTAACTCTGGAAAATGGCTGTTAAATGGCAAAAAGGACTGAGCTGAAAGATGGGCTTTTCCTCATCTGGTTGTTTTCTAAACTAGGTTAACATAAATTACATGAAAATAATGAGAAAACCTCGTGTTCTCTGAGGTATAGGGCAAGAAGCTCCAATTACCATTTTATAGTTACCATTTTTTCTTGTTTTCTTCTTAGAGCCAGGTACGGAAGAAGTAAAAAAGCTCCTCCTGCTTTTGCTTGGTTGTGCAGTTCAGGTAAGTTTAATTATGTTTGTTTCTATGAAATTTTTGAGTTACTGATCTCTTTTCTTACTATTTTAATGCTTGGGGTGGTATAAAACTTTTCTTCCTTTGGTGATACAATTGCATTCCTTGAAAAACCGGAATATTCTGATTTTTAATTAAATGGCTACAACCCTACACCTATTATTGCATAAATGCCTCCAACTGTGTATATAGAATTTCTAATGGGTTATTAATTTCAATAGTGTTAATTTACCTGGTATTGTAAAGAAATTAAGGAAATGGTAAAGCACTGAAAATTAATTTACTGCACTGTTTCATGTATTTAATAAATTATCACAAAATTTGAATAAGTAGCAATTTTAAGAAACCTCTTCCTTGTCCCATGTCACCCTGTTTTTTCTTTATCATTTAATTAGTGTTGAAAGTTATAATTACTGTAACATGGCATAAACCAAGGATTTACTGGTCACCAGAATTATTGGATAATAATTTAGCCAAGTCACCATTGCAATGTCAGCTTTATAAGTTCTAGCTCTTAAGAGATACAGAAGAGGAATAAAAATGCTCGTGATTATACATATAAATGTGTATAAAATAGATGTCTCTATTTTTAGTGTCAGAAAAAAGAAGAATTTATTGAAAGAATCCAAAGTTTGGATTTTGATACCAGAGCAGCTGTTGCAGCCCATATTCAGGAGGTATTTTGGAGGGATTTCTGCTTTTAATTTTGGGGGTTTTTTGAGGTGGGATATTGTATTGCAGGAATGGGAGTTGCACGTGTTCAGTGGCAAGTAAATTAAATATGTGATTTGCATATTGAGTGGTTGTAGCAAGCAAAAAAAAAAAGCCTTTATTTTTTCACTTGATTCACAAAAAGATTTTGTGATTGAGCATTTTTAGGTTATATTTTTAGAGCAGTACCAGAAAGCAAGTTTGTTGCTTCAAGAATTTCTTAGTTACAGACAGCAAATTTAGTTTATATGCAAATTTCTTTATAAAATATAATTCCAAACAAATGTATGTGGTAGGTAATTTATAATACGTCATTGTCACCTTGCCAGAAGTAAAAGGTGCTGCTTCCAGGTAGACAGAAAACCCCTTCCATTACATATAATTTAATATATTTTAAATGGTTTTTTTCATACCTTGTCCAGAGAATTTAACCTGTAGAGTTGCAGCTTTATTTTCTTTCTGCTCCTAAAATTTCAAGAGGATGTTTTTTCTCTTTCATTTCACCGCATGTAGGTAACTCATAATCAGGAAAATGTGTTTGACCTGCAGTGGATGGATGTCATTGTGCTGACACAAGAGTATGTTGAGCCTCTCCTGAAAAATATGGCATTGCATTTAAAAAGACTTATAGATGAAAGAGATGAGCACTCAGAGGTATGGATGTGGCTTAGTGCTTAAAAGAAGTACAAGAAATCTTTTTTTTTTGAGGTGATGCAGCTCAGGATTTTTATAACTAACAGTTTAATTTTCTGCTGACACGTTAAAGCAAGGATTCCTGACTGCCAGAGAGTTGTTTCAGGGAGTTCCTCTGTGCCTATTTGTTAAATAACATAGGAAAGATAAAGTAGGAGAGATAGTAGGTGATCTTTTCCATGTAGCCAGAGTGTGAAACAACTTCAATATTAATCTGTAGCTGAAAACAGAGAATCCAAAGCTGTGTCAGCTGCATTCACCAGGAATCAATAACTCATCAATTTGCAAGCCAATCACTGAAAGCTGCCTGTTCTATTCCCATGTCCTGTTGTCCAGGTTTGAGGGGGATAAAGCAGAATCCACACCAGGAGAGGAGGTTTTGCACGCTTATCATGAGGCACAGTTGTTGTACCTTGTCAGAATCAAGGAACAGAACTGTATTTAATAAAAATTAGAGGTTGTGAACCATCTTGGTGACCCTAGATTTGCCCCTCAGTAGAGTAGATATGTCAATGTTGCAGTTCTTCCATGTATTCCTTTGACACTTTATCCAGATCTCAGCTTTGATAGGAATTAAAAAAAACAGAGGGTAGAGGATGATGGTGATGCCTTTGTGCAAAGCAAAGGAAAAATACTTCAAACTATGAGAGATGTTCCTATTTGGGTAACACCTCTATTTATAGGAGGAATTAGGGATATCCCTGTAGGTCTGATGCTTTATTCAGTTGTCAAGGATGCTGCTGGTCACTGAAGAACACAACTTTCTTTAGAGATACATGTTTCTCTTTATTTTCAAGAGGTGATGATTTCCAAGGAATTCACACCTTTCATTACCCAGTCCATTCTGAGCACTGATATTTCATGGGCTTAAAAGTCTAAAGTGAAAAATCAAATTTAAAATAACCAGAAGGTCCTTTTCAAGAGCTGTGGCCCTTTGCTTTAGGCGTCGAGGGACAGGTTGAGCAGATCAAGCAAAACCTTCCCATCCTTCTTGTGCCACTGCGATACTTGACACGATTTCACACCCCGAGATGGTTGTGGGAGTGGCACTCAGGACTTTGTGCTGTGCTCTGCTCCCCCAGACCATCATCGAGCTGTCGGAGGAGCGGGACTGCCTGCGCTTCCTGCCGCATGCGGCGGCGCAGTCGCCGTGCGGCTCCCCCGGCATGAAGCGCACTGAGAGCCGGCAGCACCTCAGCGTGGAGCTCGCCGACGCCAAGGCCAAGATCAGGAGGCTCAGGCAGGAGCTGTGAGTATCAATCCACGCTCAAATCCTTCCCCAGCGCTGCCTTGGCACGCTTCTAGGTCTCTTCAGATCAGTTCTTCACCCTTTCCAATGGTGAATGATGGTTTTAAATGCTTTTTGTAGTTGTTGCTCCCCAGTGCGGGGGTATTTTTATAGTACAAGATTTGTGGACCCGTGGGACAAATAGAACTTTTCATTTGTGTTTGTGTATTCATAATGATGTTTTGACCTAAATTTACACTCTAATGTCTCTGAAATAATGGATTAAAGGTGGAAGTCTCACAAATCTCAGCATTTTGTCCTCACAGAAATGAGATGGTGCAGGAGGGATCCCTTCCCAGCAGCATGATTAGGTGACCTGTTTCCAACAAGAAATCAAGAAATATTCACCCGTGGTTCATTCATGGTTTAAGTTCATTACAGATGGGACAAAAAAAATCCATTAGAGTGATTTGCTGTCCCCCACCTCTTTGTTCCTATGTGAAAGATTTCTTGTCTGCACAACACTTACTGCTCGTGAAAACTGCTCCTGATTCTGTGGGTTTCTGTGGGCACTTCGTCTTCATAGTCGAGGAGCAAATCTGAGCAGAGTGAGGAGTTATTTAAAGAGAAGATCAATAACAGACCTGTGGAGAAACTGCTTCTCCCTGTAGCAATGTGTCAGTTGTTTTAGCAGAGTGAAGTGTGTGTGTGTTCTGAATTAAAATGCTAAATCTGAAGAGATTCAATATGTGTAGAAACAGCATAAATAAAGAATTTTTTTTAGAATTCAGCAATGAAGAGAGGAGACAGGTAAATTAAATTCCAAGCGGAAGGCAGCATAAGTCACAATTCCCAGAGTTTGTCAATCAGATCATTTCTAGCTGGCTGGATTAAGGATCTTGTTGATTTACTCCGAGGATCCCCTTCCCCCACTCCAGCGTGGTCTTCATGAGCAACAGAGGACAAAAGATGGGGCTCTTTTTTCCTGATGTCTGTATTATTATGTGTCTCCTGCAATGAGCCCGCCCAGGATATTCTATAAACAGCTGCACCAAGAAAATTAGTGAAAAAATTGCTGCTATTAGTTTGATTGACAGTTAATAGATAGCCTAAACAGTGAACACTGGGATGTTCTGTATAATTTAGTCCAATCCTCTCCAGTCTGTAGCTGAAGTGTGCAATTAGGGCAACACTGATGGCTCAGAACAGTCCACATTTTGCACTCTTATTTCAATTCAGTTGGTAAATAATTTTCCTTTACGTGTAGCAGTATCTTAAAATACCAGACTTGGATGAATTAACTTCTGTCTGCAGCATTTAGTGTTAAATTCTGCACCTATTTGATAAATTTAAAATTACATTAATTCCAGACTTGAAAATACTCAGCATAAAATTTATTTATAATCTGGTTTTGGCAGTGAACCTTCATACCTGGTTTAATATGCACTGTAACTGATGTAACCTCATATAAAAGGTCTATAAAGATCATTTTTCAGTTGGATGCAAACCAGGGAATACAGAAACTCCAAAGCTGGAAATCGCACACCTCATTTTCTGAGTGTTGAGTTCTGTGTGTTCCCATGTAGAACAATAACAGGAATATGGATGCTGATGGGAAAGTTACAGAAATCAGGAATAAATTTGTGGTTTTTGCCTGGTTTCTGAGCACCTCTGGAGGGGGAAAGCTGTGACAGGGATGTTGCACTGAGCTGTGCAGAGCTGAGCCTCCTTGTAGGCTCAGTGACCTTTTCCAAACAGTGTCTGGTTGCAAAAAGATCATTCATGGTGAAATTGGCTCATTTTTAAAAACAACTGCTCTAGTTTTGTTTAAGACAGACCTATTTTTTGTTGGTATGATAGCTTTGAGATTGTATTACACATTTCAGTCCACTAAATTCTCTTATTTCCCCCTTTTCTACTTTTGTTTCTTACTTGTATTCCAAAAAATGAAATAATATAGTAACACATTTGAATGTGCAATATATCTTCTAAGAACATTCAATATTGGCAAGTTTTTCAACAGCAAATAGTGTTTGTTCTGAGGTGCAGTTGAATTTTGAACATCGGGTGTTCTTTGTCTGTGAGAGAATTAAATATTTCCTGTGCACTTGCTCATGGTTTGACCAACTCATTTTTTATGGGTTAGGAAATGAGTTGGAAGTTAAGCATGAGGAATTGTAAGAATTGTAGCATTCTGTGTCAAATTGTTTTTATCACAGGTTTCTGAGTAGACTAAAACAGACACTGGGTTGTTTCCATAAAATTCATTATGTGTTTCCTGAAATTACAGAGCTCATTAAGCAGTATCTTCTTCAATTGAGTAAAGACACCTAAAATTCTTAATTCTTCTCAGCAAGAAAAAGAAAAATTTCAGAATTTTTAGAAGTGCTTTTAAAATTGGCTTTACCTGATTGTGACAAGGGGTCATTGTCTGGTTCTCCTGGAAAGAATTTGGTCATTTTGAATGTGTAATTTGAAATTATTCTGAGTTGACTTTCAGATGTGAATCTCCTGGTACACATTCATGTGTATTGTCTGTGGTTTTTTACAAAAAATTCCTTATTGCAAAAATTCCCTTATTATACCCTGTTTTCTGTCCTGCATGAGTAGGAAACAACAATTTAAAAGACTGTGAAAAGTCTAACAATATTTAAAATATTAGATAAAGACCAAAACCAAAAGAACAACTGAGTCATAATGGCACCCTAAATTTTACACTCTGATGTCCCTGAAATTGTGGATTAAAGGTGGAAGCCTCACAAATGTCAGCATTTTGTTCTCAAACCTGGGGGTCATTAGCAAGTTTTGTGGCCATGTTTTACTGGTTTGTGTTTTCTCCTTCAAGTGAGGAAAAGACTGAGCAGCTGCTTGACTGTAAACAAGAACTGGAACAGATGGAAGCTGAACTGAAGCGACTTCAGCAAGAGGTGTGGGTTTAATAATTTTATTTTTTTAAAAAAAGTCACCACCACCAGAACAATTCCCCACTCTTATTCTGATATAAAGTATGCGTTCATGTTTATTATTTTTATTTTGCACTCTGAACCTGATCTTGTGTCATTTATTCCTTTATTTGGTATATTATGATGGTTAATATTTCTTCTGTAATTTTTTTTGTCTCCATATCCAAGCAATTTTCCCCCAGTGCATCCTCTGAGAGGATCTTCTTAAAATGAAAGCGCTCCAGTTTTGTCTGGTTTTTCTTTACACTCTTTGTGGTGATAACGAGGGGAAAAACCCTAAATACATACATAAATATACAATATATATAATTATAGTAAGTCCTTGAAAAAGACCAGTGTAGTTTCCTTGGAAATACGCCATCAGGACTAACCCTCTACAATATATGTGATTTTTTTTGTATTTCTCAGAATTAACCAATACCTCTCTGCATGACCTTAATTTAAACAATGAAGGAGCTGTGTAAGCCTTGCCCATGTCCTGTGCAGCCTGACCTGTATTCCTGTGTGTCCCTTGTCCCAGAACATGAACCTGCTGTCGGATGCCCGCTCTGCCAGGGTGTACAGGGATGAGCTGGATGCTCTCCGGGAGAAGGCGATCCGCGTGGACAAGCTGGAGAGTGAAGTCAGCCGCTACAAGGAGAGGCTCCATGACATTGAGTTCTACAAAGCCAGGGTGGAGGTGAGTAATAAATCCAGGGGAAAAAAAAAATCACCCAGAGCCACCATTCTTCTCTTGGTTGGGGTTTTTTCGAAGTGGGTTTGGAGATTAAAGCGTTGGGATGTGAAGTGATGCCTTAAGTTTTTTTCCTTTTTCTGTTCTGCTTTAGTGTGTAGTTCTTAGCTTCATATTGAGTGTTACGAAGTTCTCTTCACAGGGTAGTTAAACACAACAATTCTCTCCAGCCCAAGATTCAAGGATAGTTGTTCCCAACCTCAGGCCCAAAAGCACAAACAAGGTAAAAAAGAGGAGGGCAAGCAAGGAGGATGGAACTTCATCATTGGAAGTTTTTAATTGGACAGTTCAGTTCAAGATGCAAATGGAGCAGAACTTATCAAAGTGTGAAACCCCGTGCCCAGGCCCCTTTTCTGTGTCCATCCTGAGGCCCATCCTGGCAGAGCTGCAGCCGGGCTCTTGCATTGCCAGGGTGTGGCCTTTGAAGGCCTTGCAATAAATCCCTGCTTTATTCCTCTCATTTTGTCCGGCCTCTGCTCCAGCTCACACTGATCAGGCATCAGAGGAAGGGTTGTAGCTTCTTGATCTGGGATGTGGCAGTGAAGGTTTTTGTGACAAATTCTGGTTTTTGGGGAATTGTCTCCCTGTCTAATGGTGTGGAAGTTAGCAGTGTTCCCCAGAGCTCTAAGCTAGCAAGGCCAGTGGAAGCCTCTGTGAAGGATGTGATGCCTGAAGTGCCTCCCTAGAAACAGAGACCGGACGGGAGTAAGGGAATAAAGATGGATATTTATTGGAAAGGCCTCCAAAGGCACAGCCTGGAGAGCCAGAGGCTGCTCTCACAATGGAGCCCAAGATGGACCCCGAGTCACGAGTTCTTCACACCTTTATAGCTTTGCTCCATTTGCATCTCAGCATCAATTTGCCAATTAAAACTTTAGCTAATGAGGTCATTTTCCCAGCTCATCCCCCCTTCTCAAGATGTTGGGTTACACATTTTGGGCCCAGGACAGTCTGGGTGTCCTTGGAGAGCAGCCTTGGAGAGGCTTTGTTCTGTCAATCTTAACATGAGAGAACAGCAGCTCCCAGGCTACAGAGCACTGCAGAGTCACACACTGAGCACTGCAGGGTTTGAAAAATATGACAACTTAAATCCAAGGCATCAGATGGATTGAGAAACCCACAGAGGAATTAATTTTAAAAAATGCTATAAATATAATAATTTCTTTCTACTCCTATAGGTCTCCTTAGGGAAAGCAATTTGTTAAGTCAAGTGTTGAGGAAATGAAGGCTGTTCACATAAATGAGTACAGGACAATGGCATAAAGTACACTAAAAAAAGATGTGCCAGCACCAGGCAAGGGCAACTTAGAGTTCTGGCATGAATTAGTAATTTAGGAGACAGATCAACATGCAGGAATTTCAGGCCATCGTTCTGTCTGTAAATGCCAAATTTGATGGGCAAGTGCCATATGGTATAAAAATTAGTAAAGGAAAACAGATTAATCTACAGGATTTGACAACATTGAACGTTTCATTTTCATAGAATGTTTAAACTAGTAAACCCCCTAAAATTTGTTTGTATGTTTTCATTGGTTGTAAACTATTGGATATTTCAAGTATGCTTCAATACAGATAGATGGTAATTGGTTGGGTTTGCTTCCTAATAATTATGAGTTAACTTAATATTTGTGTAGGGAGGAGAATGAAGGATATTTATGTGACCTTTTTTCAGGTTTTGCAGCTGACTGTGTGGTGGAGCTTGAGAAGTTCTGTCTTTATATCATGAGGAAAATTGCCAATTATGTGTTTTACACATTACTTTCATCAGATGCTATTAAAAAGCCCTTTGGGTACTGAAATTAAAGGTGCTCAGGCCCTCTGAGAGTGGCTGGTTGTATTTTAAGATTGTGGTTGCATTTTCAGCACCATGGCCTGCCTTTGGGCCCAGTGGCCTATAAACCTAATTTTGGGCTGAACATGTGGTACTTCTTTCCAGATCACAGCTCAAATCACAGAGATACTGATGGCTTGATTATAATTATCAACACCTTATTTGTTCTTAATGGCTTAGGGAGTATTGAATTTAATGTGTCAGGTTTTATTTCAACAGAAATTCGTAAGTTGCATTTATGTGAAATTGCTGTAAATGTGCTTTTTATTAAAAGTCGGTTACAGCGTCCTGTTTCAGTTTAAGTTTCTGAAACTGGTTGTGATGTGTGAAGGTAAATACTTCTGGTTTGGGGTTTATTTTCTGTTGTTGGTCCATTTTTGCAGGAGTTAAAGGAAGACAATCAAGTGTTGCTAGAGACCAAGACAATGTTGGAAGATCAATTAGAGGGGACCCGAGCCCGTTCAGATAAACTGCATGAGTTAGAAAAGGAGAATTTACAACTGAAAGCTAAATTGCATGATATGGAGATGGTGAGTGTCAGGGGAGCGGGGCAAAGGTGACTGATACACACTGAATTTAATTTCCATTTTTTCTAAAAACCTTCAAAATAGTGGATAGAGAAGGAATGTGATGGCAAATTGAGAGACTCAAGAGCAATAGGATCAATATTTTGATGTGAATATTGTCAGTTGTCACTTAACTATTGTGTTTACCCCGTGCACTTTGTTTCCTAATATTCAGAGAGAAGTAAACTTTGTTGGAAGTGTTTGCTGTAGGTTATGAGGAGAAGGGGTTCTTCTTTGTAATCTTCTTTACTGGGTTTTACTGTTCCTTTCAAATTTCTCCCAACTTTTGCCAGTTCCTCCCCATCTCACTATAGGCAGAGCAAAAAAAGCACTTTGCCCTTTCCTGTGACAGCACAATAAAGATTATATAGATATTAATATAATATAGATAATAAAGTACTTTGCATGTATTGAGACTTTTCTTTTAATTATTAGTAATCTGTGAAAGAGATAATATTCTTTTAATAATAATAATCTGTGAAATAATTTTCAAGGAGCGTGATATGGACAGAAAGAAGATAGAGGAGCTCATGGAGGAAAATATGACTCTAGAAATGGCTCAGAAACAAAGTATGGATGAATCTTTGCATCTTGGCTGGGAGCTGGAGCAGATAAATAGGACTACTGAACTTTCTGAAGGTAAGCAGAGTTCATGCTTGCAAAGGGATTTGAAATGGAAATCTCAGAGGCTGGATAACATTAGGAAATTAAATGTCCTTATTTGTGAAGCACAGAGTGTGTTGTCCTCTGGAGAAATGCTGATTCCTTGTATCCATGGAGATACAGCTTACATGAGGAGTCTGTTCTTGTGGTTCTTGTTCAGTTAAATAGTGGTGTAAACTCCATAAATACCTTGAAATTACATTATTTTGCCATTCAGACTTCTGTACTCTGCAGCACAGATCAGGAGTCTTCTTGCTTTGCTGTTCTCAAAGTTAAGGAGAAGAGCTGAGGTAATAATTTTTGTTCTTCTAGTATAACATGCCTGGATACAAAGTGGGTTCTGTGCAAAGCACTTGTGGAAATTTGAAGATACATCCCGAGTTGTGGGAAACCAATCTGTGCTTTGATTAGGAACATTAGGAGAGTAGAAATATTTTCCTTTGTGGCATTTCTAATCTTAACCAGCTCTGGTCACCGTCAAGACCTGTGGCCTCCAATGAAGGCATTGGAGGGACTTTCAAAGGCTGTGAAATCCCCTAAGTTTAAAAATGCAAAATCCCAAGAACTCTGGGTAATAATTCACCTTTGATTTTAATAATGGTGTTTTTCCCCTGCAGTGCCCCAGAAATCACTGGGTCATGAGGTGAATGAGCTGACATCCAGCAGGTTACTGAAGCTGGAAATGGAAAACCAAAGTTTGCTGAAGACAGTGGAAGAGCTGCAAAGTGCAGTGGGCTCTGTGGAAGGCAGCAGCTCAAGGATTCTGAAAATGGAAAAAGAAAACCAAAGACTTAACAAGAAGGTAAAGGTCAAGGTGTGCTTGGATTGTGGGAGAGCTGCCTGGTTTTCTTTGCTATTTTCTTTCTAAAGGGCAATTTCATGAATTGCTGTTATTTTGGGTAAGTATTACAGGGGTTTAAGTGGAGTTACACTGTTTTTCAGTTTATAGTAAAAAATAAAACCACCTCCAAGAGGTTTTCCTCTATTTTAGTTCTGCTTGTTTATTGATGTGAGAATGTGACCAGTTTATTCAGAAAGGTCTTAGACCAGTGGGGGGAAAAAATAATATATTTGGGATGTGATGAGTAATGAGAGTGGTTTAGAATACTGGAGAGCATTAATTTAGGTAATGATGAAGCAGAAGAAAGTGGGTGTGCAGAGGTGAGGAGTGAGTGATGAGTCTGAGCTGAAAACTTGGTCCCGTGTCCTCATTTTAGCTGAGGAAGGGAGAAGGTGGGTCAAGGAATTGATAAACAACTCAAAGGGGAATTTGTCAGGTTTAACACTGCTGATCAACAATACTTTACACCTCACATAATGTGTATCAAATAGAATAATTTAGTCAGTGGTATTTATAGAGAATAAAAATTTGGGAAAAAAAAAAAAAAAAAGGCAGGGACTAATTCCAGTGGAGTGAAAATGTCTAAAGTTCCTGAAATAGCTTTGACTTCAGCAGCTATTTCAGGTGAAAGACTATTCTTGGAGTGGGTAAGAGATAATTAAAAAAAGAAAATAAATTAAAGAAATCCCTACTGTATTCCCTGCTTCCATAAGTTTTCTGATTCCTAAGGAGCTGGTATTTTTTGGAGCAGCCTCTGTACTGTGCCCAAAAGGCAGCTGGGAGGTACAAAAAAAAGGAATAGGTGTAAGAAGCACACAAACATCATTCAGGTTAACTTGTTACCACTTCAATGTGAAAATCATGCTTGGGTATTTTGATTTTTAAATAGATTTGCTCTCTGCAAGTTGGAACCATTTGACAAAACAAACCCATGTATTTAATTCCCAAGGAATCATCTTAATTATCTCTTGAAATAGTTAAGTAAGATGTAACAACATTCAACCTTCCTAAGTTAAAAGGGTCTTGGAGGAGCAGTATAAATCTCCCTAGAATGGAATTTTAAGAGAAAAAAAAAAGATGCTTGAGGAAATATCCAGAGCCTGAGAAAATTTGACCCTTTTTTTACACTAAAGTACTTTATAGATACAGGGAGAAAACGCTGGCTGGAGTAAATGTATTCCCAGAAGAAATTAATGTTTCAGTTAAAGATTAGAAAATTCTGTTTTATTCTTTCCCTTAAGCTCCTTTATTCATTTCTATAAGGATGCCTTCAACCCGGCTAAGAGTGTCATTTTTAAATACATTTTAAAACCTTTGTTTCTCTTCCCAGCTTGAAGAGCTGGAGAATGAAATTAGCCAAGAGAAACAAAGTCTTCAGAACAGTCAAAACCAGAGTAAAGATTTGCTGAAAGAAAAAGCACAGCTTGAAAAGACACTTGAAACACTTCGAGAGAACTCCGAGCGACAAGTGAGTAGCAGAACCAAAAGTTTTTAAAGCTGCTTTGTGCTCTGCTGGTCTCCTTTGGTAGGATTTTACAGCCATAAAGGGATTGGAAATGTGGTGGATTTGCCAAAAGGAGGTTCCTGCAGGAAAAGAGCTTTGCTGAGATCTGCAGCCAGTGAGAGACATGAACTCCTTTCTGCCTGGCCCTTTCCTGGTGGCTTCAGAGCTTTGTGATGCCTCCCGTGGGCATCTGCTGGAGTTGCTTGGAGGGTATAGCTCAGCCTGGAGAAAAAATTGGGAATTTTGGAGGGAAGCCAGACACCTCCCAGAGGAGGAGAACAGGACCCAGGCAGCTGGGCAGTGCTTGGAGTATTGATGGGAATTCCAGCAGCCTCAGGTCCAGCTCCATAATCCTGCCCTGCACTGGAATGAGTCCCTGCTGTGACCACCTGGATTTGTTTGTGGCTGCCAAAAAGCGGCACCTGAATTTTTGTAAAGAGGTACCTGTGCCTGATGGACACTGGCACCTTCTGAGGTGTGTGCAGAGCAGCCACCAGGAAAAAGAGTTCTGGTAGTCCCAGCTTTAGGAATGGAGTCCTTCAGAATTAAACTGCAGTTAGCTTTTATAAATTCTATTTATACCTCCTGGTGACATTGCCATTTAGTTTAATTTAAAGTACAGTACTTTGAAATGCAGAATATTAGGTTTCAAAAAATGCCGAATATTTTTCAAGGCCCTGTTTAATCAGTAAATGAAATTCCAGAAGGAAGGGGGGGGAAAAAAAAAGCTTGGCATGGAAGGTTTACTTTCATTTAAAGGTATATATCTTGGTTTAGGACTGACATTTCAGTGAGACTATTTCTGCTTAAAAATAATACACTTAAGGGTCAACAGCATCTTCCATTTCTCTTCCAAAATCCTGTGCTGACACTGACTGGAGTTGGCTGTGGGAGGTTCATTTGATCTCATCCAAAATCATGGAGGCATTTATCAGGATTTTCTGTAGAATTGGGATTATAGAAGTGGAATTCATGGCCAGTAATTCAGTGCCATGCCAGGTGCTCCAGAGTTTTGAGGCACCTGTTACTGAGTTTCTGGTGAATATTGCAGAGCAGTTTGTCACTGCTGGGAGCAGAGCTGTGGATTTGTAATTAATAGTTCCATTCAGATTTTGCCATGGAAGAACAGCCTGTAATTTTCTCAGTCTGTTTTTCATTGCAAGCAGCACTTTTGATTTTCTCCCAAACAGTTTATTGTTGAAACATCCCTTACACTGGGTTATTAGTGTACACTTAAATATTGATCCAAATAGCTTTCCTGGATTTTGCTGTCTGGTGTTACTTGCCCAAAGAATTCCAAATGATTTGGAGCAGCCCAAAAAGTCAAGAAGTACTAAAAATTAAGGTGTAAGTTCTGCCCTTATCCTTGAGGCAGATCTGGGAAAGTGTTTCCTAGGAAAATAATTCTAATATTATTTACTTTCTCTGAAGCTGGTTTGGAACAGAATATCCAGGGGTTTTTTTAAACTCAAAAATCAGTGTAACTTTGGTGTGTTTCTGCTCAAATTGTTGTTGACTGTGATCAGAATTCCCTCATATCCCACCTATCACCCCTACTTTTTCCAAATGAAATAGAGATTTTTGTGGCTCCCACACCTGCCTCCATCTCAGGTTTGGTTTATAATTTGCTGCAGTCCTAGTCTTTGTGAACACACAGCTCTGGAAGTCACAGGGTGTGAGAAAAAACAATCTAAACATGGGTAAACACAAATAAAAATTAAATTATGCCAAGAGGTAGGTAAAGATTTGGTTTGATTAATGCTTTATGAGTTTTGGGTTTATGTTTATTAGTATGCAAGAGGATGAGATGTGAAGATGCACTTTGTTGTCAAACTTGAAATAATGTTTGTATTTCCTCACATAAATACTAGCAGAGTAAGAGATTTTTTTAACTTAAAATAAAAGCTAAATATATGATGAATTTCTTTTAGTTTATATAAGAAAGCAGTTTTTTGTTGGCACACTGTTTATCACTTTACCAATTTTCTACCCAAATTAGATCAAACTCTTAGAACAAGAAAATGAGCACTTGAATCAAACTGTGGCTTCTCTAAGGCAGCGCTCACAAATCAGTGCTGAAGCAAGAATGAAAGAAATTGAAAAGGAAAATAAAATCCTCCACGAGTCCATCAAAGAGACCAGCAGTAAGTTAAATAAGATGGAATTTGAAAAAAAACAGATCAGGAAAGAACTGGAACACTACAAAGAGAAAGGGGAGAGGGCAGAAGAATTAGAGAACGAGCTGCATCGTCTGGAGAAGGAAAATGAATTATTACAGAAAAAAATCACCAACCTAAAAATCACTTGTGAGAAGATTGAGGCCTTAGAACAAGAGAACTCTGACCTGGAGACAGAGAACAGAAAGCTGAAAAAAACCTTGGATAGCCTGAAAAACCTCACTTTTCAATTAGAATCCTTAGAAAAGGAGAATTCCCAACTTGACGAAGAAAATTTAGAGTTACGGAGGACAATTGAATCCTTGAAGTGTACAAGCATTAAAGTGGCACAGTTACAATTAGAGAATAAGGAGCTGGAGAGTGAAAAGGAGCAGCTCAAAAAAAGCCTTGAGCTGATGAAAGCCTCTTTTAAGAAAACTGAACGCTTGGAAGTCAGTTACCAAGGCCTGGACACGGAAAACCAAAGGCTACAGAAAGCCCTGGAAAACAGCAATAAGAAGATTCAGCAATTAGAGAGCGAATTACAAGATTTAGAGTCTGAAAATCAGACCCTGCAAAAGAACTTGGAAGAGTTAAAAATCTCTAGTAAGCGCCTGGAGCAGTTGGAAAAGGAGAATAAGTTGTTAGAACAAGAGACTTCTCAACTGGAAAAGGATAAGAAACAGCTGGAAAAGGAAAATAAAAGGCTTCGACAGCAAGCAGAAATTAAAGATAGTACCTTAGAAGAAAATAATGTAAAAATCAGTAATCTGGAAAGGGAAAATAAATCTCTGTTTAAAGAAATTGTGGTATATAAAGAGTCCTGTCTGCGCCTGAAAGAACTGGAAAAGGAAAACAAGGAACTGGTGAAAAGAGCTACCATTGATAAGAAAACCCTGGTCACCTTGAGAGAGGTAAACACAGAGGAGTTTCCATTGCCATCATAATCTGTTTGTAATGTACAGAAATTATATCTGAGTTTCTGATTTGGAGTTTTTTCTGCTTTAATCTGTGTACTATTTACACCTTTATTCATTACATAATCAAAGTTTCTATAATCACAGTCATGAAACGGAAGAATATCATATTGCTGGAACATTTCCCCTTCAGTGTCAGGTTCCAGGCCAGATTTAAAGGGAAATTTTAAAGGGAAAGGGAGAGAACACACAGAAATCATATTTTAGTTACAATATAATGTCTGATACAGCTGAAAGCCGACAACTGGAAGGAGAGTTCAAGTTGAATTGTTCCAGTCATGTAGTGATAAAACACCCTTGTCTCAACACTCCTAGAATAAGACTACGTTATTTTATTTCCCTGAAAATACTGACTGTGGTTTTTTCCATGCAAGGACTTGGTGAATGAGAAATTGAAGACTCAGCAGATGAACAATGATCTGGAAAAACTGGCCCATGAGCTTGAAAAAATTGGCTTGAACAAGGAACGTCTCCTGCATGATGAGCAGAGCAGTGATGACAGGTGAGAAAGGCGGGGCCTACCTGACCGAGAGGACAAATGAGGGCCTTTTTTATTCATAAAGTGGTTTTGCACACTGGTTTTGTGCATACTCTTAGATTTTTAGGTGCACTCATAGACCCAAAATGCAACTTGATATTTTTGGAAATTTATTAGTTGATGTGCTTTCACGTTCAGCTGGCTGTGACAGTGAGTTGCCACTTTTTGTTGCTAAGAGACTCATTGAAGTATGTCAGGAGATACAGTTAATTATAATTAAAATGTTTTATGCTCTAGTCAGCAGCAGCAACAGTGGCAGTAGAAGATAATTAGCTCAAAGTGTTTTTGGTTTTTTTTTCCCTTTTTGTCTGCCTGTCTGGCACAAATGGTTTTTATCACATAGTGATTACGTTAAACTGGCTCACTTCTTTCCTTGCAACCATTTCCTTCTAATTCTTCCATCCTAAAGGAAGCTGCATTCCCACTTCAACTGGCTGGGAAGTATCCAGTGCTTGAGTGTCTCCAGAACTTGGTGATGGCTCCATCACTCCTCCACGCCTGCCACTGGAAAGCAGCTGCTGCCCTGTCATCTGGTTCCTCTGCTTTATTTTCCTCCTCTGCTGTATTTTCCTCCTCTGCCTTATCCTGCAGGGATTTAGGGAGAATTGGTGACAGCAGCAAAGCAGACAGCGTGGGCTTCTAGCCAGGCTTTGCTTCCCAGTGCTGTTGTGCTGTCATGATCTGTTCTTACAGCTAATTGTCACGAGTGTGGAGGTTGATCTGGGGCCTTTTGTGTCCAAAGGGAACCAAAGAACACTTGGGGTTTGAATCCAGCTTCCCTTTCCCAGTGCTGTGGCACTGGGGTGCTGCCAGACTCCTGGGGGTGAATGTGTTACCCCTCCTTGGATTCTGCTGACATTTTTCACCTGCATTTCTCAGGTCCCACATGAGTTCAGGAAAAGTCCTCAGAACATGGAGTGGTTGGATCTCTTCTGATTTAAGCATTTCTGCGTCCCATAGAGCACTTGATAAGCATTTGGTGTGTCCTTAGATAAAAATACCCAACAAAATAAACCACCAGTCCTTGATCCAAGGTGAAGCTTAAACTTAGATGAAGCCCAAATGGAGCAACATTTCATCAAGTTTAATCAGGATTAGAAGTGGTTGGGCTTTGCTGCTGGCTTGAGCTTCTTCCCAAGCTCCAGGTAGAGCTGGAGGATCCTGAAAGGGCAATGTTTATTTTCAAAGTGAAAGCTTGGGTTGGTTTGAAATTTTACTCCGCCACTATCCTGCTTTTCCATTGTTCTCAACTTCTTAATTCATCCCAAAGATAACCTGGATTGCTTTTCTTACATAACAATACATGGGTGAGGCAGTGGCAGTTCTTTCATCAGGCCTATAAAGAGCTGGGTTCATTATGGATAAAACTATTTTGCAGTGTAGTTTTTCATCTCCCTCCCTGTTATTTTGATGATGGGAATTAAAAATGTACCATTTTCCTCCTTCTGATTGGAGAGAGCTGCTTGTGGTTTTTAGGGAATGATCTTGGTAGCACTTCTGAGTCTTGCTATTGAGGTCTAAACTGGCCAAGTTTTATGAGTTAACTTTGAAGTGTTTTCCATTTTCTCTTGCCTGCAGTCCTTGGACAAGCAGATTTATGGATTTTTACTCTGAATCCAAAATAACCCAAGTTGCAGTTATATTAAAAGATTTGTACCATCTTTCATTGTTCAAAATGAAAGTGGATACCGGATCTCTGCTATTATTATTTTTCCTCCTTTGTTTTCTATAGAATTGTGTAACTTTTCGGGAGCAGGAATTATTTGTAGCCAAATCTTTGCTTCAGCTCAAGAAGGTGAAATACTGTATATTCTGCTGATCACAGCCTGGCTACTGTTCTGTAAATCCTTGGGAATTTGTTGTCATATCTCAAAATCTGGGATCCTCATCCTGCTGCATGATGCTACTGGACAGCTTTCTGCTTATTAATTCTCTTCCCATTGGTCTTCTGCTCCAGTTCCTGGCTGGATCTGATGCCCTTGTCCATTCAGGAGTCTCCTGCAGTTTATTCCCTTCACTGAACTGATGGATCCTTCAGCAGCCAGGATTAGGAAGGAGGATATCAGTGGTTGGGTTTATTTTATCCAGCTGTGGGGAGGAGTGGGGTGTTCTCCAGATTCTGAGCCACACGCAGGGACTGAACTGCTTAGAAGTGATTAATGAGTGTTGGCTTCAGTATTTCCCATAAAGGATGTGCAGTTCTAAATCAGTACAGTTAAATCTTGACCACTTCTTTCCCAAACTGACATTTTGGGGGTTTTAGTGCCCTGCAATATTGTGAATGTGGTTAAAAATGGAAGCTTTGCACATCAAGAGTGGCAACAGTCTTAAAATATCAGCAGCTGGGCTGAGTGAGCAATTTGCACATTGAGGCACCAAACGAGTGTGCACCTGCACAGTCCTGGGCTCCACCTCCTTCCCTGTCCTCCCCTCTGGAGCTGGCAGGAAATGGGAACTGATGAAAATCTTGCTCTCCAAATACTTCACATTCTAATTGAGTTCAGGTCCCCGCTGGATTCTCTGGAGTGGAGCCAGCAGGAGGAGTGCAGGCACCACTCACTAATGATGCAGAGAAACCCAGCACCCCCTGTGTGCCTGAACAGGGCTTTTTGTGGGTCTAGCATGTTTTAGAAGAAAGAAAGAGTCAAAAATGGTTTTGACAACCATCTTCTGGTTATTTGTGACATAAGACTTGCTGTGGATGCTGAGGTGTCTTCATACTTCTGACCACAGCACCCTGAGATTTTTGAATGTAGCTGTGAGACTGTTCTAGAATATTTTGGAATTTAAATAAGAATAATTATTTGAAATACAGACTCTTTTATGTTGTTGGCCAGTAGGTACAAGCTTTTGGAGTCCAAATTGGAATCCACGCTCAAGAAGTCTCTGGAAATAAAAGAAGAAAAAATTGCTGCTTTGGAGGCTCGTTTGGAAGAGTCAACAAATCTAAACCAGCAGCTGCGTCAGGAACTGAAAACAGTAAGGAAAAGGGCATTTTTCTATGGTATTTCCACACTTCTTGGGAAAGACAGCAAAAAGTGGGCATCATTCAGGTGATAGAAAGCAGGACAAAGGTGTGAATGCTTTTAAGGCTGTGTTGACATCACATGAGAAATTGTTGAGTTTCTTCATTGGCCATGAAAATGTCAGCTGGATAAATAACCTGGAGTTGATTTGATTTGGGATGTCATTTCCAGTTACATTTTCTGGCCTATCTTGAACAGCCTGAGTAGATTCATTAAAAAAGGAAATACATTCCCCTTGGTT
The DNA here is from genome assembly GCA_013390045.1 of Picathartes gymnocephalus. NCBI lineage: Eukaryota > Metazoa > Chordata > Aves > Passeriformes > Picathartidae > Picathartes > Picathartes gymnocephalus. Next base: position 452,826 of record WEKY01019214.1, on the reverse strand, counting down.
GTAGAATTTTAGTGTAAAAGTTGGGGGATACAGTTGAAAGCACTGAAATAAAATAGAAAATAGAGGTCTACTGTTTGTTCGGGTTAAACTGTCCATATCCATAAATAATTTGTACATCATCTCCCCAAACATGTGCCAAAAACAAATTTACAAATACAGTAACAGCACTTGCTGTTCTTTGAGAAGGAGCATGGTCAGGTAATAAATTAGAACATATAAAATGGAAAATTCCAAACCTAACCTAAGTTGTCCTGAATAATTCCAGGTGAAGAAGAACTATGAAGCTCTCAAGCAAAGACAAGAAGAGGAAAGGATGGTTCAGAATTCTCCTCCAAGAAGTGGAGAAGAAAATCAGTCTGTCAATAAGTGGGAGAAAGAAAATCAGGAGACTACTAGAGAATTATTGAAAGTTAAAGATAGATTAATCGAGGTGGAAAGGAATGTAAGATGTGTTCTAAATTGTAATTATTTGTGGTGAGCTGTTCCAGTAATGCAAATGAGGGTGCTGTTAAGACATGTTAATTTATCACCTCGTTTGCATCCCAGGCAGAATCTGAATTAAATACAATGCATGTAGCAGCTGGATTCTGCTCTGTAGGATGCCATAAAGCACTTGACAGGCATTTAAAGAGGAAATGTGGAAACCTGAGTCTGCCTTTTTGAATGCACAGCTCTCCCTCAAATCCCTGTTATATAATCCCTAATTACACCAGGTTCCTCTGCTGTTTCTCCATGGGTGCAACATCCAGTACCTGTTTTTTCAGTGATAAATCCCCGCCAAAGGGTGTTACTTGGTCCTGCAGTTTTATCCCGCCCTGTAAATCTCTACTGCTTTGTATGGTCTGGGAAACAACTTGTGTTTTATCTTGGGGTTCCTGGAGCAGCTGTGAGCTGAGGTTTTGTGTGGTTTGAACCCCCCAGAATGCGACGCTGCAGGCAGAGAAGCAGGCGCTGAAAACGCAGCTCAAGCAGCTTGAGACACAGAACAACAACCTGCAGGCCCAGATCCTGGCCCTGCAGAGACAGACCGTGTCCCTGCAGGAGCAAAACACAACTCTGCAAACTCAGAATGCCAAGCTGCAGGTAATGCTGCCTTAGCTTGCTCGCAAAAATAAAATTAAAGGGTTTTTTTGGTTTTTTTTTTCCTGAATACCTTGTTATCATTAGGTTTAAAGTCACATTTTGCTTCCTGGAGAGATGTGGGAAAGAAGGTGATGTGAAAATAATCTGCCCTGAGCACTCATCAGTTTGCTGATGAATAATTACAGTTTTAGAAATTGGTTTTAATCCTTTGTCCAATATAAAATCTTGGCTTTGTACTTAGATTCTCTTAGCCAGTCTTCCAAGATTGCTCAGGTTTTTTGTTGTATTTATAAATCTAAATTAGGTTAGGGAAGTAGTGTGTCCAGCCATATTCTAATAAATGTTATCTATTTGTATAAATATCTAAAAAGAATAAAAGTAAAGCAATACCTAAGAGGAAAATCAAGGTACTTAAATACAGAAGATTTTTAAAAAACAAAAGCAAATGGAAAGCTCCATAAATAAGTGGAGACCTGAATTTAGATAATTGAGAGGCAATAAAAAAAGGTAGTGTGCGACTATGGAAATTATAAAAATGGTTGTCCCCAGAGTCTTGCAGCTCTTCTGGCCAAAATTCAGATGTTGTCCTTAATAATTTAATAGGTTACTAAATGTATATATTTTTTCTTTAAAAATTAAATATTCTTATTAAAGGATTTAATGCTTTTTGGAGTTCTAAGAATCAAAACTTCTTCAAGTGGGGATAAAAACCCCACAATGCAGCAGAAATAGTAAAGAGTGTCAGAAAGGATGGAGGACTGATGGAAATCCAAGTGTTAAGGACTGTTTAAATGAACCAAATAATGCATTTGGTGGATACCTGGAGTCTCCTCCTGGCTCTTCCTGGAAAGCAGAATGTTCTTGTCCCATGGATGCACTTTCTGCTGCCACGTTGAAATGTCGTTAGTGCACAGCATCCTGGTGAAACAGGACAGTGGTTGTTAAAAACCAGTGGATATGACATGGAAATATCCCATTTAACCAGTTGAGAGGGGATTGCTGGGATTCAGAGCTCTCTGAGTGCTCTGTAATTCCCTACATCAAAAAACCCCGGGAATATTTATGCACTTCCTTTTTTGCTTCATGCCCAACAGCACAGTCTGGCAAGACAATTCCCCATGAACTGCAAATCCAAGTGGGAGTTGAGATATGCTCAGGAAAATCAAAGTGATGAACTGTTGGTTAAATCTGAAGTGCAGACTGAGCTGCTCTACATGGACTGTGCCAAAACTGTTCCTGGGCAACTCATTCTTCTCTTTCCTCCTGATACCCATAAGGAGCAGCCAAGGGAAAGGATGTTTGAAAGGGTAACTGGGAATTCTGACCTAACCAAACTCGGGATTCAGCCTGGGAAGTTTCCCAGCACACCCATGCCATCAGACATGACTTCATTTCCAGTGAAAGGTTCAGCTTTCTCGTCTGTAACAAAGAGCACTGCAGTTCCAGCAGGAAGGGATTTGTTCCCTGGTAACAGCAGGAACTGGAGTGAGAGATGGGATTTTTTTTTTTTTCCTTAATAGATACCCTGAGGGTATTAGAAGGCTCAGTAGTTTGTGGTTTTCATCTCTCGAACAGGAAAGAGAAGGAAGCTGGTACAAGTCAGGTGACAAGCACCAATTCTTTAGGATATCCAAGGATTAAGTTCAGCAATCTCTCCAGAGGCACAAAAAGTGAAGTTGTTTGGGGCTTTTTTAAATTGTCTAATGTTGAAGGCTTTAGTGTATTAATACACATTAATACTGTTCTGGGAGAACTGGTGCTGTTCCACAAAAGAGCACAGAACAGAACATGGGTAGTGCCTTCCAGGTGCTGTTATTTATCTCCTTCTCTGTTAAATGGGTGCTCCTGTTGGAACTCTCATTGTAAAGACGTGTGGATACCATAAAGATTTCATGCTGACAATACAGAATTTTAAAAAAAATAAATCTCCATGCCAGTGTGACAGCTCCTTTTATTTTCAGTCATGTCACAGATTTGACTTTTATTAGGCTCACTAGTGATCCATTTCTCCAAAGTATCATGATGCTAGAGGAAAATGGCCCTGTCAGCAAGATAACACTTTAACAGATGTGGAAAGGTAAATAATAATTTGATCCATCCCTGTCAGTTTAATCACATGCTTCAATGCTTTCTGCTAAAAAATCTTCTTGGAACATTTTGAACTGGAGCTGTCTCCCGGGACATGAGAAAAGCTCGTCAATGGAACAGCCAGCAGGCCACAAAGGCTTAAACCCAAAAAAACCTTTCAGTGGGAGCTAAAATAACCAAGGCTGTGAAACATTTGTGCCTGCAGGTCGAGAACTCCACGCTAAACTCGCAGAGCACATCCCTGATGAACCAGAATGCTCAGCTGCTGATCCAGCAGTCGGCCCTGGAGAACGAGAACGAGGCAGTGCTGCGGGAGCGCGAGGACCTGAAGGGGCTCTACGAGGCCCTGCTCAAGGACCACGAGCGCCTGGAGCAGCTGCACGAGCGCCAGGCGGCCGAGTTCGAGTCCCTCATCAACAAGCACGGCAGCCTCAAGGCTGCTCACAAAAACCTGGAGCTGGAGCACAAGGACTTGGAGGATAGGTAAATGCTCGGGATAGTGAATCGGCCCTTCTGCAGGATATCGCTTGCTAGGACAATGAGGGAGCGAATAAAATTGCTCTCTGATGAAATGATAGAGTCAGCAAAGTCACTCTCTAATACAATGATAGAGTCAACAACGTTGCTCTCTGATAAAGTGATAGAATTAACAAAATCGCTCTCTAATATGAGAGTGAAAAATTGCTCTCTAATAAAATGATGGAGCGAACAAAATCGCTCTCTAATAAAATGATAGAGTCAGCAAAATCACTCTAATAAAATGATAGAGTGAATAAAATCGTTCTCTGATAAAAAGATGGAGTCAACAAAATCACTCTCTAATACGATGGAGCAAACAAAATCACTAATAAAATGATGGAGTGAATAAAATCACTAATAAAATGATAGAGTCAGCAAAATCGCTCTCTAATACAGTGAGAGTGAATAAAATCACTCTAATAAAATGATAGAGTGAATAAAATCGTTCTCTGATAAAAAGATGGAGTCAACAAAATCACTCTCTAATACGATGGAGCAAACAAAATCACTAATAAAATGATGGAGTGAATAAAATCACTAATAAAATGATAGAGTCAGCAAAATCGCTCTCTAATACAGTGAGAGTGAATAAAATCACTCTAATAAAATGATGGAGTGAATAAAATCACACTCTAATAAAATGGAGTGAATAAAATCGCTCTTTAATAATGTGATGATAAAGTGAATAAAATCAGCATCACTTAATAACTAAGATTTAAAACTTTGACAGAGGCCATTTCATCAAAATTTCCTTTTTTTTGTTATTCCACAAAAAGAAGTGTAAATATTGTCTTTGCAGGTACAATCAGCTGTTGAAGCAGAAAGTGCAGCTGGAAGAACTGGAGAAGGTTCTCAAGACAGAGCAGGACAAAATGCTGCAACAAAGTGAGAAACATGAAACTGTGGCAGCAGAATATAAAAAACTTCGGGATGAAAATGAAAGGTAAAGAGAATTTATGGCACCTGAACACCTGCCAGTGCAGCCTAAACAAGTGATGTGTTCCTTCACATTTCTTGACACCTGATGTTTCAATTCCAAATATTCCCGGTCCCACAAAATAATCATTACATCCTGAAGGTTTAAGTGGGACAAAGGGACATGGCAGGGCCCAGGAGGGACAAAGGGAGCCCAGGAATGGATATGTGTAACCTCCACGATTGCCAGAGTTTGGGCCACTCCTATTTTGTGTTGGCAAGAAATCCTGGTTGTTTTGTAAGATTCTTTTATTCTAAAAAGTGAAATCTTAGAACTGGTTGTGATGTAGAGATGCTGCTTTGTATTTAAATGCACAGAGACCAGTGCTTGGCTCAAAGGCACAGCCCATTCCTAGGGGAATGAAGCTGGGATAACTTACAGTATATGATAGTAAGGAATTTGTGTATGTATTTTATTGACAAGTTGGAAATGTCACGTTTCAGAGGGAATGTGAGTTAAAAATTCATTTTCAGCACTCTTTGATGGTATCTTTGCATCCCAGGCTCACTCACACATACAGTCAGCTCCTGAGGGACAATGAAATGCTCCAAACTGACCACAAGAATCTGAAAACATTATTGAACAATTCCAAACTGGAACAAACACGTTTGGAAGCTGAGTTTTCCAAGCTCAAAGAACAGTACCAGCAACTGGATATTACATCAACAAAGCTAAATAATCAGTGTGAGGTATGTGGGAATTCTGCTCTTTGTCATGGCTGAAATCATTGGAATATTTTTATAACTGCATTTATAGGTTCATAAAATCATACAAAGACTAGTTAATTTGTCTGCTGTACAGGCAATACGAAATTTCAGGCTCATATAGGGAAACTGGTTTAAATTATTTAAAGCATCAAAGAGGCTTTTATCAGTTGATTTGTTATTTCATTTTGAGTTTGGTTTGACTCTCAGAATCCCTCTGTAGACCTCAGTTTTCTTGACAATGTCATTATCTGTGTGTAAAATGCACTCACATATAAACACATGGGCAATTTAATCTGTTTTAACAGCTGCTTAGCCAACTTAAAGGAAACCTGGAGGAGGAAAACAGACACCTGCTGGATCAAATCCAGACCTTAATGCTGCAGAACAGAACATTACTGGAGCAGAACATGGAGAGCAAGGATCTCTTCCATGTGGAGCAGAGACAGTACATGTGAGTTGTGAAAACAAGGAAATCACTGTGATTACAGCAATTAGGACACCAATACCTGTGTTTTTTACAAAAGCTTCTGTTATATGTAGAGTTTAACACATGTGCTGCTTCTGAAATGTTTCTTTTTAAAATAAGAATTTCAACGATAACTCAAAATATCAGCATTGTATTTGTAGTTCTAAAGGATCAGCACAACTGTGTTCATTACTGATAATGCAAATAAGGAATAAAAACAATATTTATTCCTCATTCTGCTACTGACAAAGTTTAGATTTGTAATCACTGTATTTGTAGATTGATACATTCATACATGAATCTACATACATTGTAGATTAATTTGTAGATTTGCAATGTAAATTTTTCCAGTGGTTTTGAGAGAAGAGAAAGTGTTCTTGTCTAACTGATAGAGCACTTTATTTAAAAAGGAGGAATGTGTAATAAAGGCAAATGGAATTTTATTCCATTTTATATCATGAAGTTAAGCCTAAGGCTGATTGATTGTGTGCTGTATCTCTTGCTTTTTCAATAAGAAACAAGTGTTATGTAAGAATTCCTCACAAAAGGTGACAATTTTCAGGTAACAGATTCCCAGATGAACGTGCTGCCCACGCATCCTGTATACGTTTTTGAAGCATAAATTATCATTAATTTCTGTTTGCAGTGACAAACTAAATGAATTGAGGAGGCAGAAGGAGAAACTGGAGGAGAAGATAATGGATCAGTATAAATTTTATGAGCCATCCCCACCACGAAGGTACTGATGAACATGATGTAAAAATACAACACAGCTCTAAAGCACAACAGACCTGTTCTGCTCCTGCTGAAAATCGAGATTCCATTTCAGGGGAGCAGAATCAGTCTGTGTCTTGCATAAAAGTGAGGAGACTCTGCAGGCCTGAGCAATGTGTTATAAATGCAGTGAATGTGGTGTGTTATTGATGACAGAAGGGGCAACTGGATCACCCTGAAGATGAGGAAGCTGATCAAGTCCAAGAAGGACGGGAACCGCGAGCGCCTCAAGTCGGTGACGCTGACACCCACGCGCTCCGAGTCGAGCGAGGGATTCCTGCAGCTGCCCCACCAGGACAGCCAGGACAGCTCCTCTGTGGGCTCCAACTCCCTGGAGGATGGGCAGACCCTGGGCACCAAAAAGAGTAGTAGTGAGTACTGCAAACCACATCATTCTGTGAATAAACCTTGGCTAAGTGTTGGAAAAGACTGCGTGTTGTGGAGGATTTGTAAAGGTGGTTTTTATGTGTGTAGGAATGAAGCCTGAGTTAATTTAGTGAGGGCAGAGCTTCTTGCAGACTCCCTGAAGTTTCTGGGCAGAACTAGTTTTGAGCATTTCTGTATCTCAGAATGCAAGTGTTAAATACACTCACAGTGGCTGGGTAAGAGGAAGCAGGCACTGGTACTGGGTCAGGTGAGCAGGATTTGGGATAGAATGTCAGGTGTCACCACAAGGAGCCTTTTTATTTCTCCCTCTTGTCCCAGCATGACTCTTTCCCTTTGTCTTGGAAGTGTTTTCCAAGCTGTGGCTGTGCTAACATCCTTGAGGTTGCTAAAAACACCGTCTGTCTGAAGGTTTTTCCTGAGCATCTCACAAAACCAACCATGAAATTTGGATATGCAACAAGAAATGTTAATGTAGAGACACAAGCTGTTAAAAAGATGGGAATTGTTACTGATCTTGAAATGGGAGTGAAGTGGCTGAGAGGGAGAATGAGGACTTAAAAAGTGTGATTAGATGGAATATTCCAGGCACAATTTGCTGACTTTGAAAGATTTGATAGCCATCCCATTAGGGTGCCCATGATATAAGAGGCCAGATTCTGTTTATTATTGTTTATTATCTGTGTTTTTTGTTCTCCACTCTTGGCATGAATCATTAACTGCCCAGTTTCTCCCAACTTGAGAGATAATTACAGCCAAGTTATCAGAATGTAATGGTTCTATTTAATAACTATGCACCAAAAGCATTTTGGCTGTGCATGTAAAAGCATCAGAATTCATGTGCATTAACAGTCACTTCCAATCTTTGCACTACTACTTTTAAATTTAATGTATGGGGTTTCAAAAGACAGCAGGTCTGGGGTTTGTGCCAGCTGTGAATTATTACAGCCATTATGATGTGTGGTTTTTTTTCTTCTGTACTTATTGCAGAAGCTTAGTCAAAGTTAAAAACATCCAAAAAATACTATCCCAGGGGAAGTTAAAATCGGATCTGTATTGTTTTAATAAGTGAAGAAAATAGTTCAAAGGTACATTTTAGCACTTTTGTTACTAACTTATCCCTTTGAGGAGCTCAGCCTGTTTTCAGGGTACTTCAAAACAGGTGCTTTTAAACTTCTTTTAAAAAGCAGCTGTTGCTTTTACATCCAAACTGTGAGTGGTGTGGGACTGGAGAGTGACTGAAGCTGTCCTGGATGTGTGTCAGTGGGAGCTGAGAGTGTGCACGCCGTGGTTCAGCCCATCTGCATCTGTGTCAGCAGTGTCATGTTCTGGAAGGGCTTTTCTGTGACAGTTTTCTTTGCATGCTCCTTGGGACCTTGTAGTGTGCAGTTGTAGTGTGCAGCTACCCTCCTGGGGAGCCACGGCTGCAGTTACAGTGGCTGAGCCTCAAAAGAGGTTTGAAGCTGTTCAGACCTCATTAATTTTCTACTCCATGGACCTTGTTCATGTTCCTCTTAATCCCAGTGTATTTATCCACAAACTGGAAGGGCTGATCTAATTCCGGATCCTAACCTTCCTCCCTTACACATGTCGCCATGGAAACCACAGTTTGGGAGAGAATTCGGATGCATTTTGTGCCAACTCAGCTCTGCCAGTCTCTGAGACAGAGATCTGAGACAGTTTGTGCCTCACAGAGCAGTGAGAATATCTCAGTATGAGTGCTGGTGATGGTGCACATTTTGCACCATCTATTTCTTCTGCTCCTAGAGTGACTGTAAGTCCTGAATCCTGGGATTTGGGGTCCTTTCTTTTCCGTGGGAAGCAGTTTGGCAGTAGCAGCTTCCACTGGAGGAGCTACAGGAGGGGAGCAAAGGTGTGAGTGGCATCTGTGTGTGGGAGCTCTCCGTGCTGGCTGAAGGCAGCTCTGGCTCTGGAACACTTCTGTGCCACTCTGAGCTCCAGCATCTGGGAAAGGATGGTTCCAGCAGGAACTGCCCAGGTGGAATGTCCTGTGTGTCCTGGAGGAGGCAGCTCCCCTTCCCTGGCACAAACCAGCGATGGGCTGAGCTGGTGGACTGAGTATCTGATGTAGAAATCTCCAGGATATCACAGGGCTCACACCCCACATTCCCTGTCAGAGACACTGATTCCCAAAGTATTGGCTGTATGTGACATCTGTAGTTTCTCCTCTTCTGAGATTGTGTTTTCCCAACACAGGCCACGTTCTCATGTAAATGTTTCCAAGAGAGCTGTTATCAGCCTGGGAAAGGTGATCTTGGCACAAAATCCAGGTTGCCCTGTTCTCAGAGAACACCTCCTGAGGTCTCACAGCGTGCCCAGAGCCCGTGGCTGATCCCTGTGGGAAGGAGGGGGTGCCTGGAGGGCTGTTGCTGTCCCAGCACAGGTTAATCCTGCAGGAAGTGTGTGCTCCTCACTGCAGGGTTTCACCTTGGCTTTTCAGTACAGCCTCCTTCTTTTTCTAGCTATTTCCCACAAATTATTATTGATCATCCCTAATGATCAGGGGAGTGCCCTGGATCTGACACCTGCTCTGTGCAGGGCTTTTCCCCCGGATGGGGCCATTCTGAGCTTTTCCAGAGAAAACCCAAGGCAGGCAGAGGGGATTTTTGTTTTCTATGGAAAAATACAGATATCCTTTCCTTTTCCACTTTAGCCATTTCAGGGGATTAACAGCTTCCCCAGGAATTAGGGCTGTTAGGAAACTCTCATCTCTACCAGGAACACCAGTAGCAGGCACACTGTGTCACAGAGGGAATAAAAGAAATGTTCTGGGCTCCATTTTCCAATACAGGCATTTTAAATATTTCTCCCTCGTATTTCCTTCTGTGCATGAACAAAACAATGTCACAATTTTAATACAGAATGCCCCAGAGGACTTCAGGTGAGCAGGACTTCCAAAATGGGATGTTTCCTGATCAGGGGAGGAATTCTGCAATACTCATCATTGGTTCTCAGCTCGGAAAGCAAGAAGGTGTTCATGGAATACTGAAAAGAGAAAGAACAGTTAATTGCTGCTGTAGCTCTGCCATCCCAGTATTAATTATTATTGTTACTATTCCAGGACGTTTCTTGAGGTGAATTTTGTGCAGACATTACTGACACGGTTTCCTCTCCAAGCATTTTGCTTTTTTATGCAGGATTTCCAGGACAGCAGTGGTTGCAGGGGAGTTTCCTGGTGGGCACAGTTGCTGAGAGCCATAAATCAGCCCTTTTGGAGGTGATCTGTGTTAATGGACAGATGACTCAAATGGTTCTTGAGCATCCTCTGGTTACTTTTTCATAAGATAAAGGAGTTTTTTGTTAAGAGGGGTCACTTATCTTCCATGAAGGATTACAGAGGGATGAGTTATTCTGTCTGTAAAGGATTATAGAAATGGTAATTATAATAATTTTTTTTTTCTGTGTCGTCTTGATGACAAAAAGTAGAGGTAGAGCAGAATGAGCTCTTTGGTTAGATTGGTTTGTGAACCTGTTCCTGTGGGTGCAGACACAGGAAGGGCTGATGGAGAGGGAGGAATAGGGAATATTTCACTGCCAGGGTAGCTCATGTGCACTTGTAAATGGTATATATGATATATATGCACCACTCTGTAGCAGAACTGCTGTGTGCCAGGCTGGGGGAGCAGGGCACACCTCCCAGAAGGGGCTGCAGAGACAAAGCAGGGTCTGACAGACCTCTGCAGGAACCAGAGCCGCTGCCATCTCTGCAGAAATCACCACTTTGGGGAATTATTCCATCCTGTGACCCCTTCTGGATCTTTTCGTGGTGGCTCCTGTGCCTGGCATCAGCCCCCAGACTTACCCAGGGCAGGTCAGCAGTTCCTAATGCAGAGTTCCTGACTCCAAGGACAAGATTAACTCGTGACTTCCCCCTCTTCCCTCTTTTAATACTATTTGTAATTTTAACTCTGTAATTCTCCTGGTAGAATTTAACTCGGTTTTCCTTGGGCCCTCCCAAAATGTTACAGCAACACTCACATTTGGATTTTCTTTTGCTGTTTTTTTTTTTTCCCTTTGGTATTTTTTTTCAGCTAAAATATTTGCACATTTGAAGCAGATTGATTTGAGTATTTTACCAAAATACTGCCCACAAATTACATTGATCAGAAGGCCCTTGCAAGTTTTCTATGAGAAAGTAGGTGACCAAAGTTATTACTGAGCACAAAATGGAAGAGCTGAAGACTGATAATAGATTGTGTCCTCTTAGATGTGCAGGCAAAGCATTACAGAAGTTCTTAACCCCCCAAAATAACGATGGGAACATACTTTAACATAGAAATTGTACTTAGCGTTGCTTTCATTTTCAGCTTTTTTTGCTTCACATTTTTCTTTATGTTCAAAAAAAAAACCCCGTTATTTTTCACAGTAAAAATTACATAGTGGTCAATTCCTATAATCACCTGCAAAGAAGTTATATTTATTTTTTCAAGAGCTTCAAACTGTATTACCCTCTGCACTGTAATTTTCAGTGCATTTCTGAGTTACCTATGGAAGTTTTCCTGTTTCAGTGTAGCTTTCATATCTCATTACCACCCAGGAGCCAGGAGAATGATAGCTTTTAGCATAGCATACCTAGCTTAAACTCAGACATTCATTTCTGTCCTTAGTTTCAACATTTAACTTCCATCTGTTCTTCTCCCTTTTTTTCTTTCATTTCCCTGTTTCCGTTTTTCCTCATGCTATGACATAAAAGTGGGTGCACTGAAAAGACTGCCCTTTTTGAGGAACAGACCGAAGGAAAAAGACAAAATGAAGGCCTTCTACCGTCGCTCCATGTGTAAGACTTTATGACAGTTCAGCTTCTTCTCAATGGCTACACTGGCTTCCGTTACTAATTTTTCACTAACCTCTCCCTGGACTGCGCTCTATTTTTCCTCCTCTTTTGCAATGTGCAAGTCCTGCTACGGTACAAGGAGCTGGAGCTTTTTCTTTTTTTACACTCCCCGCCCCCTTTTTTTTTTTTTTTTTTTTTTTTTTTAAACTTTGGCACTGAATACTTTATATCTGTGCAGGTGTGCACACACACATTCCCGTGCAGGTGCATATAATCTATTCAGTGCCTTGTGACTGCATATATTTGTATACATAGATGTCTATATACACATGGCCCCATGTGTATATGAATTTACAGTGCACTGTGTTAACGGAAATAGTTTTAAATGACATGTTTCGTAAGCCTTTTGTTAAGAAGTCACTGTAATTTTTTTTTTTTTGTTGTTGTTCAAAGCAAGTGTAGGAGATTGTGCAAGGCTCTCTGGTGGTCTGTCACTCTGCGAGTGTTCATCAGTTCTCGTTGCCAGAACGTTGCATTGATTCCTTTTGTTTCGTTTTATTTTCTAATGAGGGGTGGACAGTTTTCTCGAGGTGGGGGAAGTCAAGGTGAATATCATCAGATGTGGTATTTTTCAGATCCTCTCTCTGTTGCTCTGTAAACCCCAGTGTGCCTGCAGTAACCTGCACTGTACAAGGATCCCGTGTCAGCGCTGTATGAGCACCTGTGCCCGTTTTGTCCCCGCTCATCCCATTTTCTCACGGCAAGCAGCTGGCAGAGCCTCTAACACCACCTGGCGCATGGCGATCCCTGACAAACCCGTTTTGAGCACCTCCCCGGGCTGCAGGAGCCTGAGCCCCGTCCCTCCCTCCCTTCCGCTGAGCCGCTTGCATGCGGGCGCTGCCCGGGCTGTGGTTTGCTCCTGCCGGCTGCGGCTGCTGCGGGCGCTTTAATGCTTAGAGAACTGTCCGACCTTTGCAATGCAAATTAACAACCCCAGCAGGTACATTGCCCACGCTGATCATTTGCTTTCATTTGCATCCCAGCCATGAATGACCTGGTGCAGTCCATGGTCCTGGCAGGAGGACAATGGACAGGTAGTTCTGAGCATCTGGAGGGTCCTGATGATATATCCACGGGTAAAAGGAGGAAGGAATTGGGAGCTATGGCCTTCTCTACTACAGCTATCAACTTTGCCACTGTCAACTCCTCCACAGGCTTCAGATCCAAGCAGTTGCTAAATAATAAAGGTATAGGTAGAAGCTTTTTGCACCGTGATGTGATTATGTAAATATTGGTTTGACTTCTGTTTTTAAGTTTTCCTATCTTAAATAATTGAGTTGCACTGCTAAGATAATGAACTGGTTCAAATAACTGCTGTTATAAAATGTTTCGAGGCTATTCCTACAGAATGTTTCCTAAGTAAAAATGGATTGCTTTGAAAAATATTGTAATTTTTAGCCTTTTACTAGTGATAAGTATTTTAATAATCTTTCCACTCTATTTTATTTTACATCTTCCTTTATGTCTCTGTGTGTAGATACTACATCCTTTGAAGATGTAAGTCCACAAGGTATTAGTGATGATTCTAGTACAGGATCAAGAGTTCATGGTAAGACCTGAGCTTTAATTAAATGAATTAAGGATATATGATGTGAATGTTAATGAATTTGTGAAAATACAGTGAATGGCATCATTGCAATGAGCATGCTCTCTCTGATTTTCATATCTCTTGAATCTATTGTATCATTTCTTCAGATTCTCCTTTCTCTCTTAACTACTACATCAGACAGATGTTCTGTATCTCTGGTAGAAAGCATTTGTGAAGTGCATCTGAACAGGATCAAAACATTTTCCCTTTTAGTGGGAAAATGTTTTAACTTCCATTGGGAGTTAATAGTAAATAAAGGAAGTTAAGCATTTCAGTCTTAAAAAATCAAGTACAAATCTGGCCTGAGTTTTTCAATGTTTATTGTTCAGTGAACCACAAATCTGCCGTGTGCTGTAGTTTATAAAACCATTACGTGTTCCTTCAAGCAAAGCTTTGAAGTGAAAAATAGGCTATTAATAGAAGTGAAGTTTTAACTGTACTGTAAACATTTACAACAAGTACAAGCAGCAGACATTTTTGAGGCTACTAACAGTGCATTTCCCTTGTATTGGCTTAGGAGTACAGGACTTTATCTGTGCAGATGCTCTTGCTCCTCCTGTCCGTGGCATTCCAGCCCTGTGCAGGGTTCCCTGTCAGATCTGTTGTAAGTGACCTGACCACAGCAGCCCCTGCATGCCCCTATCTGATCCCTGCTTCCCCACTGAGCGCTCAGTTTCAATTCTAAACTTCACTCTTTCTCTTTTCCTCTCCTCTGTACCTCGCTATTCCTGTAGTGCCCTTTTCCAAAGTGTCCTCTTGGACTGCCTGGAAATTCCTTCGCTTTCTGATCTGTAAGAAACCACTTTGTTCCCATGGGCATGTCCAGCCTGGGAGGTCGTGCATGATCCTCTGAGCATTCTGTCAGCAGAATGTGAACGTGCCCTGTCCTCTGCTAAAATGTTGTTCATCACGGTGTCTCCTAATTTTCCATTCAGCTTCCAGACCAGCCAGCCTTGATAGTGGCAGGACATCCACTAGCAATAGCAATAACAATGCTTCACTCCATGAAGTCAAAGGTATGCTGGGGGTGAATTCACATCCGTGCTTCATTTCCCATTCTTTTCTGTGTAAGATCATGTGTAGAGGTTCAAAAACCCCCACAATCAAAGAATTCCCACTGCACAGCACAGCATGGGCTTCCTTGAGTGTTTCACAGCCTTCATTCCCCAGATTAGAAGCACAGGTATTTTATAGTTTTAATAAATATTAAAAGGGTGGTGTTATTTTTTTAAGTTACCAACTGTTTTAAACCAAACCTAACCCAGATAACATTGTTACAAAATGAGAATTCCCCCCCAAATTACTTTAAAAGCTTTTTAAGATGAGAAGTTGCTCCTTTTTTTTTTTCTCTCCAAGCATCCTCCTGCACTGCACTGCTGCTGTGAGCTGTGTGCTGTACAACTGCACAAAATGGCACGTGTGATTCCTGCTAGAAACCTTTCCATTTTGGTTTCAACAGATGAATAATATCCCTAGATTTATCAGTATTCTGTAAATTTTATGTATTAAGAACCCTGATACGTTTTTGTATCTTGTGACTTTTTTAGCTGGAGACTGTTGTACAGACTAGACTAGTGCACTGCCAGCTCAAGACTGCATTTAATATTCATCGCTTGCATCTCTTAAATGGTGTCTGTTTGTTTGGAAATTTAGGAATGAATGTTAGCTGAATATTTCTGATAGTTTATTTTATATCTGCTTGATTACTCCCTTCTGTCAAAGATCCCTTGAGGTTCTCCTCGCCCCAGTGTCTATACAGGATTAGCCATTTCCACTGTAAACAATTTATCTTGGTTCAAACTTAATTTCATTTCTTAGGAGTGACATGAAGTTGGAAATACTTGATTATCCATCAATATTTTTTAAGCAATTCATAGTTACTGGCAAATAAAATGAACTGGTGTTGTGGAATTGATTTTGCAGCTAACACCATGTGCTTCCTTCAGGTCCCAGTTGTAACAAACTAGGAGTAACAGCAGGAATTGTTGGAGGAGCAGCATTCCTGAGTAGTTCTTGCTGGAGAAAATATTTTCTTTCCACTCAATCCTTTGTATTTCATTTAACATTTAATTACCCTGTGCCTCTCAGTGATGCTGAACAAGAGTGGAGATGTCTCTTTAGCCTCCTGGAATATAGTGTTATGTAGGTGGAGGCCCAGATTATAAGTGAAAGGTAGTTTTTATTAAAAAAATAATCATGCCATGTTTGAAGAGCTGCCAAAGGTAAGTCAGGGGGGTGCAATTCTATGGAGCAAAAAATGACAAGTGGACTTTTTTTTAGTCTTCTATATAGAACGAATCTGGTAACGTTCCAGATTTGAGTGGGGTTATACACTTTACAGCTTTTTGATGTATTTCTGATGGAAACACTCAATGCCTTCCCCCAAAGCAGGTGCAGTGAACAGCCAGAGCAGGCCCCAGAGCCACAGCAGTGGGGAGTTCAGCCTGCTGCACGAGCACGAGGCCTGGTCCAGCAGCAGCAGCAGCCCCATCCAGTACCTGAAGGGGCACACCAGGTCCAGCCCTGTGCTCCAGCACAGGACGCCCGAGACGCCCGAGAGCCATGGCAAACACACCAAAACGGGCTCCCCTGGCAGTGAAGTTGTCACCCTGCAGCAGTTCCTGGAGGAAAGCAACAAGAGGAACTCTAGTGAGGTCAGTTTAAAGGGTATTTAACTACCTAGTGTCCCATCAATGGGCTCAGAATTAATGCAAGGCACAGTGAGTAGAATTCCTTCAAGATTTGTTGGAGCTGTTGGTCACACCTGCATTGAGAGGTAAGAGGCACTGTCTCCTGATGCACCAGCAAGAAATTTGTGGAATTTTGCAGCTTGACCCTCTGTGGTCCCTGGCTTGGCTCGGAAAGTTGACCTGTACTGACAAAGTTGTCCAGTGTCTGGTGTGCGGGACTCTTCCTCTTCCAGTCCAGCAGCAGCTGTTGCCACATCTGCCCTGCATCAACAGCAGGGAAGATGTTGGACTTCATTCCCTGAGGAGATTCTTGTCTGCTTCAGTTTCATCTTCTTAACAGTTCTAGGAAACTAAAAGTGACCTTGGAGCTTAATGAAATCTGAGAGGAGTAAGATGAAGGGAATGTTTCTGTAAATCTGTGACGGTTTCTAAGAAGCCCCAAATCCCCTCATCTCTGCTGGTATTCCAGGTTCTGCATCCCTGGTTCTTGAGCAGATCTGCACAAACTCCTGTAGGATATCCTGCTGTAGGATAAAGCCAGCCAGTCACTGTTACTGGGGTCTCTCAGGAGTGATGATCCAGGGCTGTCTGGGGCAGGTGACACAGATCTGGAGAAGATTCTGCGTTTTTTGGTTAGACACTTAAAATGACTCTCACCTGTGGGCTCCCTGAGAAGGATTTTTGGGGTTTAAGCACTAGACAATACTCTTGTGGCAATATGAAATAAAATCCCACCTAGGTCATCAAGCTGGGTCCACCACTGTTCACAAATCCCAGAATCCCTCTCATAGCCTCACAGAACCATTCTGGGTGGGAGGGTGTTCAAGGGCTTTCTTTCCAGTCTTCTGCCAGAGCATTTCCTTAATGCCTTTAGCTTAATTCTTCCCCAGTTGTCTCTTGTACCATTTTGAAAACAACTGCAGTCTTTCTTCACTGAGACTGAATATATTCACCTACACTCTTTCTTTGTAAACTGTACAGAAAACTCCCAAGTATGTATCATAAATGTTTAATACTGCTTTGAGAGCTGAGAAATTAAAAAAAAACCCAAATCTTTGTAGAATTGTTCTTCATTTATGTCCACAGAAATTGCAGTTTATAAGCCTACATTTTCTGTTTTTACAGATGAAATCTGCAAGTGAAGAGAACCTTTTAGATGAAGTGATGAGAAGCTTGTCTGAGTCTGCGGAGCTGGCAGGGAGGGAGAAGCTCCGAAAGCAGCCGGCGGCTGGCTGTGGGATCGTGAGATCCCTGAGTGTCAGAAACACAGTTGATTTCTCCGATGGACGATCCCTGAAACCAGAACAGCTGGTAAGGCCCAGCCTCCGGAAGAACGAAGATCTCTACTTCAGTAGCTCTCCAATCAAATTCACCCCCGGCGCCCAGGGGAAGGCCAGGTCCGTGAAAGAAAAGATCCAGGCAACTGTGAGCCAGCGACAATCCAGGGACTGCAACCCCTACGCCACCTTACCTCGTGCCAGCAGCGTGATTTCCACGGCAGAAGGAACCACCCGAAGGACAAGCATCCATGATTTTTTGTCTAAGGACAGTAGGGCGCCCGTGTCCGTGGATGCAGCCCCGGCTGACAGGAGTGCTCCGCCCACCTCCAGTGAGTACTCGGCACTGCGGGTGTCCTCTCCTTGTGTTCACTGTGTGCCTGGCAGGGGGGAGGCAGCTCCCTCGCTCACACCACCTAATTTAGGAGGTAACTCTGAGCTTCCCAAGCCTTCCAGGATGGAAAGGCCAGGTTGTCGTGAGAGGACTTTGCCGAGCACGGGCGTGTTCTGGGATAAAGCCAGCGGATCTGGGAGCGGCAGCGCAGGGTCCTTTGCTGCGCCCCAGCCGTTTTTATCCCTCAACACCGAGTTAGTCAGCAATATCAGTGGATTGCCCCCGAGATCCTCCTCTAAGGCAGCTGACCAGGCAAACGTGTCGGCGTTTAGGTCAGTGCCGAGGAGCCAGGAACAGCCTGGTGCTGCTCCCAAGGCTCAGGGTGAGCCACGGGCAGCCCTGACCAGGGACCCCGCCCCTGCCTCCAGCCCCGGCGCTGGCGAGGCCCAGTCCCCGCTGCTGGTCTCGGAAGATAACCAGACCCTGTGGTATGAGTATGGCTGTGTATGAAAGCAAGTTGCGTTATTAAATCTATATAAGCCTAACATGCCATAGAGGTGTTCTCCATGTCCACTGGATGACAGAGAAAAATCTTCCCTCCAATGAAGGAATCATTCCTGGTTGATCCGCGGGGTGGTTGTTCCCTGCGGACGGCAGCTGTGGACTGGGGCATGTTTGAATGTGGAATTGTAACCCCACCAAAGTCTGCATGAAACATTAATTGCACTGTGTATATTTTGCATGCCTTTATAATACAAGCTCTATTTTTATTTGTCACGCATTGCAAATATTTGGGTGTTTTCCTGTTGGTTACTGCTGCATGTTAAACCAAGCGCATGCCCAGAACAGCATTCCTGGGACAAGGACAGCACTGGCAGTGGTGCTCGAGCTCTCAGGGCTATCAGTAACTCACTGATCATCTACTTGGAGGGAAAAAACCTTTTTTCCCCCCCTTCTTTCAAAAATGAGGTAATGGAAAGAAGTGTTTGGAGAGATCTCAGTGTCTTCTTATGCTTTTCATTTCTGCCGTGTCATGGCATAAATGCACAAGGAACAAGTGCCCAGTAATCCCAGTAATTCAGTGCCTCTGGTTTGCACAGTAATTATTGTCCATACTGAATAATTAACACACAGACCATTCATAATCCTAAACAGAAATGCTAATTCTTACAAAGAGGTGATAAATAGTCACATGATACGCAGCACTTGTCATGAAAAAATGACCTTTTCCACCTTCTCCCTTTGGTCTGCTTTGTCTTTCCAGTCGTGGGTACAGCTGTGGTGAAGTGTTGGTTTTATCAGGAGTCAAAAAACAGGCTCCTTGTGATGTATGGGAATAAAAACCTGTCTTGAGTATGGTGGAAATTCATTTTTTCTTCTCATTGGAAGTAGCACTGATACATAGAAAATAAACGGTGTAACAGAATAACAGAAAGAAAAAGTTAAATTAACACTGTTAAATAAAAGAAAAAATAGCGAAGTTGCATGGGAGGTTATGGGAGGATATGAATACTTCAGCAACTAAGTCCTTATATTCCAAATGAGCAGCTAAAGAGAAATGTTGAAAAGTACTTAATATGCCACTGTTTCTGCAAGTGCTTGAAACTTCACAATGGTAAATTTAAACAGTTTAAAATTGTATCAGACTTCAGCTATAATTACACGACGTTTTAGACATGAGCACTTCTTTGCAAGAAGAATTGGTTAGGCCAGTTGTGGGAGCTAAAATACCTTCTAAAAAATTTGAATGATAGTATAGCTAGAGGGCAGAATATTTAAAATTGAAACTACGTATTGAAAACAACAAATGTCACATTCTGATTTTTACAATTGAATTTATTCTGCCAGCAGTTTTGTGGCAGTCACAGAACCATTGTGTGGCCTGAACTTTTAATTCCTTAGTGCTTAATTAGGGAGGGGCAGTGAATGCATAGTTCCCCAAGGAAGAGCAGCAGATATCCCATGTGGGAGTCTGGAAGGGCTCTGTTTTTTGTGGGATAGGAAGCCCTGCATTTCAGGAACAAGGCGAGGATATGGAATGTCTGTGGAGAGTAAAATGGCTGTTTGAGGATGTGACACACCATCCCTAGGTCTGCACCACTCCTTGTCACTGGGTTGATACATTTCTCACTTTTCCCAGTGCTGGACACAGTCAGTTATTGCTGTGTTCCCTCTGGAGCTGTCTCAGCAGCAAACGAGTGAGAAGTCTGATAGATATAATCTTAATTTCACACACATTTACTCTCCCAGAGCGAGACCAGTGTTCTGGTCTTGTGTCATGGCACTGGACTTCAGTGCAGTTCTTGTGCAGATGGGCTGGGATTAGGTTGGAGGTGAAGAGCACTGGTATCCCAATCAATGTGTGCACAAGGCATTTTGCAAGTTATTTAAGGAATTACAATCCTAGCTCTGAGAGCACTTAATACCAACTCATCCTGTGCTGCCAGGGTCTGGCTTTTCTTACCTGTGCCCTGCAGAGACACTGGTCAGAACAACGTGTGTAGCTGCTTTAGATTGATTTTGGTTGCAGAAGTCAGAGCAGCTCTCAGGTGTGCTGTTACCTCCTCCTCTTGCTTAGGTCCTTAGACAGTCACACCCACAAAAACTTGCAGTATTGTCCCCAGCTTCCCTCTAAACCCCAAGGACTTTGGAATAACCAAGCATGAGTGTCCTGGAGCACCAGTGTCTCCAGTCTGCTGGAGCTGGAGACCAACCTTGTCCAGCTGAAGCCACTCAGCATTGGTTTATAAATTTGCAATGAATTGCATTTCAGTTCTGAGGAGAATAACTTGTTTTGCTGCACTGAGTTTAGCAGCAGCAGCAGCAGTGTTCTGCAAGAGAGTGTTTAATGGCTCTGAATAATGACTTAGCAACATTTGTTTGTTACCTATGAAAGGAAGAAAATGTAGTCATGGGCAGAAGGATCATATTTTTTTCTCCACTTTTTGGTCTTTAACAAGAAGTTTGTGGATGTCTATCCGTGTTCAAATAGTGGAAGGTTCCATGGAATTCCTTCCATTCCCAATCCCTGCTGCTGTCAGCCATGTGCATGGCAGGCTGTGAAACACATGGAGCCCTTGCTCATTCCTGGGTCCCTGCTGCCTTGGGCAGTGCTCAGTTAGGACTTTGCATGGTACTGATAAACACTAAATCCCTGGCTGCTGCCCAGAAAGGTTTTGCTGTTCAGGCTCAGCCCTTTGCTCACAGTTCAGGTTTGCTGGCTCAGGGTTTGCCTGGCTCAGGGTTTGCTTGATGCTTTGCTTTCAGTGACTGGTGAATTCAGGTGCTGCATTTTGCATGTTCAGGCTGTTGCATGCAAAGACGATTTTGTGGTTTGTGGAACTGAATGTGAACGTTTCTGTCGGTGTGCAGCAAGTCAAAATACAATGAAGGAAATTCTCTGCTAGGGTCAGTCAGCTGTGATTGCACCTCATTATTACTTTTTCATTCCATACCTGCAGAAATGTAGGGTTAGTGTAGCTAAAGGTGACGTATCTGATTGTGGCTTTAGGAATAACACCTGGCTGTTCCAAATGCTGAGGTGAATGTCAGTGAGTGTAGCTGAGCAGGCACTTGCAGTGAGTTTCTTCTGTCCCTCTCCTCTGTCCTTTCCTCTTAAAAACAACCAGGAAGTGTTTATGTATCCTTTTGCTCTCCTAATGAGTAGAATGTGTTTTAATGCATGAGGGGTTTTTTTCATGTCCTGATAAACACAATGAATAACCTGAAATGCTTTTCTCTGCAGATGTGGAAGCTATCCCAGAAAGCAGAAATTCAAAAAGCAGGTCTAGGGAGCAACAAAGCTCCTAATTCTATTACCCACTACCTGAGCTGTGGGCCAAGTGGTGAGTTTCCTGCCCAACCTGTAAATGAGATGAATTTCATTTACAACAAACTAACAGCATTCCATCTCAGCCCCAGAGCACATTGCATTAACCAGATGTAAATCCTGCTTGCTTACCTGGCTTCTCTCGCTCTCACTCGTTAGGCCGGGGCCGGTGGCTCTCCAGAGCTCCTTCCAGAGGCAGGGAACCTCCTCCTGCTTAGCCTTTTGCCTGTAAAAATGACATTGATTTTTATTTTTCCAATCTCCTGAAGAAGAAAGTTCAAAGAAATCCCGTTAAGAAATAATACTAAAGTCAGTTTTTTAGACAGGGACAGGTAAATCTGAAAGAACAGTTGAACAAAACTCAGAGTATTCAGTACCCCACAGAATCTGCCTTTTTATAAAGCTTGTTTTTGGTGTTCTGTCCTCCTCTCGACTTCCCTGAGCCCCTTTGGTGCATGCTGTTAGTGCTGTTAGTGACTGAACTCTGTGTGTTGTGCCTCTACACCTGAAGCTTTTTCTTACATTCTTTTCTCTTTCTGCCTTTCGACTGAACACAGAGAGAAAAGTGTCCTTCAGTATCTCAGTGTGAAGCCTTTATATCTGAAGTAACAAGACAGCGACTGTAGGAATCATTAAAAAAAATTAAGGGAATTTTGTACATTCTTCGTGACTAGAGCAGGCAAGAAATAAAAACCTACCTACCTACCTTCCTTCCTTCCTTGAATCAAGGAGCTCTACTGGAGTCTACTGCCGAAAATGTATAGATGGTCTTAGGAATTATTGCACATTGCACTGTTAAGATCTACTGAATAAAGGACAGTTCTCATCTCCCTAAGGACCAAGGATTTTAAGGTCTCAAGAATTACTCCAGGGGAAAAAAAAAAACAAAACAAAGCAAAACTTCTTTCCTCTTTTGTTTTTGAAATTAGCCACTGATTTGCTTAAGCTTCTGCTAATAATTAGCCAAAAACCCCCATAACTAGCAGTTTCTATTTACGTCTGTAAATCTAAAGGAAATGCTGTAGAGTTTTGTTGAAATGGATTGTATATACAGATACAAAAACCTCACAGCTACTGGCACTTCACTGCCTTATTTGGTTAGCATAATCTGCATGGAATTGCTCTTAAGAAAGTTTATGCTGATTTTTGTTGCATACTGCAAGAGAAAAATTTGTTTACATCCATGGAAAAGCTCGGTAACTAACAGAAGTGGGAGTCATGGGATAATGGTATTATAGAGACAGTGTTCGTCCTTTGTGTTTTTCACATTCCCGAGTTACTCTGCATATGTATGTTCAGATGTTTCTGACAGGAAATTGTCAGGTATGGTTTTTCTATAACTTTTATTTTAATATAAGGCTGTTTTCCACAAATGCCATTTCCAGGAAAAGACTGTCTTACGATGTTTGCGTATTGACTAATTTTTGGTTTTTTTTTTTACTGTTTGTCTTTTGACATGAGCTGATTGTGGCTTAGGAGGTTTCTTGATGGCAAAAAGAAATGTAAATAATATCATATGCATTTTACAATCAGTTCCCTTTAAGGTTATCTTTTACTAGATACATTTTGTTCATTATTGATTTATATTAAAGTCAACAAATGTTATTGGTACATTTGGTGGTTGCATATATTTGTCTGGAAAGATTTGCAGCGAGCTCAGAGGAAGTGGCAGGAACTGAGACCCAAAAGGAGTTTTCTATTTTATTAAAGGCAGTAAGCACATTCCTATTCCTCGTGTAAAGGGCTGAGTTCCCTGTGTCACCTCCCAGTGTCCAACAGGCAGGTGCATAATGTCACCTGCAGCTTCCTCACTGAAGGTGAGCCCCACTGCTGAAGGCACTTCAACAGATAAAAAAGTTTGAAATCTTGTCAAAAAGGGGGAAAAAGAGGCATGCTCAATAAGCTTTAGGAGGGGAAATTTTCTGTTTGTTTTCTTTAAAACGAGTTTCTTCTGAAAAGTGTTTTATGATAAAATGGGCTAGAAGATCTGTACTAAGGGCATAGCAGGTATGACAAAGGCCATAAAGATTAGGAAAATCTCTCTTAACTCTAACTGATGGTGTGTTCAAGCTCATTTCAGGGCCTGTGCCTGGGCTCTCTGCATTCTGTTGAAAGAGGACTGATGCAGCTCAAACCCCCCAGCCAGAACCATTTCCTTTGTGTTACTGTTACAGAACAATGCATGGCTTGAAGCAAGAGATTGAAACTGCAGTGCCAAACGCTGCCTGTGCTGCCAGGATCCGAGCAGGGGTGGCTGTGCCTGGGGACACTCTGACAGCCACTGTCACGCCTCTGGCACACAGCCCCGTGTGTGGAGCACTGCAGGGCACGTGTGACTGCCCTCAGAACACCTGGATGGCTCCTTTCCATCTCACAGGGATCCCCTCCCATGCCACTGACCAGCTCAGCTCTTCCCAAGCTGTCGCTTTGCTTTGCAGAGAAGTTCCAGGGCACTTGAGCAGCCAGGAGGCTCTCTGTGCTCTGCTGATTCCCCTCTTCTTCTTCCTTTTTTATCTTCCCAGTCTGTGCCCTTAAAGTGAAACAAAAAAGCAAATTTAACTTGGGAGCAGCTCCACAGTTGCTGCTACTCCCAGTGCCAGGGGTGCACAGGGCAGCTGTGGCACCGTGTTCACAGGAGCCCTTTGTACCCCAAGAATCCCAAATCCAGCACTGCCACTTCCAGGTTACAAAGGACGCTCTCATGCCATACCATGTATATGTTTGATTTCCTTTTCTGATACTCTCTCTGAGGATTTAGTAACATTCCCAACACCTATGATTATTATTATTTCTAAATTTTATCCAGGACATGATGCAGCCTAACAAAGGAGCTCATGTGTGATTTTTAGGGGTAGCTGATGATGTATATGTAAATAATGCTTTGATATTAATAAAACTGCCTTAAAGGAATGTACCTAGGTGTGAAACAGAACTTAAAAAGCTCTTATTTAAAACTGTAATTTCCTTTACATATTGATTTTTTTAATGTTTGCCATTGTATACATTTATTAATGATGTTATTAAAACGCCAAACCAAATAATTTTTATTCTTATTTTGTGTGTGTATATTTATACACACTTTTTCTGGAAACTGATGTTACTGGAAGGGTATTGGTGTTGTGGTGATGTGTGCAGTGAGTATTTCTTCTGAAAGGAAACTGATAAAACTGTAGCAGAATTTTTCTGGACCACGTGTAGTTTGTTCTGTGTGATTTGTGTAGAGCGGGGTAGCTTTTAACTGTACACTATTTTGATACTATTATTTAAAAAAAAGACTTATTTCATAAGTAAATACAAAAAGAAATTGTTCTAGATTTGCCAAATGTAGTATTTGAAGCCTGGTAGTTATTTTTGCTGAGACGAGTCTCAGGATCCCTTCTGAGGATAAAGCTAGTTACACTTCAGGCAGTGCAGATTCCAGGACTGTGCACATCCTTCAAACAATTTGTCACATTTAAAACATTCCAGATTTAAAAATCTTGGCAAGTCAAATCTAATATTCTTCTTTTTTAAGTGATAAGGGATTTTGGGGGACCACAAAGAAAAAACCTTAAGGAGGAGGGAGAGTGAATGGCAGAGAGCAAGTTAAATTTTACTTTTAAAGACACATCCTAACGTATCTTAATATGGAGCGCATTTAGTGGTGCATTTGTCAATCCAGAGCTCATTCATCACCCCAGTATTCCTTAAATACCAGATGTTCCCTTCAGTCTGTAAAATCACAGGTATCTGGTCATCTCTCTAGTGACTCTTCTACAGCTTCAGCATTTTTTGGTCACTTCATTCCCACTGGCCATGACTCCCAGGATAGATGGAGTTGGTTTGTGTCTGTCAGAGGTGGAGAGCTGAAACTGCTGGATGGTGAAGTGTTGTGTCACTCAGAGCTCTGGGAACAGGTGCCAGATCCTTCCAAAATTATGGAAACCGTGGTAAGGCTGTGAGTGAAGGAACTGGTCTTGCTGTAGATGATTGTTTTTCATACTCAGTTGATAGCAGTTGTTCATTCGCCCAAGATCACAAATCCTTTTAGGTATTTTTAATTCATGTCCTGTAGCTGTGTTTCAGTTCATCCCAGTCTGATGATCTCTTGCCCTGGAGGCATCGTTTGTACGTGAGATTTTCTTTGGGCTGCATCCAAAAGCCTTTACCCCCATCACCTTCACATTCCATCCCTCACTCCCTGCTCCCCTGGCTTTGGGTTTTGGGGGATGCTCATTGCCTTGGGATGTTTACTAGACTTGAGGGAGTTTCTGCTGCTTCTGTCTTCAGCACACTATGGTTGAAAAATGACAATCAAATGCATTTCCTGTAGCGTAGGCAAGTTGTTTTCTTGGTAAAAAGATTAAAAAGAAAGCAACGTGTAGTAGGGCATAAATGAATGCAGGGACAGTCACTCTGTCTGGGGGGTATTGACAGGTGTTCTACAACTTGGAATTTGTTAGTGATGTTAAGTTTAAACCTTCAAGGCCAGCCCCATGCTTGGGAAATCCTAGTTTTATCCATTTATTGATAAAGACTATAACAGTATTTAAATAATGCCTTTTCTACTTACTAGCTGTTTAGTGGTAGATTGCAAAATGTCTTTTTAAGAACATTGTTAAACTTCTAATAACTGAAAGGCAATATTTTTTCTCACCAGATTATACGATACAAACTTACTTAATTGAAACAGATGAAAAAGGAGTAAGCCATTTTTTTTTCAAGTTTTATTTGTAATGAGATTTTTCACCAGTTTTGCTCTACAAAATCTATGCGTAGCAGTAGAAAAATGAACTTCCTCTACTTAATGTCTTCATCGAAGTGTACAATGATGGGATCGTGGCCTGTAGATCTCACAAACTTCAGGAAGTCGTCGGGGCTTAAGCCCATGGTTGCAGAATTTGTCATTGGATGAAAATACACCTTTTCGTGGCCCCCTTCGAGCAAGGCAGCGTCCAGCACCAGCCTCACGTCTCCCTGGTCACAGAAGAGGGCGAGCGGCGTGGCACAGCCCTGGCCCACTTTGAGCTTTTCCAGCATGGCATTTTCATCAGCAAATCTTAGGTTGCCACTTCCAACGCCCAGTTTTTTACCAAGTTCGTTTAAATTGACCTGCCTGTTGTGCAGTACAGTCACCAGCCAGAACCCTTTCTTCTTTTTGTCTTTAAGAAACAGGTTTTTACTGTGACCTCCTTTCATGTGTTGGACGTGGGGCATCATTTCTTCAACAGTGAACACCTGGAAAACAGCACCGGTGCGGTGTCAGACTATATCCCACTAGACTCCCAGTCGTGTACTGGCAGGTATCTTTTGTTAAATATTTAGAAAATACTGAATGTTCTACTCGGCCTAAAAGCTGTACCCTTTTATGAAGGAATTTTAACAGAACACGAATAAAATGTGACGAACTGCTCCGGCACACTTTCAGAATCATTTCTGTCTCGCTTTAAAAGGCAGCGCTGGGAGCGCTCCCGTTTGCGGCTCCACAGGCGGGAGTGACGTGGCTTGTCACCGGGAGTGAGTAAAAGTTTGGAAAACATCTTGGATGCCGCCGACTTCAGGGAAAAGAAGGGGATGGGCCGCCCCTCAGACCACCGGGGAAAACGGGGTGAAGCTGGAGGAGGCAGAGATAGAGTCAAAGCGACCAAAAACTACCCCCAAACATTCTGCCAGGCCCTGCGAGGACTTCCACGTTGATACTTCTGCTAAAACCCCACGCGCAGGGCCTGATCCCGCTGTGCCCCGCTGGCACGCAGGGGTTTATTCCCGGATTTTCGGGAGGCTGTTGTACCTGGGGGTGCTCGGCGGTGACGGTGGCGATGCCCAGGTCCCGCAGCCGCCGGTCCAGCGCCTCCCGCAGCTCCGCCGCCATCGCGTCCCGTCCCGCTCCGCCCCTGCCGCCGGGCCGGGCCCGCCCACGGCCGCGTCCTGCCACAGAGAACGGGTAAATCCATTCAACTTGCTCTCGTTTTTTGCTAAGGAATGTCAGGGAAATATATCTGCAAACACCAGAGTCTTATGTCCAAAAAAGGAGACAGAGGAGTCCCTTTTACTTTATTCCAATAAAGGGAGAGGCCATGGGGCATTTCCCCTGTGATTTCTCAAATTTTTGGAGGACGCAGCCTCCTTTTTATCCCAATTTCCCGGCCGCATTTTCCCCTCTCTTTCCCCATTGGCTGAGGTATTTGAGAGGCACAGACTTCCCGGAACGCCTGATAACCTAACATTCCCTTCTAATGTATAACTCCCACCCTTTTTAATTTTTCTTCCTTTAATTCCTGGAATTCATGGTTCTTCCCATTGTTTCTTATATCTCTCAGTGTTAATCTTATCTACAGCAGGCCCATAGCGTGTTTGGAAAGAAAAGTCCCTCATTCCTTTCAGGAACAACCCCTCACGGCTCAGAAGTGAGTATAATGTGTCTCCATCCCACCTGAGCCTACCCTGCCACACAGTTCCATACATTTCATGTTCCTTAAAGCAGTTTCCCTCTCAAATAGTGATATTCACTCATTGCTTCTACACACATCCTGTGTGAACTATATTTGGTTCAAATGTTGGTTTCAAACAGGTATTTGTCTCAATTTAACCTATTATTTTTTTTGTACATGTCCTCACTCTAATTTCAGGTTCTGGCTTGCTCCTCATGTAGAGTTTTGCTGAAAACGCTGCAAATTCAGAGTTGAAAAGAAAATCAAAATACATGGTACACCCTAAAACCAAAAACTGCATCATTTGTATTTTTTTAAAGGCAAGCAATAATAATCAGGAACTACAACTAAGGGACAAAGCCAAGCATTAACGGCCACACAGTTGGAAAATATTTCTACAATACAAACCATCGCCTTGACCTATGACATCAATAATTATTTGTTTTCAGTTTGCCCTTCAGAAAAACGGGCAATCTGTAATAAAGCTTTAAATCAAAACAGTATGACTCTGTGGTTAAGAGACATGTGGATAAAATATGATCCCACACTAATTCCCAGAGCCTTACACAGCAAGAGTTCCAGGCAGCATCCAATGGAAGATCAACTCAAAAAGCAGATTTGCAGTAAACTCTTGATGACTATTTTGCATGCTAAATCTGTCTTTCAATAAAACATTTTTCAGGTCAATCCCAGGCAGTCCCAGGATGTGTTGCCCTCGTAGTGGCCCTATCCCAACGTGTCTGTCTGTGCAGGAACACTGATTGCTTTATGCTTTGCACAGCTTTAGGTATTTAGGCTTTTTTTTTTTTTTTTCAGGGTGATCTATTTTTGAGATTATTTTTCCCATTTTACCCGTGGAGAAACACTCAAGGGCCTTGTGCATTTCAAGGTGCCAGTACCCAGCCTTTGAAATGCAGAACACTTATTTTTTTCAACACTCAGCATCATAAACGATCAAATACTTGTAGGACAGATATTGAGCATGTGGAAAACCACGTGTGTGAACTACCACAGGTCCCACATTATGGGCAAAGAGTGTGAAACACACAGCTCAAATACATGTAAAAGAAATTATGGTCATTACTCGTCACACACAATTTGCAGTGTCCGGACAAGGATCGCCATAGCATGAGCACTGTCCCAGGCAGACCCTTGGGATTATATCTGGGTTTTACAACCAGCATTAGCCAGGTAACATTACGGATTTTTCATTTGTAGAGCTTCCTTAGATTTTTGTCTTCTCTACTCCATTAAGTGGCGCTATTTTAGAGACGCCAAATTAGAGAGGACTTAGAAATCAAACACTTTAAAGCTTTAGATTGGATGTGGGCGGGAGAGCTTTGCAAAGAAGAAGCTGCTGACTCCTGGCAGGCAGGAGTAAAACAAATTTATTGTGTAGACAGATAAATAGATATTTTAAAAAATAAGTTTCAAAACCCTAGAATGCGGATAAACTCAGAAAATCTCTGTCCCATGACGGACTCCCCGTCCCCCCTCCCCTGAGGGCATTTCCCGCCTCCCCTGAGGGGCTCCCTGTCCCGCCTCCCCTGAGGGCATTTCCCGCCTCCCGTGAGGCGAGGCCCCGCCCCCGCCCTGGCAGCCCGAGGGTCGCAGCTGCGCCTGCGCGGTGCCCTCGCGCCCCCTCGCGGCGCGTGCGCAGAGAGCGGCGCGCCCGGCGTGAGGCACGGAGAGGACGCGGGGTCTTTCCCCTTCCCTTCTCTTCCCTCCTTCCTTTCCGTCCCTCTTTTCCTCCCTCATTCCCTCCGTCACTCCTCGCGCTGTCAAGGCCGGGACCCGGGGGCTCGGAGAAGGGCGCTGCCCCTGCGGGGAGGGCGGGCTGCAGCTGACAGGTATTAATGAGCCGGAACGATGGGCAGGAGAGCAGCAGGAGCGGGAGTCGGGAAAGGTTTTCCGCAGTCAGAGCCTGCCACGGGTTTCGCTGCTGTGAGCTGGGCCACTGTCGCCTTGACCTCGTGTTGTTTGTGTGTGTATGTGTGTGTGCGTGCGCAGCGTCCGGTGGCAGCTTCGCGGCTCTCTCGGTTTTACCGATTCAGCCCCTTCAAGGTTCTCTTTAGGGTTAACCCCCCCTCCCCTCCCCAAATAGCCGTGTGTGGTTGGTTGGTTGGTTTGTGATGTGCTCACTTCCTGCAGGAATCCGGGTGCAAGGGAGCTTTTAAAGCGCCCGCAGCCATTCGGAGACGAACCCAGAGCACTCCCTGCCTTAGGAGCTGCAGGGAAGGTGACACAAGGACACCTGTGAGAGGGGACATGGAAGGTACAGAGTGTCCATCCCTGAGCAGGGCAGAATCACGGAATGGTTTGTGCTGGAAGGGACCTTAAAGACCATCCTGCTCCACCCCCTGCCGTGGGCAGGGACACTTTCCGCTATCCCAGGTTGTTCCAAGTCCCATCCAGCCTGGCCTGGGACATTTCCAGGGAGGGGGCAGCCACAGCTTCTCTGGGCAGCCTGTGCAGAATAGGCAGCTCTGAGAAAGAGGAGAAGCTTATGGAGGAGACTGTTGTACGGGATAATCGGCAAAACAACTCAAACCAAAGTTAAGATGGTTAAAACAAGATGTGGGATGATCTGAGAGAAGCTTAATTGCTGAGCCAGGGCTTAGCCTCACAGGAGGTCTCTGACCACACGACAGCACTGGTGTCATTCAGTGGTGCTCTTGTCTTGAAATGCTCAGGTAAAGGACATTTGGCAGGTGTGTTTTGCTGGCTTAGAGAGGTGGGTTGCACTTGGGTAATTCTGTCAGTATAGCATGAGGAGTGCAAATGTGGGGTGTTTTTTAGGAGATATCAGCCTGCAGTGGGGGAATTAGTAGTTTATATCAGAGATCAGTGGAGAAAGGTGAAAGATCTGTAAGGTCTTAGCAGATCTGTGTTTCTGCAGTGGGGTAGTGGAGAAGGGTGAAGTGCAGAAGGAAATGAAAAAATCGGAACAGCTCCTAAATAGTTTTAATTTTTTCAGTGTTAAAAAACCTGTTTGGAAACACAACATTTGTGCCTTGTGTTCCTGCCCATTTTAGCCTGAGAAAGAGGATCTTCGAGCCTCGAGGCTGTTCTCCATGTGTGCTTTGTGTTTTCAGTGGAGAAATGAACCGAGGGTTGCTGCTGAGGTTGGAAAACCTGGTGCAGCTCCATGGTGCCCTGTCGTCCAGGAAAGTTTGTGGAGCACAATGGAGGCCTGGGCAGTTGTCTGCACATCCCGTGGGGTCCCTCCTGCTGCATCCACAGCTCTGGCAAAAAGACAGATTAATCAGTGCTGCCTTATCACAGTGCAGACATCTAGCCACAAAGGAGGTAATTAAGGACATCCAGTAATGCCTGGGTGCAAAGTACAAGAGCTCAGTTTGAACATTTTAATAAAAATGCTAAAAAACGCCTTATTCATGAGTGTAGAGAAGTTGTTATGAATCTGTAAGACAAAATGTACTTAATGTATAATTTTTTCCTCTCAAGTACTGACTTAGACCAATAGCATCATGAATTTTTGCTGACACTGGAGGAAATTGTTACAAACAAAAATGGAAATGGTTTTATTGATTTTTGTCCTTGTTCTGAAAAATTAAAAATGCAGAAAGATTAAGGGAGCATTTAAAATGTCTATTATGGTGAATTAACTCATTCATTTATTGTAGTTAATTGGTGTTATAGTAAAAAATGTTTATCTCATATGACTCAAGAGCATGTTCTTTTTAATATTGTTTTTGTTATTTCTTATTTTATATGTTCCTATCTATGTGTCTAATTCCATGTAGGAGAGAAAAAAGCAGAAAAAGAGGATTCCCCTGACGAGAGGTGAAGTGGAGATAAGGCAGAAGATGACTGTGGAGGAACTGGCACAAGCCATGGGCAAAGGCATAGGTGAGAGCCTGCACTGGGGTCTGAAACAGCAAAACCTGTCCCACCCCTGCCACCAGTGGGAAAGGCAAAGATGCCTTCAGTGGCATTTGTGGTTGTTGATCCATCCCTTGGGAAGGGAGGATGTACCCATCCCAAAGGAAATGTTGGGAGACACAGTGCAGAACTAGAGGAAAAATAAGTTGGGCCGTCCAGATTACCAGGCCAGACATTTAAATGTGAAGAAGCCAGGTCTGCCTGCCCTCTCCAGCAGAAAGGCCTCAGGTCCGTGCAGGCTGCTCCTTGTGGTTGTGGTTCCCAGGGGCTGAATTATTCCAGAAGGAAAACAGTGCTCCCTGACTTGTCAGAGCTGGACCCCTGAGAGTTAATAACTCGTGGCTAAAGAGTTTCAGCCCAAAATCCAGAGTCGGAGTAGGAATTTGGAATTCGGAAGCAATTTGTGTTCCATTAGAGCAGTCATTTGATTAACTGGGAGTGGGCAAGACTTGTCTGGAATTGCTCCCTGTAACAATTTTTGACTACTGTAATATGTTCTGTGTTTCTACAACCAAAGAAAGGAGCACATGATCAGATTTATCAAATCCTGGAATCACTCCTTTGCTGTTTGCTTCAGATAAGTTTCAGTTATTTTCCCTTTTGGAGTAAGTGGAAAAGTAAGCTATGAATATCTGAAAAATAAGATTGTAGCAGCTAACAGAGTGGAAATTTTCAGTAAATATGCAAAAAGTTCTTCTCTGCAAGTACATAGATTAATGGCAGCTTTTAGATAAATCTAACTAAAGGAAAACTGCTTGGTGAATAATACTTATTAGCACAAAGAAAATAATGAAAAAGTCTGATGAAGTGGGTTGGGTTTTTTTGTCCCACATGTTTTTGTGGATGTTAAATGTGTTTATGTTTGCTACAGATCATGTTTATGAAGTGCTGCTGTACACAGACATTAACCTTGATTCGGTAGAACCAGATTCCATCTTACATGAAGACCACATCAAGATGATTGTTCAAAAATCAGGAATGAAGTACAAATCAGCGAAGCTGAAAGAGGAAAAAGAAAGAAAAAACACAGATGCTGTGAGGAGGCAAGTTGTGAACTGTTCTTTTGGGCTCTTTTTACTCTATTTCTTTCTGCAGGTGTTTGGGGAGGAGGCAGCCTTGACTGTGCGGCACCAAGTGCTGGTCGATGGCTCTTCTTAGCCATGGTGGGCATGGCCAGTGAATTTTTTTTGGCATTGACAACCCCCATTTTTGCTGCAATTACAGACCTCCTGCAGACCCAGCAGCACTGACCCCACGGCCCCCAGTTGTCACCATCCTGGGACACGTGGACCATGGGAAAACAACCTTACTGGACAGCCTGCGGAAAACCCAGGTGGCGTCGATGGAAGCAGGAGGCATCACACAGCACATTGGGGCTTTTATTGGTATGATCCAAGTCCGTGTGTTCGTGTCTAACACAATTTCCTCTCCATCTCACACAGCAGGCTGACTTGCTGCCAGTTCATTGGGGAAAAAAAAGTTGCCACATAAATGGTGAGAAAGGCAACCATAACATAAAATGTCTGTTGCTGATAACTGTTGTAACTATGTCCATAGAACTTTGAAATTAATTGTCTGCACAGTTGAAATTAGGCTATTTTAGATTATGGAAAATCCCAGGACGCTTTCTTGTTCCTGAGGATTTAACAGCACCTTTGACCTTCATGCCAACAATTATCTGACTGCCTCAAACATGTCGTTATTATTCAATTGCTCTCAAAGGAGTGATGCTTGATCTACAACACGTCAGATAAAGGTGGGTGGAATGCTGATGTTAAGCTGTACCATTTGTTCACAGTGCACATGCCTTCTGGGGAAAAGATAACCTTCCTTGACACTCCGGGCCACGCAGCCTTTTCAGCCATGCGGGCGAGAGGCACCAACGTCACCGACATCGTCATTCTGGTGGTGGCAGCTGAGGATGGAGTGATGCAGCAAACCATAGAGTCCATCCAGCACGCCAAAAACGCAGGAGGTACAGTGTGGGCTGCTCTGGGAACCTTGCTTTTACCTCTCAAATAAACCTCCTTGGACTGGAATCCACTGAACTTTGGGAAGCAGCTGTCCCAGTCCCATTCATCGTCCCCTGTGATGTTTGAAAATGTATTGAATGTTGCAGTAGTACATTAAGATCCTGAAATACAAATATTTAGCAAGACAGGGGTTCATTGTTTGGGGTTTTTTTCCTTCCCTACATGGATAACTCCTCCAGCTTCCTCCTGGTAGGTCAGATCTCGATGGCTGCTCAGGGAAGAGGCACCAAGTGAAGTGATCTGTTCTAAGTGGCCATAACTGACTCTAACCTTTCCTAGCAGCTGTTGTAGCAGCAGCAGGTTTTGGTTACATTGGCTCTAAGTTTGTTTGTTCTCTTTTTAGTTCCCCTTATCCTGGCCATTAATAAATGTGACAAACCTGAAGCTGATCCTGAAAGAGTAAAGAAGGAATTGCTGGCTCATGATGTGGTGTGTGAAGAGTTTGGAGGTGATGTTCAGGCTGTAAATATTTCTGCACTCAAGGTAAGTTTGTGGTAGAGAAAATGAAGGTGTTCATGCATGTCTAATATGGGCAGAGAAATGCATTTTTATTTGGCAGCTGGAAAATAAAATGCTTCTCTTCCTGGTATTTGATATCTTGCCACGAGCTCAGTGCTAGTGGCTCTCACCAGAATTATTTGAAACGCACTGAAATGTATTTTGAGACTCAGACTTCCAGCAAGCAATATTATCTCGTTTTTCTTCTGGTAATTCAGTCCAACAGTTTTGTCTCTGATACGCCGAAGTCTTGCCTGGGTGTTAAATGTCATCACATTTCAACGGGGGAATTTGGCACTAAGGACTCAACTTCTGATCTCACTTTGCTTGGGCACTCTCTTTATTCTGTGTGGTTTTGTGTGGTTTTATGCAGGGGGAAAACCTGATGGTTTTGGCAGAGGCCACTGTTGCTTTGGCAGAGATGTTGGAACTGAAGGCAGATGCCACAGGGCTGGTGGAGGGGACGATCATTGAGTCTCGGAAAGACAAAGGGAAAGGGTGAGTCAGCTGTCACCTCTGCAGGTGTCACTTTGTAACAACACAAGACACACTGGGCAGGGGACTTGTGCCTCAGGAAATAAAGCTGGAACGCTTTCTTTGCAGTGTTCCTAGCTAAAGCCTTGAAATACTGCTCTGCAGCATAAGAGGTTATAAACTGATGGGGCAAAATTCATACTAATTCATCCATGGGATCCTATTCATCCTATCCCTGAAATGAAATCCTGTAAGAGGAAATAGTTTAAAGTGGTAGAACTGCTGTGTTTTTTAAAATGTCATTAAAAAAGTAGGAATGATGAAATTAACAGTCAATGCATACAAAATTCTTGACAAGTTTTGTGTAACATGACATTCTACCCTTAAGTATCTTAGCCCATTTGCAGGTTCTCTGTGAACAAGGTGTGTTCTGCCCTCTTTAAAAATGAACTGAATTCTAGAAAGTTGTTGGGATTTGTTGTTTAGGATTGAGGGTTTTTTGGTTTGGTGGGGTTTCACTCAATGTGTAAAATTGTCCTGTTGCTGGGTTCACAAATGCCAAATTTTGGATTGATCTGCAGAAATGAAGAGTACAGTACAGACTTTGGGGTTTTATTAACTCACTTAAAAATTTGGTGAGTGCTCTAGTAAATCATCACAGGAATATTCTGCCTGTGGTGGATCACAAATCCATTCTGGCTGTGTTGTGCCTACACTGACTGTGAAGACAGGGAGAAACATCCCTTGAATTTTGTCTGTTATTTTTCTCCTCTGCTCTTCACTAGTCCACTCACCACAGCCATCATCCAGAGAGGAACTCTGAGGAAGGGCTGTGTTCTGGTTGCAGGGAAGACCTGGGCCAAAGTGCGTTTCCTGTTCGATGAGAATGGCAAAGCTGTGGATGCAGCCCCACCAGGCATCCCCGTGGAAATCATGGGCTGGAAGGAATCCCCTTCAGCAGGAGATGAAATCCTTGAAGTAGAGTCTGAGGTACAGAAAGAACTCTTCAATGCTGCAAGGTGGATGGGAAGGAGCTGAGTAACAAAATAAGTGAGAGTTTTAAATCATCTGGATAATCCCATGGTAGGTCGAGCATGGGGATTAAGGGACCTGAGCTAGATGATCTGGAGGAGGAGTGAGGGTTTGCATTTTGCCTCTTTCTTTTCAACCTTTCCCCTGCTGGACTTCTTCATCCCCACTGGAACAATTCAGGAGATCGGTGCTTTAATTTGAGAAATAGATAACTCTTGTCTGACAAAAGGAAAATGCATAAAATACAGCTTGAAATAGGTGTTGTGAGAGCTAGAAAAACACCACATGGAAAAAATAAACAATAATTCTCTTCTGCAATGCAGAGATACCATAAAAATAGGCCTTAAGTCATGTGGTAACTCAGGGAGAAAAAGTTCTTGTCTCATTCTCTGCCATCTGTGCAGCAAAACCTGTAGTTAAAAGTGAAGGAAAATGAGTGAGCCTGTAGAGAAGATGCAAAGGGATGAAACTGCATTATTGTAGTTTTCTGATGCAGTGCTTTAAAGGTAATGTTTGTTTCTGTCTTCCTGCCCAGCAAAGGGCACAGGAAGTTGTGGCTTGGAGGACCTATGTTGAACAACAGGAGAAGATGAAGAAGGACCTGGAAGTTATTGAAGCAAAGCAAAAGGAACACAGGTTGGAATATGAGAAGAAGCAGCAGAAGCTGGCCCACCTGACCTGGAGGCAGAGGAAGGCAGTGCTGTACAAGGCCAACAAGCATCTGATGTTCTCAAGGCCTAAGGAGAGAACAGAGATGGATGAAAACACGCTGTCATTAATAGTTAAAGGTGCTGTCCCTGTCTGTTTGTTGCTGCTTTGGTTCCGTGCTGCTCACATGCTGTCTGAAACAGAGCTCTGAACTAAACCAGAAGTTTGGTCAGTTTAAAACTGATTATTGAACTTTTCCCATTAGAAGCAGGGGCATCAGGAAACATCCAGTGGTCAGGAGGATGTGCTGCCAGCAGGGCCAGAGCAACAGGAAAACTTGACATGGCCACCCCACTTACCCAGGAACTCCTGAGGAAAACTCATACATATAAACCCCTGTATAAATATATATATATATTTAAATATAATAAAAAATATAAGGTATAATCATTTTGCATCAGCAAAATAGAGGGGAATAACAATTCTGTATTAAAGTGGGATAGGAGGAACTTGGTTTAACCTCACTTAGTGATACTCAAGCAGTGACTGTAGTTAAAACCTGCAGACTTGACCTGACAGTAACAGCAGATGTAGAGCCTCTGGCCCTTCTGTATTTATCCAGTTTATTTTTGGAATTAACAGACTTTTTGGATGGGTTTTAACACATTACTCAAAATATAGTAAGAGTGGCAGATGTCAGACTTTCTGTTGCACAGTGTGGAGTTGACATTAGTTGTATTTCTGTTTTTGACTCACACAAGGTCAGCAGTACTTCCATTTATCTGTGCAGGTGACGTGGATGGATCTGTTGAAGCTATTCTGAACATTCTGGACAGCTATGATTGTGAGGATGAATGCAAACTGGATATTGTCTACTTTGGAATGGGAGATATCAGTGAAAATGATATCAGTCTTGCTGAAGTGTTTAATGGTGTGTGTTTAAAAAGCATTTTACAGTTTTGAAATCCCTGAATTACTGCAATGGGTAGGCCTCAATCAGGTTTTGTTTTCTGAATAATAATTAGCAGCATCAATAAGGTAAATTTATGTGAATCTTGAAAATGTTTCCCTGAATATCAGACTGGTGCAGGAGGGGAGGCTGAAAGTCTCATGGAAATGGAAGGACTCTGGAAAAGCTTTTGCCAGAAATTCAGTTGTTAAGGTTAAACTCTGGCTCTTCACTCGGGCTGCTTTATGATGCTCACACAGGGCAAATCCAGAAAAGCAGGTTAGAAAATCATTTCCTTTTGCTCAGGGAGGCACCTGGGTCTAGGACTGAGTCAGTTGTTGCTGTTCATACCCCATAATTCTCATGTGCTGCAGAGGGTGAGGTCACTGCGCATGCCATAGCCCCCACGTGGGCAAGAATCATTTAGAATTCACTTCCAGTTGTATTTGGACAGCCAAGTTAGTTTTCCAGCCCAAAAAAGAGAGATCTGTGTCCTTTACATGAGCTGTGTGTGCTATTTTCTGCTTTGATACCTCCAGCTCCGTCATCAGGGAACTTTTGTGGGCTTTTTTGGGCCATTTATTTTGGTAGGAGGTTTGTAGGTGCCCATGTGCCATAATGGGAGAGGCAAAAGGCTCCCCCTTAAAAGAGAATCAGGAATAAAATGTATCCTGTGCTGCAAAATTTCACTTTAACTGTTCAGAGAGTCATCTCTTGTAGTCATCACTTGACAGTTGTTTCATTTATCAGGTGTAATATTTGGATTCAGTGTGAAAGCCAATGAAAGCATCAAAAAGCTGGCTGATAAAAAGGGAATAAAAATTAAACTTCACAACATCATCTACAAACTCATAGAAGACTTGAAGGATGAGCTGAACAGCAGGCTGCCCCCAGCTGTGGTGGAGACTACAATAGGTGAGTTTTCATTGACTGATACATTTTTGCCTCAGAATGTGGCCTGAAGTTTTATTCTCCAGAGAAGTGTTACTGTTGTATCAACTATTTTATACTCTTAATTTTGTTATAAAGCATGGCAAGTAGAAAAATGCAGCCTGCTTCTACCTCGTGCCAGTTTGTTATCCCTATGGACTTGAACTTTTTTTCTTTTAGGGGAAGCTTCTGTTCTCGACACCTTCTCTGTCACAGTAGGAAAAAACAAAATTCCAGTGGCTGGATGCAGAGTGCACAAGGGGCTGCTGGACAGAAAAATGAAGTTTAAGCTGATCCGTAACAGGGATGTTATTTGGAAAGGTGAGTGGAAATGCCACAAAACGTGGATTTGTGTTTAGTATTTTTAGACATTGCTAGTTCCCTGGGAAGTCAGTGCAAAGGATCCTAGAGAAATCCTGAATTCTGTCCAGGATGGAGAGGAAAGCTGCCAAATGCCAGTGTACTGTTCCCAGACCTTTTTCCAGCCACCAACTCTGGAGCAACACAGGATTTACCTGCCAAAAAGAGCTGGTGTCTGACTGCCATTAACCACAAGCACCCCCAATCCCTACCTTTTCCTGCTTTCCTTGTGGAGCCACAAAGTGAAACATTCATTCTGCAGGAAGGGCAAACAAAACTACTGCTGTGCTCTGCTGCTGCTGGCCTCTCTTTCATGCATCTTCTCTTCATCTAGGAT
This sequence comes from Picathartes gymnocephalus, assembly GCA_013390045.1. Classification (NCBI taxonomy): domain Eukaryota; kingdom Metazoa; phylum Chordata; class Aves; order Passeriformes; family Picathartidae; genus Picathartes; species Picathartes gymnocephalus. The sequence goes on along the minus strand of WEKY01019214.1, from coordinate 413,679 downwards.
GTTTATCATCACTGAAGCACCATAAAGATGATGTCCAGGTAATAAAAACGGGAATGGATTGTGGATTGAGTTTGGACAAAAGCGTGGAGTTCAGTATTGGAGATGAAATTATCTGTTATGAAGAAAAAGAGGTTCAACAGACAACTTCCTGGGACCCGGGATTTTAAAGACATTTTAAGACATGAACACTAAAGGAACATGTATTATATTCCTGGCTGGCCTTTAACTCTTAGCATTAAATGAACTTTCAGAGATGCACAGGAGCTGTTCTTTACATCAGGGCACTTCATATATATTTTATATCCCAAATGTTCTGCTTTTCTACCATGTCAAGCAACCAGCTGCCCTCACTGGAACAGGGGATAAACCACCAGAGTGACCACAAGCACTTCAAGTGTGTAAAATCATCACGGTAAAGTATTTCTGATGACAATCTCTTGGACCCAAAATAGCTGAGCCATGCTCTCCCTCCCCTCTCAGTGCTGCTGTGCAGTATTTCAGTGCATTGTCTGCATTTTGTCACCAGGACTCCCATACCCCATTCTCTCACTGACCCACTTGCAGACCTGACTCTGGACCTCTGAACTTCCTATTTATCCAGATCAGAACTGTCTCATGGTAAAGATACCACTTCTAAGGTTAGCTCAGCTGTTGTTTTTATTTGTCTTTTACAACTGGTACCAAATATTCTTTAAATGAAGCTGCTGCTTCAGTTTTATACCAATTATTTCACCCTAGCTGGCAGGCAGCACCCAAAGACCCACAGAAATAAATCCTGACACCATAGAGAAGCTCAGATTTTTATTGTCTGGTAGATTTACTTGTCTTCTGGCTTATTGAAGCAGTATGTCAGACAGCACTTGCCACAGTAGTGTCTGTCAAAGTGACTGGCCATGAAGACTCCAGCCCCACACTCCTCCGAGGGGCACTCCCGGCGCAGGCGGCTGATCTTGCCATTCTCATCCACCTGGGAAGAACAAACAGCCAACGGCTCACATACACTCTTCCACTTTCTAGCAACAATAATAATTTTGAGTATTTTTCATTGGCAAAACAGTTTTTGTAACAGTTACTACATCGAGCTTTTGGAGATAAAAGTCAGAAGAGCCACATTGCAAGAGGTCATGTGTCTTTTATTTAATACGTGGAATATTTGCAAGTAGAAGGAGTTTAAATATTAAATACACCAGAATCTGTGCAGACCAGCTACAGGCTCCACGACCTCTCTGGTGAGGGCTGAGTTTCCATCAAGTTTCTCCCTGAGACAGTTCTACCTACCTTGTAGTACTTAAGCACTGCAAGCTTAACCTTCTTTCTCTTATGCTTGTTCTTCTTGGGAGTCGTGTAAGACTTCTTCTTCCTTTTCTTAGCACCACCACGAAGTCTCAGCACCAGGTGAAGGGTTGATTCCTGTTTGTAAAGGACATGAAATAGACTCAAAATTCTTTCTCAGGGCAAGTGCAGCATTTAAACAGGCCTCTTCCTTCTACTCAAAGTACATCGCAAGTGCCAGGCACTTAGGGAAGTTCTAAAAAGATTATTTGCTGTTAAGGTGACATCCCAAGTTCCCAACATCAACACTGCCCCAATCTCTTGATTTGGCTGAATTTATTAGAAACATTTCTTAGTCTCAGCACCAAACGTCAGTCAGCTGTGCCTGTGCCAGTTCCTGGGTAGTGCACTGCAGCATTCAGCCTTTCCTACTCACTTTTTGAATGTTGTAGTCGGACAGTGTGCGTCCATCCTCCAGCTGCTTCCCAGCAAAGATCAGCCGCTGCTGATCCGGAGGGATGCCTAGTGGTGACATAAATCGGGAATAAATGAGGGGCGTGAGCTGCAGCATGCTGTAATAAAATCAAGATTGCTCCAGGAAATTACATCTGTGTAAAACACGCATCAATCCACAAGTGTGAACTGACAGAACAATATATACAACATATACTGATTGATATCGATATATAATAGTCAATAAGTGCCTATGGAGCTTACCCTCCTTATCCTGGATCTTAGCTTTTACATTTTCTATAGTATCAGAAGGCTCAACCTATTATGAAACAGAACAAGAGAATCAAAACGCGCTGCACATTTTAATTAGCCCCGGAAGGCCGAAAACCACGAGGAGCTCCCGGCATAGGCCCGGTGGTGCCATGGCCATCCTGGCCTCAACCGCGTGGTCGGAACCGCCCCGGGCAGCGCAGGCCCGGCTTTCCCCACACATCCCACAGCCTCCCGGCGCATCCCGTAGCCTCCCAACACCTCCCCGCGTTTCGGAGCGCCGGCAGGCACGGGCGGCTCACCTCGAGGGTGATGGTTTTCCCCGTGAGGGTCTTCACGAAGATCTGCATGGCGAGGCGGGCAGGGGCGGCGCGGAGCGTCGCGGAGCGGCGGGGCCGGAGCGCGGGCTGCCCGCGCTGCTCGCGGAATGGCGGCGGCGGCCCGAAAG